>OZ012739.1:23130987-23570987 GCA_963859935.3 Lathyrus sativus
CTGGAACAAATCTTGAATCCATTCTTAGGTAGGATGTAGAAGGAACTTGCCCCTGATAGGATCATTTGACCAAGTTTCTCATTGTTTGAAAATTCCTTAGAGGAAAGCCAGTTTGCAAAAAAATATTCATACAAACATGGTAATGCAAAGTTCATGCAACTTTTGGAGTCAAAATCATTTTTTGAAAGATGAAAACATAAATGAGACGTTAGTCAGAACACGGCGGTTCTAGACGCTCAAAGTTTAAAACAAAGTGTACTGCCAAAATAAATGATTCGCAAAGATCTTTTGGAGTCAGCTTACGCCACCTTGATGTAGTATGCTTTCAAAATAACCTTGATTCAATTAGGTCTTTTGAGGGTTGTAACCTGTCCTGGTTCACAGTTTAAGAAACAAAGGATAAAGGCTCAAATCTTATTTGTACCCACCCAATCTACATGATGATCTTCAGTCCTACGCTCAGTTAACTCATATTATGCATTCAGGTTCCTACAGGTTAGGAATTGCACTGTGGTAGCAAGGATGGTTCAAAAGTCGAGGGATCTGTGGAAAGATAGCCACTACTTCCTTATAACTTTTGGTTACTTTTGACATTGAGGATTTTTCATGGTGAGGATTTAAAGATCTCCTCTTTCGATTATCCCTAAATTTTGCCTGAACTGTTTCCTTTAAAGTTTACAGTCAGCGGGATGCCCTGGTTTTACCTAAGTCTCCTTCATATGTTTTGACTTAGCGGGCTTATTATATTTTATTTTATTTTTTGAAAGAAAGTGACTGCCTAGCTTTAATGATCACGATGAACCATCATCGGTGTTTTGACATTGGAAAACATCCTCGACACTTATTTGTTGTGCGCGAAGGACGATTGTGAGTGTGACCTTTACATGAAAAATGTACTGCAGGAAAACACAACCGAGTTAACTGAGAACTACCCATGCCCCAGGTTAAGATTGCGGGTTTTATTGTAAAGAAAGAAACTACAACTTCTAGGCTCAAAGGGGGTGACAAGGGATTAACTTCCTTATTTCTCCAGTGTTTGGGGATTGAAACAATGCCTTACATCGTCAACAAAGTTTGATTAAAAGCATACTGATAGCAGTTATGGGTATAACGTTTTCGTCATCCTCCCTCTAATCTTCGCATATCAAAAAAAAATTGGACAAAAAGTAAATATTTGAAAGATAAAGAAAAAGATGCAAATAATAGATAAAATGAATTGAAATTAAAAGTTGCAATGCTCAGTTCATTAATGTAAAAGTACAAACATAGTTCCAAAGCAAACGGCTAATAAAATAAGGAAAGTACAAACAACGAGAAACAAAAGCCTATTGACCAAATTAGTGCAAAGATGAGTCGTCCTGTCTGAAACACTGGCTTTAAGAAGATAGTATGCCGAAGTCGGACGAAGCTTCACCTTTGATGCACTAGCAAAGGATTCTTTTGGACATTTAGAGGATTATCTGTAAAATCAAGTATTCCTTCTCTGACCAACTCGCGTACTTTAGCTTTTAGTGCAAAAGAATGCTCCAAGTCGTGGCCTAGGGCACCCTCATAAAAAGCGCACTGGAAATTAGCCCCGAATCCAGTTGGCGGAGGATTAGGAGCAGGTGGTAAAGCCCTTGTAGTGATCAGCCCTTTTTGAACCAAGTAAGGATAAAGTTCTGTGTAAGTCATGGGAATAGGATCAAATTGGTTCCTTTTTCGAGACTGGTCTGGTCTAATAACTGGACGTTGAGGAGTCTGAGCCGGCTGTGGAGCGACAGCATAATTATCAATAGGATGAATTCCATGGCGAAGCTTTCTTGATTCAGACATAACAGCATTGGTATGATCCTCTTTCTTCTTACGGAAATTCCCATAGGATTTCTTTGCACCCTTAGAAGACTCGGCAGCTTTGGATACCCTACCATTTTTCAAACCTTCTTCTAACCTCTGAGGTGGCTCTCCTCTGGAAATCAGTACTTGAAACATCTCGGTGAGCTTGGTCATGCCTGATTTCAACTCATCGATCTCCATTCAGATTTCTCCATTATATGCTTCTTGTTCTGACATCTGGCGTCTATAGTTAGCTCTACTCTGATATCTGTCTCGAGGAATCATCTTGACGACTCACAGAAACACTGGAAGACGAGAGAATCGAGAATGAGAAACCAGGTGGAGAATGCAATGCAAAAATATGATGCTAATGCCATGCAATGGTTTCAAGAATTTCAACGGTCGATTGCAAATATTCCTTTCTAGGAAGGCAGGACAAGTTTTTAGACTTTAAAATGTAAGACTTTTTTCTTTAAAGAAAATTTGTCGAAGGACTGTTGAATTCCTTGAAACTAGGTATGATATGATGCTTTATGGATGCAATGCGCAAATACGCATAAGAGAACAAAATCCTAGGTTTGAGGAACCATGAATGGAGTTAAGGTCTACCCTTCCCAAAAGGTATGTACTATAGGATAGTTGTACCTGCAGAACAAGGTTCTAAAGAAGTGCCCAAAGTCATCAGTTCATTCTTCGGATATTATCAACCTTCCGACTGACTCGGGGGCCGTTAATATTCTCAAGAGAACCTCTTTCGAGTGTAGTATCGCGTAGCAACCATTGTAGGACTATTCCCACACAGTTCCCGCACTACATCCTAAATAAGGCCAAGATGGTGTAAAGGTACTACGGTCCTCAATATCATAGACACCAATCGAAAATAGTAAAAGTTTTCACGACTACACTCGATCAACCGAACCATTTTCGAAAGGGTCTCAACTGAGCGGTGATTCTCAAGTTAGCTTGGTCAGGACTCACCCCCTATAAGCCTCGTCGAACATATCACCATCCTATAATAATGTCACTCAAGTCCGGGTGTAGGACTTATCTCACAACACATGGAACCAAACCCCCATCAAGGTACAATATATATATATATATATATATATATATATATATATATATATATATATATATATATATATATATATATATATATATATATATATATATATATATATATATATATATATATATATATATATATATATATATATATATATATATATATATATATATATATATATATATATATATATATATATATATATTATATATATATATATATATATATATATATATATATATATATATATATATATATATATATATATATAAATATATATATATATATATATATATATATATATATATATATATATATATATATATATATATATATATACAATTAAATAATAAAGCAAAAATATTAAATATGAACAAATTAGGGATAACCCTCAAAGTATTTAGAATTCTCCAACGAAGTCGCCATTTTCTGTTGCGGTGGAAATAGGATATTAAATTATTAATTAATTTGAATCGCATCTTTAGTTCACAACCACTCTTTGATTTATCTGAAGGAAAAGGTCAAAAGAGGAAAAAACTATTTTTGCATCGTAAACACAATGCGGGGAGAGATCTAGGTAAGGGGTTGGTTAAGTTTAGGGAAGGTATTAGCATCCTAAACTTGTGTAGTACTCTACAGGAACCTTTTGTTTATTTTACTATTTTGCTTTATTATATGCTTAAGGTATATACAAAGGGATTAAAAGTTAAAGAAAAAGACCTAAGGGGTTAAATCTAAGTTTACTCGGCAAGACATCGCATCTTGTGCCTACATATCCTGACGGGAATGGAATCAGAGTAATTGTAGTTCCCCTCGTAAGGGAGGTTAGAAACGTCTTGACGGTGGTCAAGGTTTCAATGCGGAATAAATGTATCTTAAGGACACGCTTACGTGGAGTGCGGAGACTCCAACCTTTACGTTGAAATTGTTAATTAAATCAGGGTTAAATTAGGGATTCCACGGCGGGAAACCCTAAAATAGAGTAGAGCGACTCTTTGACCTAATGCTAGGGTAACGGGCGTTTTCGTCCGCGGCGGGACACCTAGGCTATTAGGGTTTGAAAACGTCAAAGGTTAGGGTTATTGATTCGGTGGTCAAATTGCTAGACCTAATCCTTCGGAATGTTACAAAATTAATGGTAAAATAAATTGCGAGGAAAAATAGACGGGCATACAATAATGTAAAGTGCTGAAAAGAAATAGTGCGACGATTGCCTCACAAAAATTACAAGCCGTGAACAGATACAAATATGATAATTAAATATTTAACTAATGATAAATGAAATTAAACGTGATCAGCTGCAACACAAAAACGGAGAATGTTAGTAGGATTAGACAGAAATAAAGTGGATAATGAGACCGCGAAGAAAAAGATGCAAATTTGAAATTTTCTTTATTGTTTTAAATAATTTTGAAAAAAAGATCTTAATTTGAGTTTAAAAAAAAAGGAAAAAATTAGCTTTAAAAAAAAAAGAGGATTTAGTTTAAATTAAGAAAATATTTTAATTTTAATTTAATTTTATATTCAAAAATGTTTTAGTTTAGTTTAAAAAATGTTTTTTTATGATTTTTATTTTAAAAAGGTTTTAGGTTTAATTTTGAAATTGTTTATATTGATTCAATTTTATAAAAAAAAATATTTTATTTTATAAAGAAAATGTATGTGAAAGAATTAGTAAACAAAACAAAATAGGAAAAAAAAATTAATTAAAGGTAAAAAGGAATAATATGGACATGATATGAACAAGGTTAGAAAAGAAGAAAAATAAAATGAAAAAATTAGCTTTAAAAAAAAGAGGATTTAGTTTAAATTAAGAAAATATTTTAATTTTAATTTAATTTTATATTCAAAAATGTTTTAGTTTAGTTTAAAAAATGTTTTTTTATGATTTTTATTTTAAAAAGGTTTTAGGTTTAATTTTGAAATTGTTTATTTTATAAAGAAAATGTATGTGAAAGAATTAGTAAACAAAACAAAATAGGGGAAAAAATTAATTAAAGGTAAAAAGGAATAATATGGACATGATATGAACAAGGTTAGAAAAGAAGAAAAATAAAATGCCTGGGTCTGGAATCAAACCCAGGCCATGAGGGTCACATGCTTGCCTCTCTGCCAACTGAGCCATATGTATTAGCTGTTAATGATATACATAAAAAATATTATATACAAAAAAAGAAATTCAAATTTTGAACATGCACGCAAAAGGGGTCGTCTTCCTCGTTTTGAACATTCAGGCTTTCGCCCACGGTTTTTCATTTGTTGCCTCATGTCTTGGCCCACGGCTTTCAAACGTTGCCATAGCACCTGAAATCAAAAATCTCAAAATATGCAAAATAAATCAGTTCAAAGACCATAGATCAATTGGAATGAAGCTTCTGAGCACGCCTATGCCCTTGGTTTTGTCCAATTGCTCCTAATTTGCAAAGCCCCAATTTGAAGCTCCAAACCCTAACAATGGCATCTCGTGTTTCATACCTTTAAACTTCAATTAAACAGCCCAGAAACGTCATACACATTCATACAAACACAAATATGTAATCACAAAGCGTTTATGATGCATGAATCGTGATAATCAAAAATTGAAAAAAAGTGCAAACCGTTAATGATGATTTCGTGATTCTGAGTGTTTCAGACTCGTGTGAGTATTGGAATCGATCCAGAAACCTTCAAGGAACGTGTTGGAATGCTTGAAAAGGATTGAAACCGGCTGGAAATTGGTCTGCGAATGCCTTGTAACACACAGTTTTTTTATGAGTTCTAGTGTTCTTCAGCTGCCAAAATCCGTCCCCTTGGGTCTGGAATCAATAGTGTATATATAGAGGAACAATTTAGGTCAACAAAACTTGATCAAATCCTTGTGATTGAATAATTGGAGATTTGATTTGGAGGAGATTTAAAAACTTGTTATTTTGGTTCCAATCATGATCAATCGTGCTCCAATCATCCTCAATTGGGCCTCAAGGTTCCTTTGATTGATTTTGATTGAACAAAATCAGATCCATGAGCTTTCATGTGTTAATTGGCATTTTAATTTGATTTATTTTGATTTAATTTCAATTTAAATGAATAAAATCCAAAACAAATAAAATAAATAAATGAAAAATGCAAAAGATGGGCTTGGAGGTCGTGGACCATGCTAGGAGCAAACTTCAATCATAAAAAGATAAGCCCATTTGAAAAAAATCCAAGTTTGCACAAAATTTGTTTCATGTATCTTCTAAAAAATGCCCAACTTTAGCAAGCCATAAGTCTCAATTTTAACCCTATGAAGGTGTTCTTGGCCATTTTAGAAACCTCAAGATGTCCTCTAAGAGCTCCTTTTTGTCTCATCTCAATTGGAGTTTCCATGTTCATGTACCAAGCTTTGACCCAAAAGGTGTTTTTGTTGACTTTGCAAAAGGACCTATAATGTCTTGACCTATATCTCTCAAATGAAGCAAATTTGGACTTGGCTTGTGAGACACAAAGTTGTATAGAATTAAGCTTCCTTCAAAATGAGCTTTGGATGGGAAATGTTTGATGAAACATGTGAAAGTTATGGCTGGTCAAAGTTCAGTCTCTTCCTCCTCAAAGAAAAAACCCTAATGCCAAAATTATTGTAAATCTTTGTTCATCCTTAAAGAAAGTAAGGTACTCGGAAATGGAGGCTCTAATTATTCAATAAATCCCTGATGATAACTCAACTCCATGGATTGTCAGTAAACAACGTGTACATTACCATTTCGCCCTTTAACAACCAAAGTGTACCAGACGTGGTTCCTGCAAAACGAGAAGACTATGTAACCCGTTAGCAGTTAGCTGATGCAAAAAATGAGATGTCATGCGACATGAATCGACTAATACGAGGGTAGAATTTGGGGTATTACAATAATCAATAATCTTTAGGTCTTTTTTAGCCACAATTTAACCATAAAAAAATTTAGACCCTATCGCGTCATCTGTCTTACATGCCTTTAAAGAGAATTATGTTAAAAGTCATACTTATAAATAAATAAAATTTAAATTCTCTTACGTAAAAGAATACTTAAAATTTAAGGTTTTTTAAGAACTTTGGAAATGTTTTAATTATGATTTATTCTAAATGATTAGTAAATTGTTTAGATGTGTTGATTTTATTATCAATTGAAAATAAAATATTAAATAAAATTGATTAGAATAATTTAATATTTTTATATTTTAAAAAACTTAAAAATAGAATTTATTAATTTAAAATAAAATTATTTTTATTATATTAAAAATTTAAATTTAAATTTTTGTCTCAGACCTCTAACTGTGTTGGGTTGGCTCTGCTTCATGGTCGGATTCACGCACTCTTTCTTACATATTCCCATTATATAATAGTAAATCAACTTATAGATCTCATTATAGGTAATTAGAATGAACCACTTATTAGATCTCTCTTTGTTCATAGAGATGTGAATGAAATTTTAAAGATCCATTTTTTGAGATTAAATAAGCCAAATGAAACCATATGTAGGTTTGATAGTACAAGTGAGTATAGTGTTTTTTTTATAAGCAAAAATATGTATTCAAAAGGTGTACTAAGAGTACACCGACCCATTTACAAAGAGAACAGTAAAAACTATAAAGCAACCCACCACAAAACTGCTCGCAACTATAGCAAAGTTATTTTAAAAAATCTTTTGGTGCTTTAAACCAATAGTAATAGCTACACCTAACCTTGTTAGTCGACTAAAAGTCCAACCACCACCAAGAAATATGGGTAGTCCTCATCACAATGTCACAAGGATCTTCAATTACATCATTGAAAATAATCTAATTACGAGTCTACCATGTAGCCCAACACGTGATTATCCAAGTAAAGCACGCCAAATCCTTGGAGCAACTTTGCACAACTTGTAAGAACCAATTCATCAAATAAACACCTACAGAATTTGTAACAACCTCTTGAACTCCCATCCAAATCGAAATCTTGTTCCAAACGATACAGATATAAGGGCAAGAACAAAATACGTGATTATTATTCTCCAGTGCATTAAAATAGAAAACACATATTATACCGTGAGGGTTAGAAATTACCCTTCTGTCTAATAGATTTGCTCTTGTAGGAAGCCTATTTAAAGCAAGCCTATAAGCAAAACATTTTGCTTTCAGTGGCAGCTTAGTCTGCCACACCAAATCTAACACAGTCTTGAGGTTAATCTCTAAATCGGATACAACATCATTACCAATAAAAGTAACATAGCACGATTTGACTGAGAAAGAGAGCAAATGACAGGCTCTCCAAGAAAACCTGTCAGCCACTCCCAGCAAAGGCTTAACATCCTGAAGTATAACCAAAATCGCTTGAATTCATCCAACATTATGTAAGTACATAGTAAGCCTAAGAGGGGGGTGAATTAGCACTTTAGATCTTTTTCCGGTTTTTCTGGTTTCTTGAAATTTTACTGGTTTGTGTTCTTGGTTATGAAAGCAGTAGAAAGTAAAAGAACAGTGGACACCAAGATTTATAGTGGTTCCCCTCACAATCCGAGAGTACTTCACTCCCCTTTCAACACGAAAGAGAGTTTTCACTATTGTTTAATAAAGTACAACCTAACACACCATCAACCGGTGAGGCCTACTATCAAACAATAAACATAACAAGTGCACAAGAACAATCCTCTTGTAAACACTCACCCTTGCGTCCAACAATCCTGGATCACAAGTCAGAATACAAATACTTGTAATTTTTTGTTTTGTGAATAATAATATCAATATCAAATTGATCTTCTCCAAATGATCAAGATTCACTCTTATAATTTTCAACACAAGTGTTCAACAGATGAATATGAAATTTTTATGCAATTATGAACACTTAGAAAGGATTTTGAAAATGGTGAATTTGATTCTAAGAATATTTGAAAATGAATGTTGGATGTGTGTTTTTCAAAATTGAAAAACTCAGAATTTATATGTGTAAACATACCTTTTCCAACAGGTATATTTGAGTACATTTCAAAATATGAACTGGTATAATTTTCAAACATTTTTGAATTTGAAACAAAGCCATTTTTCAAAATACGTTCAGTGTTAATCGGTTAACCTATATGGTTAATCGGTTAACACTTGAACGTTATACCAAAATATTCAAAATTTGAAATGGTTAACCGGTTAACCTATATGGTTAATCGGTTAACACTGCTATTTTTCAGAAAAATACTTATAAAAATAGATGTTATACCAATTCTAAAGTTTCAAAAACATGCTAATGTAATATGCCAAAATGATTGATGTTTTTGAACACTTGTATATCAATTATAAGGATAGATTTTGATATACCCGCAATGCATCCAAGTCTTGAAGAATCATATTTCCATATGCAGCTTGACTTGAAAGATAGCTTGACTTGATCTTGATTCCTTTGAAAGACTTGACTTTTTGCAACCAAGAGATGAACTTGAGTAGTGTTGACATCATCAAAACTTGAGATTGAAGCATGCTTCTACATTCTCCCCCTTTTTGATGATGGCAATCAAAAAGTGTTGTGCGATATCTTTTGGTTCTTGATATGTTTCTCCCCCTATGTCTAGCAACTCCCCCTATCTTAACAGAGGAAAGAAATCTGCACACAGAGAGACATTAACAGAACCAAGCTCTTCTCCCCCTTTGTCATCAGCAAAAAGGAAGAGCTTTCAAAGAAGACACAAGATAGCAGCATATATAGTAGTAAGCACATGCAAAGCCAAGTAAACACATAGCATAAAAAGTAGTACATATAAAATGCAGCAAAAAGGAAATTGTACTTGTTACAATAAAACATAGTTCAAATGGAAGCATAAAACTTAAAACTAGAAAGCAATGCAATAAAACAACAGCAGCATATTCTCTAAAAATCCTCATCCGGCATATCCTCCTCCTCTTCTTCCTCTTGTCCTTCATTTTCTTCATCAGATGCAACAAATTTGTCAGTGTTGGTGCAGTGAGATGAAAGTACAAGGTGTGAGGGAAAACTGTCTCACAACATACGTTCTCAAGTTTCGATGATGACAAAGTACAACCTCGGATGAATCGGAGTCGTCATGCATACTTACGATGATGACAAAGTACAACCTCAGATGAATCAGAATCGTCATGCAATACTTAACATATTACATCATTCCTATATCCTTTTAAATCATCATATTTAATTGGCAATATATGTGACTAATGTTTGGTCGTGACAAGATGCACGAAACAACAAACATATTTATGTTTTTGCAGATTTTTGAACCATGAGCCGACCATACCGTCAGCACACAGTTTCATTCAGTTCACACGGGTCAGCGCATGGAACCATGCGTCGACCGCTGACTTGGCGCATGCAGGTTTAAGAATCACACGGCTCAGCGCATGAAGATCATGCGTCGACCGCTGACTCGGCGCATGATAGTTTGAGTGTCACACGGCTCAGCGCACGCCGACCCTATGGTCGACCGTTCGCGCGCAGAAACAGAAATTCTGCTATGTTTCATTGATCTGTCAACTGTCTGTTTTATATATTACTATAAATAGCTGTCTTTTCAATTTTAACATTTTTAAGAACATTTTTGAAAGCATTGTGAGAAAGTGTTCAGGTCAAGAAACGTGAAAGAGGTGCATCAGTGTTCTTCATCTTCATCGTTCAATCAACTCACAAATCCTCAAATTACAGATAATCAATTTTTTGCTGCGGTTTGTGGTTTGCTCGACGGTGATAAGGTTCGAACGCGTGATTGAAGATCCGGTTCGAGTGGAAGCTGGTGCAGGTGTTTCTTGGGAGAAAACCTTTGAGGTTTTACCTATCAAGACTACAGGTTTTGAAGGCTTTTGTTACGGAATCGTCGGTTCAACAATCAAGCGAGTGCGAAGGTGATTGATTAGCGGAAGGTTGATCAATCTAGTAGCTAGGGCGTTGAAAGGTTGAAGACGTTCCGGGTTCAATTTGGGTGTGTCTAAGATCAGCCGTGCCGAAGGTTTGATCAACGGAAGAGTTGTCAATAAGGTGGCTGCAATCGGAGGTCATTCACATCAAATTGGAGGACTTGATTCATCTTGAATCAAGGGGCAAGAAGTGGTAGAAATTATCAGCAACATTAAGATTGTTTGTATCAATTGTCTATCGATTCTTGTGTATAACTATTCTACCAAACAGGTGATATCTATTCAATACATATCTCAATTCTCTTTGTAGAATTGAGGGCAGACGTACCCCAACGCGAGGACGACTGGGGGAACTGCCTCATCAAATCTTGTGTTCCTTTATTTTCTGCATTTTCAATTACAGCTTAAAAATTAAGTGATTCTAGAATAAGTGATTTTGTCAAATTGTAGTATTGATTGAGTGAGTTGGTGAAACACTGTTTTTTAACTACTAAGTACAATAGAAATACTGTACTAAGGCTTTTTCAATCACTCATTCAACACAAATATCATTTAAGGTATTTGTGCACACCAACTGTTCGACAAAAGTGCTGAACTAAAATTGCCTTAATTTTGCTGCTAGTTTTGTGCACACCAACTGTTCGACAAAAGTGCTGAACTAAAATTGCCTTAATTTTGCTGCTAGTTTTGGTGTAATTTTTGATCATTGGAATAAGGAAATAGTACGAGTGAATCACATCTGAGTTTTGCATAAAAGTGTGTAGTGATTTACTATCCGTTATCGTCTTAAATTCATCAGCTTGACGCATATCCGGCTCTCCAATAGTTGTTCGTTTTAGACTATATTTTCCAAGGCCGCTTCCGCATTTGAAAACAATTTTGAAAACCAATTTTATTGGTAGCGCCACTCAAATTTTTAAAAGGGATCTATTCAACCCCCCCCTTCTAGATCCGTGCCTTAGTCTAACACAAGGTTTCGGAGAGAAGCAATGGCCCGGGAGGTTTCTTTATGCTGAGTCATTGTAGTTTGGTAAAGGAACTCATTTGTAATGCCTCCTTCAGGTACGGGATAGGCTTGGTTAGCATTGGCTCCTTCATCTGAATACTTATAAGTACCGTCAGTATCCTTAAAAATTCCAGTATTCTTGACAATTGTAATCTCGTTGATCTCATTGGTGGTTGATTTCATCTTGATGGTTGGTTCACGGTTAAGATCCAAAGTTGTCAGTTCCAAAATTCTTGACACCAGCCTTGCATACGGAAGACGGGTTGAAAGAGATAGTTGTTGTTGAAGGTGATACATGATAGTCAGAATCCAATTGACACGAATCTTGTTCTTGATGGCGAAAAGGAGTTGCATTTCCAGATCATTAATTTGGGCATGATTCGAATCCTTGGGAATCAGCACATAACAGATTATGTAATGAAGCATCCGATTAGAAACGGTAAGATTCTTTGCATAGCACAACAGACGAGCAGTTCGTTGGTTGGCGATAATCATCTCCTTTGGAAATCTGCAGATCTGATAGTAGAACTCCATCTTGTCGTAGTTGGACCACGGCTCTTCCACGTGGTTAACTCCCTTTCTCAGAAAGTACCTAGATGATGGTATGCTCAGCATTGCAGCAACATCAGACAGATTTTCTTCCACAACACAGTCTCTAACAATTGTCTTCATAATATGCTCATCATTTGCATTTATAAACACAGACAGTTTATGCAAAAAGGATTTGACAAGATCCGGATAGCAGTTTCCAGAATCCGACACAAATTTATCGATCCTCGGATACTTGAGCAAAGCAGGAAAGTCAAAAGATGATGCTGGAAAAGCCTTAAGATTCACATACTTTACCGGGAGGATGGAACGAACTCGGACTTTGAAATCCATTATGCGCTTCTTGGTTGTTTCCATAGGGATATCTTCTTCATCAGATGCAGAATGATGTTCTGGAAGCTTTCCCTTGCCGCGATTTGATGCTGAAGCCATGGATGAAAGTTTGAGAGAACTGAAGTTGTGGGTTCTGAGGAAGTTAGGGTTTGAGAAGTTGTGGGGATGGTAAAGGAGTTATCAAACTTTAGAGAGTGGGAGAGAAAAGTTAGGGTTTGAAGAGGGAAGTTTCACAAAACTCTTTAAGAGGGGATATGATTTTGGATATGGATTTGGATTCTTAAGAGAATATGGACCATATAAAAAATGCATTTATCATATATAATATTTTCAAAAATTTAATTAATTTTCGTTTCTGATTTTTAGAAAATTTAACAGTGTTAATCGGTTAACCATATAGGTTAATCGGTTAACACCTTAAAAAATTGAGTCAGAATTGAAAATTTAATAGTGTTAATCGGTTAACCCATATGGTTAATCGATTAACACACTCGAATTTTTGACAAATACTTAAAAACAGAATGCATACACATGAAAAACACATCACAAATAATGCATACATATATTAGAGAAAAGGTCAGATGTCACCTTCATCAAGAATCCCAAGTTCTCGCCGAATTTTGTAGAATGGTTCTTTCGCCAAAGGTTTGGTGAAGATGTCGGCGAGTTGATTGTGCGTGTCGACGAAAGTAACATCTACATCTCCATTCAATACATGATCTCGAAGGAAGTGATGTCGGATATCTATATGTTTTGTTCATGAATGCATGACCGGGTTCTTTGTAATATTGATGGCACTTGTATTATCACATCTAAGAGGAATGCAGCCGAGATCTATACCGTAATCGAGGAGTTGTTGCTTGAGCCACAGAATTTGTGCACAGCAACTTCCTGCTGCAATATATTCCGCTTCGGCTGTACTGAGTGTCACACATGCTTGCTTCTTGCAGGCCCATGACACTAATGCATTCCCGAGAATGTGACATGTACCGCTTGTGCTTTTTCTATCGGTCTTACATCCTGCATAGTCAGCGTCAGAGTAACCAACTAAAGAATAAATACTACCTTTAGGATACCATAATCCAACGTTCATTGTCCCTTTGAGATACTTTATGATTCTCTTTACGGATGTGAGATGCGATTCTTTCGGACTTGCTTGAAAGCGTGCACACAAACAAACGCTAAACATAATGTCAGGACGGCTTGCCGTCAAATATAGTAATGAACCAATCATACCTCGATATTTTGTTATATCAACTGGAGTACCGAATTCATCTTGATCAACGTACGTTTCGGATCCCATAGGAGTGGACATTACCTTGCAACCGTCCATATCGAATTTCTTCAACAATTCCTTGCAATACTTGGATTGGTTGAGGAAGATGCCATCCTTAGTTTGCTTGATTTGTAGTCCAAGAAAATAATTCAATTTTCCCATCATGGACATCTCGAATTCTCCTTGCATCATAAGTGAAAATTCTTCGCAAAGTTCTTTGTTTGTTGATCCGAAGATGATGTCGTCGATATAGACTTGAACCAATAAAGTGTTTCCTTTGATCTTCTTTATGAACAATGTCTTGTCAACCTTTCCTTTTGTAAATCCCTTCTCACATAAGAAATTGCTAAGGCGGTCATACCATGCTCTTGGTGCTTGTTTTAGTCCGTAGAGTGCCTTTTTCAATTTGTAAACATGTGAGGGATTCTTGAAGTCTTCAAAACCCGGAGGTTGTTTGACGTAGACTTCCTCATTGATGTAGCCATTCAGGAAAGCGCTTTTGACATCCATCTGGAACAACTGAAAATTCATAGAACAAGTGTAAGCAAGTAGTAATCTAATTGCTTCTAACCTTGCTACTGGAGCGAACGTTTCATCAAAATCAATTCCTTCCTCCTGGTTGTAGCCTTGTGCGACCAATCTTGCTTTGTTACGAACTATGATCCCATTCTCGTCAAGTTTGTTCTTGAACATCCATCTTGTTCCTATGATGTGCTTATGGTCTGGTCTTGGTACAAGACTCCAAACTTGATTTCTTTCTAATTGATTGAGTTCTTCTTGCATCGCTACAATCCATTGGTCGTCGCCTAAAGCTTCATTAATCTTGGTTGGTTCAATTTGAGATACAAAAGCCATGTTGAGATAAGCATCCTTTAGATTAAGTCGAGTTGCAACGCCTTGGCTAATATCACCAATAACTTTATATATCATGTGATCTCTATGCGTTCTCCATTCCTTCGGAAGATCTTGATGTTCTTCAATGATTTGAGTGACATCTTCTTGTGGTATTTCTTGATTCTTTGAAATCTCTTCTTGTTGTTGTGGAGAACCTACTATATCATCATCATCATTCATAATAATATTATCCTCTTTCGAGGGGTTAGTCTCATCAAACGAAACATGAATAGATTCTTCAATAGTAAGTGTTCTCTTATTAAAAATTCTAAATACTTTACTATAAAGAGAGTAACCAAGAAATATACCTTCGTCGGATTTCTCATCAAACTTACCGAGATTATCTTTGTTGTTGTTGAGAACAAAGCATTTGCATCCGAATATGTGGAAGAATGCTATATTCGGTTTTCTTCCCTTGAACAACTCATACGGAGTCTTTTTTAGGAGTGGTCGAATATTGACACGGTTGCTTACGAAGCATGATGTACTAACTGCATCTGCCCAAAAATATTTAGGAAGATTTGCATCGCTGAGCATTGTCCTTGCAAGCTCTACCAGTGATCTATTCTTCCGTTCTACGACACCGTTTTGTTGAGGCGTCCTTGGTGCTAAAAAATTATGAGAAATTCCATACTCTTCGCAAAATTCTTCAAAGTCTGAATTTTGGAATTCTCCACCGTGATCGCTTCTTATAGAGGCTATGGTGAGTGATTTCTCATTCTGAATTTGCTTTGCATATTTCTTGAATGCTTTAAAAGCATCACTTTTCTGCACTAAAAACAATGTCCAAGTGTATCGAGAGAAATCATCAACAATAACTAAGGCGTAGAAATTACCTCCGAAGCTTTTTGTTCTCGATGGACCGAAAAGATCCATATGCAACAATTGAAGTGGTCTTGATGTAGAAACCACTTGCTTGGATTTGAAAGTTGTCTTGGTCTGTTTTCCCTTTTGACATGCATCGCATAACTTATCCTTGATGAATTTTATCTTTGGAAGACCAACAACTAGATCATGCTTTATCAACTTGTTTAAATGCTCCATGTGAATGTGAGTAAATCTTTTAGCAAAATGTCATGAGTGACTTCATGTTCTATCAAGCATTCCTCCTTTGTGAAGTTGATTCGGAACCCTTTGTCACATAATTGGCTTATGCTAAGTAGGCTGTGTTTAAGGCCTTCCACATAAAGAACGTCTTCGATGATTGTACATGGAGGTGCACCAATGGTTCCAACTCCAAGAATTTTTCCCTTATTATCATCACCGTAAGTGACGTATCCTTTGGCCTTTAATGATAGACTTGAAAATTTGTTTATGTCTCCCGTCATATGCTTCGAGCAACCACTATCAAGATACCATTGATTTGTGGTTGTCTTCAAGCATACCTACAAAACAAAATTAGGTAGTGTTAGGTACCCAAAGTGCTTTGGGTCCTTGTTAGTTAGTACCCTTTTCAACCCACACATAATGCCCCTTTGCAATACCAATATTACGTACATAGCAGGCATTAGGTGTGTGCCCTTTAATTCCACAGTAAAAACACGTAGGTTGAAAATGACTTATATACCTAGGAATATAATTCTTTTTCTTATCAATTCTTTTCTTGTTATGATTTTGATGCTGAATTTTAGAAGTGCTTGTCTCTTCTTTAATAATTTGTTCACTTGCTCTTACGAAAATGGTCTTATTGGTGCTTGGTTTTGAAAATTTAGAATATCCCAATCCACTTTTATCATTAGGATACCTTTGATGTTTAAGAATTTCTTCCAAGCCAATTTGACCTTTTTCGTATCTTTCTAAAACTCTTTTAAGTTGAACAATTTGAAAAGACAAAGACTCACAATTCTTACATACAAGACTTTGTTTTTCATCCATCACTTTTTGTTTTTCATCTTCAATATTTTTCAAGAAGGCAGAATTTTGTTTTTCTAAAAGTAAAATTATTTTCTTTTGTGATGAGATGTCTTTATACAAAGTCTTGCACTCTTTTAGAAGTTCATCTATAACTTCTTGTGCATCATTATCATAGACAGAGAAATTACTACTAACCTCATTTTCGTCATCGAAATGGTGAGAGGCCATTAAAGCCATATTTGCGCATTCATCGCTATCTGATTCCGATGATGAACTCACTTTGTGGTCGTCCCATGCGACATAAGCCTTCTTTGTTTTGAAATCCTTCTTGCCTTTGAATTTTCCTTTATTTGCGAGTTTCGGGCAATCTGGCTTTATGTGACCTTGTTTCCCACATTCGTAACATGTAATTTCTTGGTTTGATGTGGGTGCCTCCTTTTTCCTGAAATGTCTATTCTTTTTAGAAAAAGAAGAAATTTTATTATTATTAAAAAACTTACCAAGCTTCTTTACTAGAAGCATGAAATTTTCGTCTCCGGAAGATTCGTCATTTTTATCATCCCTTGTGTCAATCTTCAAGGCAATTCCTTTGAACTTCTTGTCTTGACTTTCATGTTTCTCAAGCCTTCCAAGTTCTAGTTCATGCTCTTGAAGTTTCCCGAATAAGGAAGCGGATGTCATTGTTGAAAGACTCTTCTTTTCCGAAATGGCGGTCACCTTCGGTTGCCATTCTCTTGTCAAGGATCTTAGGACTTTTAAGTTGAGATCATCATTGGTGAAGGTCTTCCCGAGAGCAATCAGATGATTTGTTAGATGAACGAACCTTTTTTGCAAGGCAACAATGGATTCATCGGGCTGCATACGAAACATCTCATATTCTTGACTTAACGTGTTAAGTCTTGATCTTTTTACTTCTGTTGTTCCTTCATGCGTTTCTACCAAGGTATCCCAAATCTGTTTTGCCGATTGACACTGTGATATGCGGAAGAATTCGTCCATACTGAGAGCGCTTTGAAGTATGTTGATTGCTTTCTTCTCATTCAAAATTCTCTTTTTGTCATCATCATATGAGGATTTTATCTTTGAAGTTCCAACACCATTTACCACACTTGTAGGGACATGTGGACCAGTTTCTACGGTTTCCCATATACCATCTCCTTGAGCCTCAAGATGTGCCTTCATACGGATTTTCCAAAAGTCGAAGTATTCTCCAGAAAAGAGTGGTGGCTTGTTACTACTTCCACCATCTTTGAAAACCGGGTTAGTACTAGCGGAAGCCATTAGGATCGATAGGAACAGGTTACCTTAACCTGCTCTGATGCCAATTGTAAGTACAGAGTAAGTCTAAGAGGGGGGGTGAATTAGGACTTTAGAACTTTTTCCGGTTTTTCTGGTTTCTTGAAATTTTATTGGTTTGTGTTCTTGGTTATGAAAGCAGTAGAAAGTAAAAGAACAGTGGACACCAAGATTTATAGTGGTTCCCCTCACAATCCGAGAGTACTCCACTCCCCTTTCAACACGAAAGAGAGTTTTCACTATTGTTTAATAAAGTACAACCTAACACACCATCAACCGGTGAGGCCTACTATCAAACAATAAACATAACAAGTGTACAAGAACAATCCTCTTGTAAACACTCACCCTTGCGTCCAATAATCCTGGATCACAAGTCAGAATACAAATACTTGTAATTTTTTGTTTTGTGAATAATAATATCAATATCAAATTGATCTTCTCCAAATGATCAAGATTCACTCTTATAATTTTCAACACAAGTGTTCAACAGATGAATATGAAATTTTTATGCAATTATGAACACTTAGAAAGGATTTTGAAAATGGTGAATTTGATTCTAAGAATATTTGAAAATGAATGTTGGAGGTGTGTTTTTCAAAATTGAAAAACTCAGAATTTATATGTGTAAACATACCTTTTCCAACAGGTATATTTGAGTACATTTCAAAATATGAACTGGTATAATTTTCAAACCATTTTTGAATTTGAAACAAAGCCATTTTTCAAAATACGTTCAGTGTTAATCGGTTAACCTATATGGTTAATCGGTTAACACTTGAACGTTATACCAAAATATTCAAAATTTGAAATGGTTAACCGGTTAACCTATATGGTTAATCGGTTAACACTGCTATTTTTCAGAAAAATACTTATAAAAATAGATGTTATACCAATTCTAAAGTTTCAAAAACATGCTAATGTAATATGCCAAAATGATTGATGTTTTTGAACACTTGTATATCAATTATAAGGATAGATTTTGATATACCCGCAATGCATCCAAGTCTTGAAGAATCATATTTCCATATGCAACTTGACTTGAAAGATAGCTTGACTTGATCTTGATTCCTTTGAAAGACTTGACTTTTTGCAACCAAGAGATGAACTTGAGTAGTGTTGACATCATCAAAACTTGAGATTGAAGCATGCTTCTACACACTACAGCAGGAAAATCATGTTCTAATACTTGAAAATCCCAATTCCAATCTCCCCTAACCCAAGCTCTAATATCCTTGACAGTAACCCCTTTCAAATTTGTGGCACTGAATAGATTCGAAAAAAGACATTTCAAAGGCTTCTGCCCAATCCAACATGAATGCCAAAACGAAACATTATCACCATAACCAAGTTTGTAGGAAACCTGCCTCTCAAAAAACCCCACATATGATGTAATATAAATCTTCAAGATATCTCTCCACCATAGTGATACATGAAGGTGAGATAATACTTAGAAGGGGGGTTGAATAAGTATGAAAGATTAAAACTTAGAATTAAAAACACAATTATTTTTATCCTGGTTCGTTGAACTCAACTACTCCAGTCCACCCTTCCTAGAGTGATTTGTCTTTCTCAACAAGGACTTAATCCACTATTTAATCAAACAGATTATAATAGTAACACCTAAGAACAACTGTTCTTAGTCTTCTCAAGAGCTACTGATTCCAACTGAATCCTCTTAAGGAAATCCTTTACAATCAATGTAAATCTAATACAAGAGTATGAATGCTTCTAAAAAGCTTTTAACACAACAGTGATATTTCTCTTAAGATTAAGTACAAATAATTCTAAGAATGAATATGAAAGTATGAGAGCATGGATGTTATAATTTCTTTTTAGCAAAAATGTCTCACTGAAGAATTTGGTGGAGTCTTCCTTTTATAGGCAGCTGATCCAAGGAGAGTTGAACGTTGAGAAGAGTGTCCCAAAAAGGTCTGATCCTTTTTGTCTTCACATCAAGTGACCTTTCCTAGAAGTAGAAAGCACAGAAAAATCCTTTTTGTATGTGTTCTTGTGTCTAGCACAAATAAGGAAAGAGACGTTTGATTTACTCCAACGGATATAATTTTTGAATATTTCTTCTTCAGTTTTCAGCAAGTTCATCAGAATCTGATTGAGTCAGAGTCTTCTAATGATGTTCAGAACTTTGTTGTATCAGAGTCTTCTGCAGCATGTGTGCTTTCAGCGTGTTAATCATCAGAGCATATTTGAAACAGAACTTCAGTACTTGTAGCTTTAGTACTTTCAGAAACTTCTGTAGAAACTATGCTTTGAAAAACTCTTCATACAAAATTCTTCTTTGCTTCAGATGCTTCTGCTTGCTTCAGATTCTTCTGGAGCTTCTGCTTCAGAATCTTCTGGAGCTTCTTGCTTCAGATCCTTCTGGAGGCTACGCTCAGGAACTTTTCTAAGCAGCAATCAGAATCTTCTAATGAGTGCATCTGGCGCTTCAGAGTCTAGTTAATTTCATGTATACAATTCAGATTTGCTTTTGGAGTGTTAATTTCATTACAATCTGCAGTAAAACTCTCAAGCAAATTTTAGAGTGTATAATTCTTAAATACAAAATTTCCTTAACAGTTATCATCAAAACAAAGAGATATTATTAAGAACCAATCTGTGTTCTAACAATCTCCCCCTTTTTGATGATGAAAAAAAGCATCAGAAATTTTATTTAATTGAAAATATTAGAATTATAACTCCCCCTGAGATGATGAATCTCCCCCTGAGTTAAATACAAATAAGGAATAGAAACTTCCCTTTTGTCTTGAGTATTCTTCAGAGTTAGATCTTGTTTGTTCTTTTTAACATTTGAAGGTCAGAATGTCTTGCAAAAATTAATATTCAGAGTTTGATAATGGTCAAGTGATCTGAGAGACTCAGAGTTTCTTTTATAGAATGTACTTATTGTTAGAACACAGATTGGTTCTTAATAATAACTCTTTGTTTTGATGATAACTGTTAGGAAATTTTATGTTTAAGAATTATATACTCTAAAATTTGCTTGAGAGTTTTACTGCAGATTGAAAAGAATTTATCACTCTAGAAGCAAATCTGATTGGTATACAAGAATGTAACTGACTCTGAAGCGCCAGATGCATTCATTAGAAGATTCTGATTGCTGTCTACAGAAGATCCTGAGTGTAGTCTCCAGAAGGATCTGAAGCAGAAGCTCCAGAAGAATCTGAAGCAAGCAGAAGCATCTGAAGCTAGTCAGAAGCATCTGAAGCTGAAGCATCTGAAGCAAAGAAGAATACTGTATGAAGAGTTTCTCAAAGCATAATTCTACAGAAGTTTCTGAAAGTACTAACGCTGCCAAGTACTGAAGTTCTGTGTCAAATATGCTCTGATGATCAACACGCTGAAAGCACACATGCTGCAGAAGACTCTGATACAGCAAAGTTCTGAATATCATTAGAAGACTCTGATCCATTCAGACTCTGAAGAACTTGCTGAAAACTGAAGAAGAAATATTCAAGAATATATCCGTTGGAGTAAATCAACGTCTCTTTCCTCATTTGTGCTAGACACAATAACATAGACAAAAAGGATTTTTCTGTGCTATCTACTTCTAGGAAAGGTCACTTGATGTGAAGACAAAAAGGCTCAGACCTTTTTGGGACTCTCTTTTCAATGCTCAGCTTCCTTGGATCAGCTGCCTATAAAAGGGAGACTCCACCAAATTCTTCAGTGACGTTAGAAATACAATTTGCTGAAAAGAAATCATATTATTTCTAAGCTCTCATTATTTCATATTCTTCTTAGAATTTCTTGTACTTAAACCTAAGAGAAAAATCACTGTTGTGATAAAAGCTTTATAGAAGCATTAATACTCTTGTATTTGATTTACATTGATTGTAAAGGTTTTCCTTAAGAGGATTCAGTTGGAATCAGTAGCTCTTGAGAAGACTAAGAACAGTTGTTCTTAGGTGTTACTATTGTAATCAGTTTGATTTAATAGTGGATTAAGTCCTTGTTGAGAAAGGCAAATCACTCTAGGAAAGGTGGACTGGAGTAGTTGTTTAAACGAACCAGGATAAAAATAATTGTGTGATTATTTTTTAAGTCTTAATCCTTCATACTTATTCAACCCCCCTTCTAAGTATTATCTCACCTTCAGTTGGCATCAGAGCTTCGGTTCTGAGTGTGCTACCACTTAACAGTGTCAGTAAAGATCCAGAGAGAAATACTTTGATATATATTTATTTGTTACAATGGCTGATAATTCAACATCCAATATTAACAATAAATATGAAGAAAGGGATAGGATCAGCACCAAACCCCCAATGTTTGATGGGGAGAAATTTGACTACTGGAAAGACAGAATTGAGAGTTTTTTCCTAGGATATGATGCTGATCTATGGGATCTAGTCATAGATGGATATGTCCATCCCACAGATGGGAATGGCAAGAAGATTGACAGAAAATCTATGACAGATGCTCAGAAGAAAGATTTCAGAAATCACCACAAAGCCAGGACTATATTATTGAATGCAATTTCACATACTGAGTATGAGAAAATTACAAACTGGGAAACTGCTTTTGATATGTTTGAATCCCTAAAAATGACTCATGAGGGAAATTCTCAAGTTAAGGAGACAAAAGCTCTGGCTCTAATCCAGAAGTATGAGGCCTTCAAAATGGAAGACTCTGAATCTGTTGAAGCCATGTTCTCCAGATTTCAGATACTCACAGTTGGGCTGAAAGTTCTGGACAAGGGATATTCTACATCAGATCATGTAAAGAAAATCATCAGAAGTCTGCCTACCAGATGGAGACCAATGGTGACTGCCTTGAAGATGGCTAAAGATCTGAACAAGATCTCTCTAGAAGAACTCATCAGCTCACTGAGGAGCCATGAGATTGAGCTTGAGGAAGATGAACCTCAGAAGAAAGAAAAAGGTAAATCTGTTGCATTAAAATCTAACAAAACTGCTAAAGCTTTCCAGGTCATTCAAGAAAGCTCTGAAGAATCTTCTTCTGAAGAAGAAGATGAGTTATCCATGCTATCCAGAAGGATCAACAGACTCTGGAAGCACAAGGGAAAGAAGTTCAACAACTTCAGAAGATCTGATAATAGAAAGGAATCTTCTGGACACAGAAGATCTGCCAAGAAAGAAGTTGTGTGCTATGAGTGCAAAGAACCTGGGCACTACAAGAATGATTGCCCCAAACTTCAGAAAGAAAAACCCAAGAAGAAGTTTAACAAAAAGAAGAAGGTTCTGATGGCAACATGGGACGACTCAGATGAATCTGAATCATCTTCTGAATCAGAAGAAGAATGTGCTAATGTTGCACTGATGGCCAGCACAGAGGATCAAGAAGAAGGTACCTCAGGATATGAATCAAATTCTGAATCTGATGATGACGCAGAAGAGGTAATGGCTAAACTTACCAAAGAAGAACTGATAAAGGTTTTATCAGAAGTTCTGAAAAGTTACAACAATATCAAACTCAAATACAAGAAGCTGAAAAGCAATCTTGAATCTGAGATTGATCTTCTGAAGACAGAACTTGTTGAGCAAAAAGAAATTAATCTGAAAATCAAAAATGACTTTGAAATAACTCAACAAGAATCTGAATCTGAGACTAAGTCATGTGAAAACATCTTAGAAAAATATGACTCTAGCTTTCAGAAATTCCTTACTAAGAGCATAGACAGAAGCAAGATGGCTTCCATGATCTATGGTGTTAGTGGAAACAACAGAAGAGGTATTGGATATGAATCTTCATCTGGAAGCAATCCAAAACTTGTTGACAAACTTTTCATCAAGAAGACACCTATGTATTCTCAATTTAAGTTTGGTCACTTAAATGACATTAAACACACAAGCTCTGAGAAGAATACTTATGTGTTTAAACCCAAGGTTAGTCAAAATAAACATTATGTTGAAAAACAGAAGTTTAGACAAACCTCCAGAACCACTAACCCTAAAGGACCCAAGAAGATCTGGGTACCTAAAAGTAAAATAATTCCTGTTGCAGATGTTCTTAGCAGCAAGGTCAGGACACCAATCATGGTACCTGGACTCTGGATGCTCACGACACATGACAGGAGAAAAGTCTATGTTCCAAAACCTGGAACTTAGATCTGGAGGTGATGTGAAGTTTGGAGGGAACCAGAAGGGCAAGATCATTGGATCTGGCACTATTGGAAATGGTAAACTTCCCTCTATTACTAATGTTTTACTTGTTGAAGGGTTAAAGCATAACTTATTGTCCATAAGTCAATTAAGTGACAATGGTTATGATATTACCTTTAATCAAAAATGTTGTAAAGCTATTAGTCAAAAGGATGGCTCTATCCTATTTAGTGGTAAGAGGAAAAACAACATTTATAAAATAAATCTTTCTGAACTTAAAGTTCAACATGTAAAATGCCTCTTGTCTGTTAATGAAGAGCAATGGGTCTGGCACAAAAGATTGGGCCATATTAATATGAGACGTATATCTCAAATTAATAAACTTAATCTTGTCAGAGGACTCCCTAATCTGAAGTTCACTTCAGATGCTCTTTGTGAAGCATGTCAAAAAGGGAAGTTTTCAAAAACATCTTTCAAATCAAAAAATGTTGTTTCTACTTCTAAACCACTAGAATTACTTCATATTGATCTGTTTGGACCAGTGAAAACTGCATCCATCAGAGACAAGAAGTATGGATTAGTCATTGTTGATGACTTTAGTAGATGGACATGGGTAAAGTTCTTAAAACACAAGGATGAGTCACATTCTGTGTTCTTTGACTTCTGCAAGCAAGTCCAGAATGAAAAGAATTTCAAAATTATTAAAGTCAGAAGTGATCATGGTGGTGAATTTGAAAATAAATATTTTGAAAAATATTTTTCTGAAAATGGCATTGCTCATGTTTTTCCTGTCCTAGAACTCCACAACAGAATGGGGTTGTAGAGAGGAAAAACAGAACTTTACAAGAAATGGCCAGAACCATGATCAATGAGACAAATCTGGCAAAACATTTTTGGGCAGAGGCAATCAATACAGCTTGTTACATTCAGAACAGAGTGTCTGTTAGACCTCTTCTGAAGAAGACTCCTTATGAACTGTGAAAGAAAAAAAAGCCCAATATTTCATATTTTCATCCCTTTGGATGCATTTGCTATATGTTAAACACAGGAAAATCTGAACAAGTTTGATTCCAAAGCACATAAGTGTTTCATGCTTGGATATTCTGAACACTCTAAAGGCTACAGATTATACAACACTGAGACACAGATTGTGGAAGAATCCATTCATGTCAGATTTGATGATAAGCTTGGCTCTGAAAAGCCAAAGCAGTCTGATAACTCTGCAGATAGGGAAGTAGTCTTCATTGACTCTGAAGCTCCAGAAGCAGAAAAAATTCAAGTGAAGGAACCAAAAGCTACTCCAGATGCTACTCCTTTAACCTCTCAGATGAATAATCTAAACATTTCTGAAGAGTCAACTTTCAGAGGATCATCATCTAGAATTAAAGCTTCTCATCCAGAGGATGTCATTATTGGAAAGAAGGATGATCCCATCAGAACAAGATCCTTTCTAAGATCATCTGAAACATCACTATTTGGACTAGTGTCAGAAATTGAACCATCTTCTGTAGATGAAGCTCTGCAAGACAATGATTGGATTATTGCCATGCAAGAAGAGCTAAATCAATTCAGCAGAAATGATGTTTGGGATCTAGTTCAGAGACCTCAAGGATTCAATATAATTGGTACAAAATAGGTCTTCAGAAATAAGCTAAATGAGAAAGGAGAAGTTGAAAGGAATAAGGCAAGGCTGGTTGCTCAAGGGTATAGTCAGCAAGAAGGTATTGATTATACTGAGACATATGCTCCAGTGGTAAGGTTAGAATCTATACGTCTTCTTATTTCATTTGCTGCACAAAATAACATCACTATGTATCAGATGGATGTTAAAAGTGCCTTTCTTAATGGTATTATAGAAGAAGAAGTTTATGTCCACCAACCTCCTGGTTTTGAAAATGAAAAATTTCCAGATCATGTTTTCAAATTAAAGAAATCTCTATATGGATTAAAACAAGCTCCCAGAGCTTGGTATGAGAGATTGAGCAATTTTCTTCTGGAGAAGAATTTCATCAGAGGCAAAGTGGATACACACTTTTCTGTAAAACAATTAAGAAAGATCTTCTAATATGCCAAATTTATGTAGATGATATCATTTTTGGATCAACAAATATTATGCTTGGAAAGGAGTTTGCTACATGTATGCAGGCAGAATTTGAAATGAGTATGATGGGAGAACTCAGATTCTTTCTAGGAATCCAAGTTAATCAAACTCCAGAGTGCACCTACATACATCAGACAAAATATGTTAAAGAAATTCTGAAGAAATTCAACATGTCTGACAGCAAGTTGGCAAAGACTCCAATGCATCCTACTAGCTCACTTGGCAAGGAAGAGGTAAGTAAGAAAGTAGACCAGAAGCTCTACAGAGGTATGATTGGCTCTCTTCTTTACCTTACTGCTTCTAGACCTGACATATTGTTCAGTGTTTGCCTGTGTGCTAGATTCCAATCAGATCCTAGAGAATCACACTTGACAGCTGTCAAGAGGATTCTAAGGTATCTGAAAGGTACTTCTAATGTGGGTTTGTGTTACAGAAAATCTGATGATTTCAAATTAGTTGGATTTTGTGATGCTGACTACGCTGGAGACAGAGTGGAAAAAAAAGTACTTCTGGAAGTTGTCAATTTCTAGGAAGAAATCTAATCTCCTGGTACAGCAAGAAGCAACCCACAATTGCACTTTCAACCACAGAGGCTGAATACATTGCTGCTGCTGGATGTAGCACGCAGATGCTCTGGATGAAAAGTCAACTAGAAGATTATCAAATTTTTGAAAGTAACATTTCTATCTTTTGTGATAATACTTCTGCCATATATTTGTCCGAGAATCCCATTTTACATTCTAAGGCAAAACATATAGAAATTAAGCATCATTTCATCAGAGACTATGTTCAGAAGGGAATCATAAATTTAGCCTTTGTTGATACAGATCATCAATGGGCAGATATTTTTACAAAACCCCTTGTTGAAGATAGATTCAAATTTATTCTGAAAAATATTGGTATGGATTTTTGTCCAGAATGATATTTATCAGAAGCAAATTTTTACAGATGCAAAAATGCTTAATGCTCTGAAGTATTTCTTCTGATTGCTTACTTTATTCTGATCAATATTTCTTTTGTGCAACTCTGAACTAACCATCTTTAGAAGATCTGGATGTTGACTAACGTTTCATTTCTTAAGAGATTTCAGAACACATGCAAGCAAACACGTGTCACACCAAATCTGAAGAGGTGGCGTGTACATAACTGAAGAGACGTTTGAGGTGAAGTTTGAATAGTGGAAATCTTGATTTTCCCCCCAAATTGTCAGAAGCAATTAATGTTTTGAAATGATTTTTATTCTCTTCATTTAATGCTTGTTCAAACGTGCATTTTTCTGACTGTTGATGTGCCTAAGTGTTTTAGTATAAATACTTGACTTGTATTCACTTTCACACTTTTCACTCTCTCTCAGAATTTACATGCGTTTTCATCTCCTATTTTCTCTGCATAAAAACCCAAAACCTAAGTGTTTGACAAAACATTCTTCAATGGCAACTTCATCATCAACAACTGCTCAATTCCAATCTACTATGGCTGCTGTGACTTCAGAAAACTTAGGTGTTGCTCCATTTTCTTCTCCCAAAAGAACACTTCTTACGCCAGTTGATAAATTGGAAGTCTTATGTGAATCTATGGTTGAGTTTGATTCTCTGGCAGATAATGGGTTTGAGTTTCGTTCCATAATTAGAGCTCAAGGATGGGTTAAGTATTTTGACAGGCTTTTTGGACCAGTTTACCCTCTCCTTGTGAAAGAATTTTGGATTCATGCATCAGTTTATCCCAAGTTCATCACATCTTCTGTGCTGGGAAAAGAAATTATTATCACAGAAGATCTGATAAGAAAATTGATAGGTTATGAAGAAACAAATGGTGTTTCTCACTTGCCAGCTGGGCGTGTGGACATGGATGAAGTTTATGAAGAAGTAATGACTGCTGGTCAAGCTTCTAACAAATTCAAAGATCTGAAGCCTGATTACAAGATCTGGGCCAAGATCTTTATGGGATGCATCCACCACAGGAAGTCAACCAATTCTCCAGATTATGTCAATAATGAACAGCTTTATTTCATGTATTGCCTTAGTCAGAGCACCAAGGTAGATCTTCCATACATTCTGTTTATGCATCTGTGGAACCATATCAATGCATCTAGAGAATATGTGAAAGAGAAAGGACAGAAGATCAGAACTTGGATTCCCTTTGGAAGGTTGCTCTCAGATCTTCTTACTGAGAATGGTTTAGTAACTGCTCTGTACGCTGCTGGTGTCACAGAAGAATTAGAGTTTATAATGGGAAAGCCTCTGAATGCTAAAAGTCTTCAGAGACTCAAAATTGTTGATGAACTTACAACAGCCCCCAAGAAGCTGAATATGTCTGAATTGAATAAGAGGATTCCTGTAGATGACTTTCCTCTATTCTTTGCTGAAGAGCCCAGACATATAGTTGTAATGTATATTAATCAATGCAAGAAGGATGGAACACCTGTTCCTGCTAATGTGTTTCAGCTAGTTAAACAACCACTACCAGATGCAAGAGAAGAAGAAGCACCACTCCAGAGGAAAAGAACTCAGCCTGTAGAAGAATCTACACCTGTTCAGAAGAAAGTCAAGATAGCTGAGAAGCCCAAGAAGCTCTTGAAGAGAAAAGATTCTGAAGAAGTTGCTTCTGTACCTGCCAAGAGGTTCAAAGTAAAAGGTACTAAATCTTCTGTATCTTCTGCAAAACTTGTTATTAATGATTCTAATGTTAAGTCTGTTCCAAAACCACCTTCTACACAAACCATTTCTGTTACTGCTCCCAGTTCTGTTTCTCCACAAAAACAAACACCTGCTCCAACTCAAACAACAACACCAACAGTCTCTGTACCAAAACCATCTCAACCCAAAATTCATATCAAACACTTTGTTCCACGACCACAACCATCAGAATCACAACCATCAGAACAACAAACATCTGTTCAACACCAAGCCTCTGAACATCCAGAAAATCAACCAAAAGAAGTTCAACCAGAAAAAGCCTCTGACAATCCACCATCAATTAATCCTCATTCTGAACCCATTGCAACTGTTACTTCTGAACCTACAAAAGTAACTTCTAATCCAGTTTCATCAGAACCAATAATTATTCCTTCTGATTCACCAATCTCAGAACAACCATCCAAACAATCTGACATTCCTTCAAAACCTACCAACACTTCTGAACCTCACATCCCTGAGACAGATGTTCTTGATGTCACACCACTAAAAACAGTGTTTCAAGTATCTTCTACCTCTTGTACACCTACAACATCCTCCAACTCATCAGAATCAGAAATCCACCCAGACTTTCTAATCTCTCCATCTGACAAATACTCTGAGATAAACCAACCTGAACCTTCCATACCTTCTAAAACTCCCATTCCAGATCCTATTCCCACACCTGCACCATCATCTGAGATATTAATCCCCAGTTCTAATCCAAGATCTTCCATATCCTGTGCACAAGTTTCTTCTCTTTTTCATAATCTGTCTTATGGTTTCAAACTGAAAGACTTTTATGACAGAGTTGAACCATCTGACCCCTTCAAACCTCTGAAACCAAAACTCACAGTGGCTATTCCATCTGTGCTTATGTCATATATTCAATCAATGTCCAATGTAGGATCTTTAGCAACCATATCTGCTAACCCTGATAAAGCTGTTGCTTCAGCTCTGCAAATTGCATCTGATACCACTGTTGCATCTGTTGAACCACCAAAATCTGCCTTCAAACCCTACTCAAATGCACCTTTTGATGTAGTTACCCCAAACAGAAGATCAAAACCTCATTTGCTTAATGCTTTAAACAGATCCCTACCTCAAAAACCTGAAATTCCTTTCTTTCCATACATTCCCCCTCCTCTGATTTCCATCCAAAAATCACTTTTTCCACCAACTCCCAAACCTAAACATATAACTCTGGAAACCTTGCTAAAACCACAGCCCAGACTTAATATTGATCATTTATTTCAAACATTTTTGCAAGAAATACAGATGTCTTTAGGTACTGTTCAGAAGAAATGCTCAGAAACAATGGATGCCAAAGAATCTGACATCATCTGGAACAGATTCATCAATAGATTCAACACTGTAGCTTCAAATCTGAAGAACGTCTGTTCTGATGATGCAAAGCTCAGAGCTGAAAGGACTCTATTCTGGACTGTCAACAAAACTGAACCTCTGCTTCGTTTAGATGTTCCTCCACCATCAACAGAATCTACTGCTAATGCATTGACTATGACTCTGGCAGAACCCTCTTCAGGATCTACAGAACCAATGGCAATTGACTCTGTTCAGACTACAGAACCTCCTAATTCTTCATCTGAGATAAAGACAGAACATCCAGACTTTGAAGACAAGATTGCTGCTCTGGAGGCTGGACAGTCAGAGATAAAATCCTGGATGGCTAAGCAGGATAAGAAGTCTGAGGATATGACAGAATGGATGTCAAAGCAAGATGAGAAGAATGAAACTATGACTAAGTGGATGTCCAAGCAAGAGCAATCCTCCTCTGAGATTACAGATCTATTGAAGATGCTTTTGTCCAAACACTCTTAGATTTTTTTTCATTCTAATGTTTTTTTTTTTGCATCTGTTGTTTGCATCTGAACTCTATTGCTATGTCTTCTGATGCTTACCTATGTACTCTTGCTCTTATCCTTTGAATGAATCAAGTTTTCTCCATTGAATTATCTTATTTATTGTTCCTTTTATTTGTCTTTTTAAAAGTTTTTACTTTTTGCTTATGACAAAAAAGGGGGAGAAAATATAGATCTGAACTGTTTAATATAACTTCACCAGAATGAATCTTCAGACATATCTATTCTATCTAACATTTAACTTGACTATTTCAGAACATTTGATAAGAACACTCAATAAAAGAAACTCTGAGCCTCTCAGATCATTTGTCTATTATCAAAATCTGAATCTTATAACTGCAAGACATTCTGACCCTAAAATGTTATAAGAACAAACAAGATCTAACTCTGAAGATTACTCAAGACAAAAGGGAAGTTTCTATTCCTATTTGTATTTAACTCAGGGGGAGATTCATCATCTCAGGGGGAGTTATAATTCTATATGTTCAGTTAAATAAAATTTCTGATACTTTTTGTCATCATCAAAAAGGGGGAGATTGTTAGAACACAGATTGGTTCTTAATAATAACTCTTTGTTTTGATGATAACTGTTAGGAAATTTTATGTTTAAGAATTATATACTCTAAAATTTGCTTGAGAGTTTTACTGCAGATTGAAAAGAATTTATCACTCTAGAAGCAAATCTGATTGGTATACAAGAATGTAACTGACTCTGAAGCGCCAGATGCATTCATTAGAAGATTCTGATTGCTGTCTACAGAAGATCCTGAGCGTAGTCTCCAGAAGGATCTGAAGCAGAAGCTCCAGAAGAATCTGAAGCAAGCAGAAGCATCTGAAGCTGAAGCATCTGAAGCAAAGAAGAATACTGTATGAAGAGTTTCTCAAAGCATAATTCTACAGAAGTTTCTGAAAGTACTAACGCTGCCAAGTACTGAAGTTCTGTGTCAAATATGCTCTGATGATCAACACGCTGAAAGTACACATGCTGCAGAAGACTCTGATACAGCAAAGTTCTGAATATCATTAGAAGACTCTGATCCATTCAGACTCTGAAGAACTTGCTGAAAACTAAAGAAGAAATATTCAAGAATATATCCGTTGGAGTAAATCAACGTCTCTTTCCTCATTTATGCTAGACACAATAACACAGACAAAAAGGATTTTTCTGTGCTATCTACTTCTAGGAAAGGTCACTTGATGTGAAGACAAAAAGGCTCAGACCTTTTTGGGACTCTCTTTTCAATGCTCAGCTTCCTTGGATCAGCTGCCTATAAAAGGGAGACTCCACCAAATTCTTCAGTGACGTTAGAAATACAATTTGCTGAAAAGAAATCATATTATTTCTAAGCTCTCATTATTTCATATTCTTCTTAGAATTTCTTGTACTTAAACCTAAGAGAAAAATCACTGTTGTGATAAAAGCTTTATAGAAGCATTAATACTCTTGTATTTGATTTACATTGATTGTAAAGGTTTTCCTTAAGAGGATTCAGTTGGAATCAGTAGCTCTTGAGAAGACTAAGAACAGTTGTTCTTAGGTGTTACTATTGTAATCAGTTTGATTTAATAGTGGATTAAGTCCTTGTTGAGAAAGGCAAATCACTCTAGGAAGGGTGGACTGGAGTAGTTGTTTAAACGAACCAGGATAAAAATAATTGTGTGATTATTTTTTAAGTCTTAATCCTTCATACTTATTCAACCCCCCTTCTAAGTATTATCTCACCTTCACTTATCAAATGTTCTGAAACAGTCAGATTAAATGTTAGATAGAATAAATATGTCTGAAGTTTCATTCTGGTGAAGTTATATTAAACAGTTCAGATCTATATTTTCTCCCCCTTTTTTGTCATAAGCAAAAAGTAAAAACTTTTAAAAAGACAAGTAAAAGGAAACAGTGATTTAGACAATTCAATGGAGAAAACTTTGATTCATTCATTTGATCAGATCAAGAGTACATAGGCAAACATCAGAAGATATAGCAATAAAGTACATATGCAAACAACAGATGCAAAAACATTAGAATGAAAAAAATTCTAAGAGTGTTTAGACAAAAGCATCTTCAATAGATCTGTAATCTCAGAGGATGATTGCTCTTGCTTGGACATCCACTTAGCCATAGTTTCATTCTTTTCATCTTGCTTTGACATCCATTCTGTCATGTCCTCAAACTTCTTATCCTGTTTTGCCATCCAGGACTTGATCTCTGACTGGCCAGCTTCCAGAGCAGCAATCTTATCTTCAAAATCTGGATGTTCTTTCTTTATCTCAGATGAATAAGTATGATTAGGTTCTGTAGCCTGAACAGAGTCAATTTCCATTGGTTCTGTAGAGTCTGGAGCATTGGAATTAGAAGGAGGGTCTACCAGAGTCATAGCCAATTGATTTTCTTCAGATGCAGTTTCAGTAGATTCTGTTGAAGGTGGAGGAGCATCTATAAGAAGCAGAGGTTCAGATTTCTTGACAGTCCAGAATAGAGTCCTTGCAGCCTCAGCAAATCTGAGCTTTGCATCATCAGAACAGACGTTCTTCAGATTGGAAGCTACAGAGTTGAATCTGTTGATGAATCCATTCCAAATGATGTCAGATTCTTTGGCATCCATTATTGCTGAGCATTTCTTCTGAACAGTACCTAAATACATCTGTATTTCTTGCAAAAATGTTTGAAATAAATGATCAACATTAAGTCTGGGCTTTGGTCGTAACAAAGTTTCCAGAGTTACAGGTTTAGGTTGGGGAGTTGGTGGAAAAATTGATTTGTGGATGGAGATCAGAGGAGGAGGATAGTATGGAAAGAAAGGAATTTCAGGTTTTTGAGGTTGGGATCTGTTTAAAGCATTTAACAGATTTGGTTTTACTTTAGTGGGATAGGAAACCACATCAAAGGGTTTGTTTGAGTAAGGTTTGAAGGCAGATTTTGGAGGTTTCTTGGAAACAGCAGGTGTATCAGATGATATTTGCAGAGCTGAAGCAACAGCTTTATCAGATTTTGCAGAACATGATATGGTAGCTAAAGATCCTACATCTGACATAGATTTTATGTAATCAAGAATCACAGATGGAAGGGTCATGGTGAGTTTTGGTTTCAGAGGGTTGATGGGGTCAGATGGTTCAACTATGTCATAAAAGTCTTTTAGTTTTAAACCATAGGCCAAATTATGAAACAGAGAGGATACTTGGGCACAAGATATATAAGATCTTGGGTTTGAAGTGGGGATTAATATCTCAGATGATGGTGCAGGTGTGGGAATAGGATCTGGAATGGGAGCTTTTGAAGGTATAGAAGGCTCAGGTTGGTTTACCTCAGAGTATTTTTCAGATGGAGAGATTAGAAAATCTGGGTGGAGCTCTGATTCTGAGGAGTTAGAAGATGTGGTTGGTGTGCAGGAAGTAGAAGACACTTGAAACACCGTTTTTAAGGGTGTGACATCAAGAACTTCTGTCTCAGGGATGTGAGGTTCAGAAGTATTGGTTTGTTTTGAAGGAATTTCAGATGGTTTTGATGGTTGTTCTGAGATGGGTGAGTCAGATGGAATAGTGATTGGTTCTGATGAAATTGGAGCAGAAGTGACTTTTGTAGGTTCAGATGCAGTGGGTTCAGATGAAGGATTATTTGATGGTGGTTGATTTTCAGAGGCTTTTTCTGGTTGAGATTTTTGTGATTTTACTGGTTGTTCAGAAGGCTTTTGTTTGGATGGTTCAGATGATTTTTTTTGTACAGAAGGTTGTGGTTGTTGTTCTGATGGTTGTTGTTCTGATGGTTGTTTCTGTGAAGATTGTGTTTGTGGAACAAACTGTTTGATATGGATTTTTGGTTGAGATGATTTGGGGATAGAGACTGGTGGTGTTTGAGTGATTTTTGTTGTTGTTGTTGTGGGAATAAAAGTTTGTTTTTGTGGTGATTTTGAACTTGGAGCAGTAACAGAAGTAGTTTGAGTTGAGGGTGGTTTTGGTACAGACTTAATATTGGAATCATTTATAACAATATTTGCAGAAGATACAGAAGATTTAGTACCTTTTATTTTGATCCTCTTGGCTGGTACAGAAGCAGCGTCTTCAGATTCTTTTCTCTTCAAGAGCTTCTTTGGCTTTTCAGCAATCTTGACTTTCTTCTGAGCAGGTTCAGATTCTGCTACTGGCTGATTCTTTTTCCTCTATAGTTGTGCTTCTTCTTCTTCTACATCTGGAAGAGGTTGTCTTGCTAGTTGTACCATATTTGCAGGAACAGGCTTGCCTTCCTTCTTACATTCATCAATGTACATGACCACAATGTGTCTAGGCTCTTCAGAAAGAACAATGGAAAGTCATCTACAGGAACCCTCTTCTGACTCAGTTCAGTCATATTCAACTTCTTGGGCGCTGTTGTGAGTTCATCAACAATTTTGAGTCTCTGAAGACTTTTAGCATTCAGAGGCTTTCCCATTATAAATTCTAATTCCTCTGTAACTCCAGCAGCGTACAGAGCAGTGACCAAGCCATTCTCAGTTAGAAGATCTGAGATCAACCTTCCAAAGGGGATCCAAGGTCTGATCTTCTGTCCTTTCTCTTTCACATACTCTCTAGATGCATTTATATGGTTAAACAGAATGTATGGAAGATCTACCTTGGTGCTCTGACTGAGGCAATACATGAAATAGAGCTGTTCATTATTGACATAGTCTGGAGAATTAGTTGACTTCCTATGGTGTATGCATCCCATGAAGATCTTGGCCCAGATCTTGTAGTCAGGTTTCAGATCCTTGAATTTGTTAGAAGCTTGACCAGCAGTCATTACTTCTTCATATACCTCACCCATGTCCACACGCCCAGCTGGCAAGTGGGAAATACCATCTGTTTCTTCATATCCTATTAATTTTCTGATCAGATCTTCTGTGATAATGATCTCTTTTCCCAGTACAGAAGATAAGATGAACTTGGGGTAAACAGATGCATGGATCCAGAATTCTTTCACAAGTAGAGGGTAAACTGGTCCAAAGAGCCTATCAAAATACTTAACCCATCCTTGAGCTCCAATGATGGAACGAAACTCAAAGCCATTTTCTGCAAGAGAGTCAAACTCTACCATGGATTCACATAGAACTTCCAATTTTTCAACAGGGGTTAGAAGAGTTCTTTTGGGAGGAGAATAGGGAGCAACACCCATGTTTGCAGAGGTTACTGCAGCCATTGAAGATTGGAATTGAGCAGCTATTGATGATGAAGTTGTCATTGAAGAATGCTTTGTCACACGCTTAGGTATAGGGTTTTTATGCAGAGAAAAGAGGAGATGAAAACGCATATAATTTCTGAGATTGTAAAAGTGTGAAAGTGAAGTAAAAACAAGTATTTATACTAAAACACTTAGGTATACCATCAGTCAGAATTTGCACGTTTTAACAAGCATTAAATGAAAAGAATAATAATCATTTCAAACATTAATTGCTTCTGACAATTTGGGGGGAAAATCAAGATTTTCACTATTCAAACTTCACCTCAAACGTCTCTTCAGTAATGTACACGCCACCTCTGCAGATTTAGTGTGACACGTGTTTGCTTGCATGTGTTCTGAAATCTTTTGAGAAATGAAACGTTAACCAACGTTCAGATCCTCTAAGGATTGTTAGTTCAGAGTTTCACAAAAAAAATTAATCAGAATAAGTAAGCAATCAGAAGAAACACTTCAGAGCATTAGGCATTTTTGCATCAGTAAAAATTTGCTTCTGATAAATATCATTCTGGACAAACATCCATACCAATATTTTTCAGAATAAATTTAAATCTATCTTCAACAAGGGGTTTTGTAAAAATATCTGCCCATTGATGATCTGTATCAACAAAGGCTAAATTTATGATTCCCTTCTAAACATAGTCTCTGATGAAATGATGCTTAATTTCTATATGTTTTGCCTTAGAGTGTAAAATGGGATTCTTAGACAAACATATAGTAGAAGTATTATCACAAAAGATAGAAATGTTACTTTCAAAAATTTGATAATCTTCTAGATGACTTTTCATCCAGAGCATCTGAGTGCTACATCCAGCAGCAGCAATGTATTCTGCCTCTATGGTTGAAAGTGCAATTGTGGGTTGCTTCTTGTTGTACCAAGAGATTAGATTTCTTCCTAGAAATTGACAACTTCCAGAAGTACTTTTTCTTTCCACTCTGTCTCCAGCGTAGTCAGCATCACAGAATCCAACTAATTTGAAATCATCAGATTTTCTGTAACACAAGCCCACATTAGAAGTACCTTTCAGATACCTTAGAATCCTCTTGACAGCTGCCAAGTGTGATTCTCTAGGATCTGATTGGAATCTAGCACACAGGAAAACACTGAACCATATGTCAGGTCTAGAAGCAGTAAGATAAAGAAGAGATCCAATCATACCTCTGTAGAGCTTCTGGTCTACTTTCTTACTTACCTCTTCCTTGCCAAGTGAGCTAGTAGGATGCATTGGAGTCTTTGCCAGCTTACTATCAGACATGTTAAATTTCTTCAGAAGTTCTTTAACATATTTTGTCTGATGTATGTAAGTGCACTCTGGAGTTTGATTAACTTGGATTCCTAGAAAGAATCTGAGTTCTCCCATCATGCTCATTTCAAATTCTGTCTGCATACATGTAGCAAACTCCTTTCCAAGCATAATATTTGTTAATCCGAAAATAATATCATCTACATAAATTTGGAAAATTAGAAGATCTTTCTTAATTGATTTACAAAAGAGTGTTGTATCCACTTTGCCTCTGATGAAGTTTTTCTCCAGAAGAAAATTGCTCAATCTCTCATACCAAGCTCTGGGAGCTTGTTTTAAACCATATAGAGATTTCTTTAATTTGAACACATGATCTGGAAATTTTTCATTTTCAAAACCAGGAGGTTGGTGGACATAAACTTCTTCTTCTATAATACCATTAAGAAAGGCACTTTTAACATCCATTTGATACAGAGTGATGTTATTTTGTGCAGCAAATGAAATAAGAAGGCGTATAGATTCTAACCTTGCCACTGGAGCATATGTCTCAGTGTAATCAATACCTTATTGTTGACTGTACCCTTGAGCAACCAGCCTTGCCTTATTCCTTTCAACTTTTCCTTTCTCATTTAGCTTATTTCTGAAGACCCATTTTGTACCAATTATATTAAATCCTTGTGGTCTTTGAACTAGATCCCATACATCATTTCTGGTGAATTGATTTAGCTCTTCTTGCATGGCAATAATCCAATCATTGTCTTACAGAGCTTCATCTACAGAAGATGGTTCAATTTCTGACACTAGTCCAAATAGTGATGCTTCAGATGATCTTAGAAAGGATCTTGTTCTGATGGGATCATCTTTCTTTCCAATAATAACATCCTCTGGATGAGAAGCTTTAATTCTGGATGATGATCTTCTAATAGTTGATTCTTCAGAAATGTTTAGATTATTCATCTGAGAAGTTAAAGGAGTAGCATCTGGCGTTGCTTCTGGTTCCTTCACTTGAATTTTGTCTGCTTCTGGAACTTCAGAGTCAATGAAGACTACTTCTCTATCTGCAGAGTTATCAGACTGCTTTGGCTTTTCAGAGCCAAGCTTATCATCAAATCTGACATGAATGGATTCTTCCACAATCTGTGTCTCAGTGTTGTATACTCTGTAGCCTTTAGAGCGTTCAGAATATCCAAGTATGAAACACTTATGTGCTTTGGAATCAAACTTGTTCAGATTTTCCTTAGTGTTTAACATATAGCAAATACATCCAAAAGGATGAAAATATGAAATGTTGGGCTTTTTGTTCTTCCACAGTTCATAAGGAGTCTTCTTCAGAAGAGGTCTTATAGACACTCCGTTCTGAATGTAACAGGCTGTGTTGATTGCTTCTGCCCAAATGTGTTTTGCCAGATTTGTCTCATTGATCATGGTTCTGGCCATTTCTTGCAGAGTTCTGTTTTTCCTCTCTACAACCCCATTTTGTTGTGGAATTCTAGGACAGGAAAAATCATGAGCAATGCCATTTTCAGAAAAATATTTTTCAAAATATTTATTTTCAAATTCACCACCATGATCACTTCTGACTTTTATAATTTTGAAATCCTTTTCATTCTGGACTTGCTTGCAGAAGTCAAAGAACACAGAATGTGACTCATCCTTGTGTTTTAAGAACTTTACCCATGTCCATCTACTATAGTCATCAACAATGACTAATCCATACTTCTTGCCTCTGATGGATGCAGTTTTCACTGGTCCAAACAGATCAATATGAAGTAGTTCTAGTGGTTTGGAAGTAGAAACAACTTTTTTTGATTTAAAAGATGTTTTTGAAAACTTCCCTTTTTTGCATGCTTCACAAAGAGCATCTAAAGTGAACTTCAGATTAGGGAGTCCTCTGACAAGATTAAGTTTATTAATCTGAGATATACGTCTCATATTAATATGGCCCAATCTTCTGTGCCAGACCCATTGCTCTTCATTAACAGACAAGAGACATTTAACATTTTGAACTTTAAGTTCTGAAAGATTAATTTTATAAATGTTGTTTTTCCTCTTACCACTAAATAGGATAGAGCCATCCTTTTGACTAATAGCTTTACAACATTTTTGATTAAAGGTGATATCATAACCATTGTCACTTAATTGACTTATGGACAATAAGTTATGCTTTAACCCTTCAACAAGTAAAACATTAGTAATAGAGGGAAGTTTACCATTTCCAATAGTGCCAGATCCAATTATCTTGCCCTTCTGGTTCCCTCCAAACTTCACATCACCTCCAGATCTAAGTTCCAGCCTTTGGAACATAGACTTTTCTCCTGTCATGTGTCGTGAGCATCCAGAGTCCAGGTACCATGATTGGTGTCCTGACCTTGCTGCTAAGAACATTTGCAACAGGGATTATTTTACTTTTAGGTACCCAGATCTTCTTGGGTCCTTTAGGGTTAGTGGTTCTGGAGGTTTGTCTAAATTTTTGTTTTTCAACATATTGTTTATTCTGACTAACCTTGGGTTTAAACACATAAGTATTCTTCTCAGAGCTTGTGTGTTTAATGTCATTTAAGTGACCAAACTTAAATTGAGAGTACAGAGGTGTCTTCTTGATGAAAAGTTTGTCAATAGATTTTGGATTACTTCCAGATGAAGATTCATATCCAATACCTCTTATGTTGTTCCCACTAACACCATAGATCATAGAAGCCATCTTGCTTCTGTCTATGCTCTTAGTAAGGAATCTCTGAAAACTAGAGTCATATTTTTCTAAAATGTTTTCACATGACTTAGTCTCAGATTCAGATTCTTGTTGAGTTGTTTCACAGTCATTTTTGATTTTCAGATTAATTTCTTTTTGCTCAACAAGTTCTGTCTTCAGAAGATCAATCTCAGATTCAAGATTGCTTTTCAGCTTCTTGTATTTGAGTTTGATATTGTTGTAACTTTTCAGAACTTCTGATAAAACTTTTATCAGCTCTTCTTTAGTAAGTTTAGCCATTACCTCTTCAGCATCATCATCAGATTCAGAATCTGATTCATATCCTGAGGTTCCTTCCTCTTGATCTTCTGGTTTGGCCATCAGTGCAACATTAGCACATTCTTCTTCTGATTCAGAAGATGATTCAGATTCATCTGAGTCATCCCATGTTGCCATCAGAACCTTCTTCTTTTTGTTAAACTTCTTCTTGGGTTTTTCTTTTTGAAGTTTGGGGCAATCATTCTTGTAATGCCCAGGTTCTTTGCACTCATAGCATACAACTTCTTTCTTGCTAGATCTTCTGTGACCAGAAGATTCCTTTCTATGATCAGATCTTCTGAAGTTGTTGAACTTCTTTCCCTTGTGCTTCCAGAGTCTGTTGATCCTTCTGGACAGCATGGATAATTCATCTTCTTCTTTAGAATAAGATTCTTCAGAGCTTTCTTCAATAACCTGCAAAGCTTTAGCAGATTTGTTAGATTTTAAGGCAACAGATTTACCTTTTTCTTTCTTCTGAGGTTCATCTTCCTCAAGCTCAATTTCATGGCTCCTCAGTGAGCTGATGAGTTCTTCTAAAGAGATCTTGTTCAGATCTTTAGCCATCTTCAAGGAAGTCACCATTGGTCTCCATCTGGTAGGTAGACTTCTGATGATTTTCTTTACATGATCTGATGTGGAGTATCCCTTGTCCAGAACCTTTAGCCCAGCTGTGAGGATCTGAAATCTGGAGAACATGGCTTCAACAGATTCAGAGTCTTCCATCTTGAAGGCCTCATACTTGTGGATCAGAGTCAGAGCTTTTGTCTCCTTGACTTGAGAGTTTCCCTCATGAGTCATTTTTAAGGATTCAAACATATCAAAAGCAGTTTCCCTGTTTGTAATTTTTTCATACTCAGTATGAGAAATTGCATTCAATAATATAGTTATGGCTTTGTGATGATTTCTAAAATCTTTCTTCTGAGCATCTGTCATAGATTTTCTGTCTATCTTTTTGCCATTCCCATCTGTGGGATGGACATATCCATCTATGACTAGATCCCATAGATCAGCATCATATCCTAGGAAAAAACTCTCAATTCTGTCTTTCCAGTAATCAAATTTCTCCCCATCAAACATAGGGGGTTTGGTGCTGATCCTGTCCCTTTCTTCATATTTATTTTTAATGTTGGATATTGTATTATCAGCCATTTTAACAAATATATATCAAAGTATTTCTCTCTGGATCTTTATTGTCACTGTTAAGTGGTAGCACACACAGAACCGGAGCTCTGATGCCAACTGAAGGTGAGATAATACTTAGAAGGGGGGTTGAATAAGTATGAAAGATTAAAACTTAGAATTAAAAACACAATTATTTTTATCCTGGTTCGTTGAACTCAACTACTCTAGTCCACCCTTGCTAGAGTGATTTGCCTTTCTCAACAAGGACTTAATCCACTATTTAATCAAACAGATTGCAATAGTAACACCTAAGAACAGCTGTTCTTAGTCTTCTCAAGAGCTACTGATTCCAACTGAATCCTCTTAAGGAAATCCTTTACAATCAATGTAAATCTAATACAAGAGTATGAATGCTTCTAAAAAGCTTTTATCACAACAGTGATATTTCTCTTAAGATTAAGTACAAATAATTCTAAGAATGAATATGAAAGTATGAGAGCTTGAATGTTATAATTTCTTTTTAGCAAAAATGTCTCACTGAAGAATTTGGTGGAGTCTTCCTTTTATAGGCAGCTGATCCAAGGAGAGCTGAACGTTGAGAAGAGTGTCCCAAAAAGGTCTGATCCTTTTTGTCTTCACATCAAGTGACTTTTCCTAGAAGTAGAAAGCACAGAAAAATCCTTTTTGTCTGTGTTCTTGTGTCTAGCACAAATGAGGAAAGAGACGTTTGATTTACTCCAACGGATATAATCTTTGAATATTTCTTCTTCAGTTTTCAACAAGTTCATCAGAATCTGATTGAGTCAGAGTCTTCTAATGATGTTCAGAACTTTGTTGTATCAGAGTCTTCTGCAACATGTGTGCTTTCAGCGTGTTAATCATCAGAGCATATTTGAAACAGAACTTCAGTACTGGCAGCTTTAGTACTTTCAGAAACTTCTGTAGAAACTATGCTTTGAAAAACTCTTCATACAAAATTTTTCTTTGCTTCAGATTCTTCTGGAGCTTCTGCTTCAGAATCTTCTGGAGCTTCTTGCTTCAGATCCTTCTGGAGGCTACGCTCAGGAACTTTTCTAAGCAGCAATCAGAATCTTCTAATGAGTGCATCTGGCGCTTCAGAGTCTAGTTAATTTCATGTATACAATTCAGATTTGCTTCTGGAGTGTTAATTTCATTGCAATCTGCAGTAAAACTCTCAAGCAAATTTTAGAGTGTATAATTCTTAAATACAAAATTTCCTTAACAGTTATCATCAAAACAAAGAGATATTATTAAGAACCAATCTGTGTTCTAACAATACACACATGCCACCCCTAGCTTCCCTCCTAACCATGATTGCCTTAGCTAAACCACCATACTTAGTTTCAAGAACCCCACTCCAAATTGTTGATTCCATAGTTAGGAATCTCAAAGTCCACTTAGATAAAAGAGCCTTATTAAAAGCAATTAAATCCATTATACCAATACCTCCTTGACTATTAGGCCTACATACCTCCTTCCACCCCACCCAAGATATGCTTTTCTTGTCTGAAGAAGTGCCCCAAAGAAAATCATGTTGTAGCGTGATAATCAACTTGGCAACTTTTAAGGGAAGTTTAAAGAAAGATAAATATTGTATAGGGAGATTGGTAAGGACATAGTTTATAAGAGTTAGTCTACGCCTAAATGACAACAACCTGCCTCTCCAACTTGAAAGCTTAGATTTAACACAATACAAAACTGGATTCCAAAAGTCCAATCTTCTATGATTGCCATCCACCTGAATTCCTAAAAATTTGAAGGGCAACACGCCAAATTTGCAAGAAAGAAAATGAGCTGCAACAGACATGAAAGAGATATCCAACCTAACACCATACAGGCAACTCTTCCAAAAGTTTATTTTCAACCCCGATATCGATTCAAATCCTTTCAAAATATCCTTGAAACCCCAAAGATCAAACCACTAGTCATTGCTAATTAGTAGAGTATCATCGGCATACTGAATAAAAGAAGCAGATTCAGCATTATTTATTGAAAATCCTTTAAACACCCCCTCTTGATTTGCATTCCTCACTAATAGAGCCAAACATTTAGCCACCAATGCAAACAATAACAAGGGGTCACCTTTCCTCAGACCCTTTGTAGCTTGAAAATCGCTATTCGTGCCACCATTCACCAAAGTAGATAGAAAACACTTCATAACTCCACCTGTGATCCATTTAGGGCAAAAATTAATTCCAACCAAAACCTCTTCTAAGAATGCCCAGGAAACACTATCATATGCTTGCGCGAAGTTAACTTTCAAAACCATAAATGCTTTTCTTTTCCTCTTAGCCAAGTCAAGAATTTCATTAGTGAGCAACACCACATCCAACATTTGCCTACCCGGGATGAATGCAATTTGAACAAAATAAACTAATTTCCCAATGACCTTACTCAATCTATAGGCCAACATCTTTGATATCAATTTATAAATACTCCCAACCAAGCTTATAGGTCTAAAATCATTCAAATTCTGAGGATTATCAACTTTTGGAATTAGGGCAATGAAAGAAGATAACAACACCTTAGGGAGAGACGCAAACTGATGAAAATGACAGGTTACCTTTTTCACATCCACCTCAACAATGTCCCAGCATCGTTTTAGAAATTCCATGTTAAAACCATATGGGCACGGACTCTTATTACCAACACAACTCGAAAGTGATTCTAAAATTTCAGCATCTGAGAATGGTTCTGTTAACATTTTGTTGTCATCCCACGATAGCTTTGGATGACTAGACTATTCAAGCGAACTCCAATTTGATCAACCTTGTTGAACTTTTCTTGCAAAAACTCCTTAATCATGCCCTTAACTGTAGCACCATTTTCTACCCCACAATTAAAAGGCACATTTATTCAAAGTCATCAGAGTAAAATGTTAAATTTCATAAAAGCCACTAAAAAGGGCGTACATTTCCCAAATCCTCAAAAAAGGTCAAGGCTCCGTAACAACGGGTTTTCCCAAAATACATCAAATTGCACAAAGCAGCGGAACTCAAAAGGTATAAATCAAGGTTTTCCTCAGACGGGAAGATAAGCAAAATAATTCAACAGTATAAAGTTTAACTCAAAAGAACCCAACCCGATGTTACATATCAGAGCAAAACCCTTTAAGTTAACCAAAAAGGCTAACAACTCAAAGACTTCAAAAATAATCTTCGACGGTGTCCACGGCTAAACTTGGTCATTTGCACGTTACCCACGTGGAGGTAACATTCAAACAAGCAGGGTAATTAACACGATTCATAATAATAAATGTATAAAATCAACATATAAATGGCATCATAATCATATTCAACACATTCATATTCCTTAGTATGCCTCAAAGGTCACAACGTCATAATTCATACAAAAAGACCCATAAATGCAATGCAACAAGACTCAATGCATGTGGTAAAAATCATAACAGCTCGATGGACACTGGGTCATTAACCCTCCATAGATCCCCATCAATAGGATCGATTCTACTAGAGAATCGAAACACATCAAAATACTTCACATCCACACAATGGGATTGAAGCCAAAGTAATCGAGGTCCTAAACCGAAGTTCGGATGCACATGAATGCATGATACACACATCACAAATCATCCTCATAACAACATCATAGGTGCATCATCATTCATCATATTCATCATCATCAAACGTCATAGCTCATCATCATAATCATCATCATACATCATGTCATCATAGCTCATCATAATAATCATCATCATACATCATGTCATCATGGCTCATCATAATAATCATCATCATACATCATGTCATCATATAATCATAATAATCATCATCATACATCATAGAAATCATCATATAATCATATACAAATCACATAGCTCTCACAGTCATACTCATATTAATTCATCATATTATCACATATTAACTCACAATTATACTCGCAGAAATCCTCACACTATCGTCTATTAATCACATAAACTTCATAATCATACTCATGTTAATTCATCACAGAAATCACAGAATCAAACATCAAGGCATCGCTGCACACGATCAACATTCGCGAACTCTGCTACATTCACTGGCATGTTCGCTAGGCGAGTCTGGGGCGAGTTGCTTCGTTAGGCGAAGCATTCTTCGCTAGGCAAACTATGCGATGACAACAAATTCTGCTACGCACCAGAACCTAACTCCACTCAAATGCCCATACAATTCACTTCCCCAATGCCCCCAAAACATCTCTAAATCATCCCTAAGGTCTTATGACGATAAAGGCACAAAACCTACAGTTTATTAGGCCAATCCCGCAACATATTCATGTCCTAAATCATAATTTTTCATTCAATTACACCCTAAGGCATTAGAGTTACTCACTATCCAATATTCATATCCCTTCAGGGTCAGACATATAACAATCCAAGGTTTTGGCCACGAAGGCCTAACTTTCCCTTTTCCCCAACGGATTCCATGGTTAGGTTCACACTAACAGGTTTAGGCCACGAAGGCCAAAGATCACTATTTCTCATATATATGCTCTAATAGTCAGGAATACTTACCACTACACCATAACCATCAGGGTCCTAACTATTAATTTCCATATTTTCCCACAATCAAACCCAAAACCCCTTAAACCTTAAATCATCCATAATTACATTGAAAGGAACACATAGAAAATCATGAAAGGCTATACTCCCCATACCTTAATCGTTGATCAAAGCCTTCACGATTATCTTTGGGAATCTTCAGCCTCCAATCTTCTCCTCAGAGCTCTAGCCACAATACTTTTCACGGTTAACAAAAATGAATCCTAATTCCCTTCAGAATTACCTTTTTGTCAAACCTAGTCTTGGGCCACACAATTGGGCTTTTCCCTTAATTCCCTTACTAACTCCTCTTAATGTCCAATTTACCCTTATTTCACTTATATTCATTTTAACTAATAATAATACTAATATTGCCATATTGTATACTATTAATTAAATAAATAATCCACAAATTCATAATTCCCAATAATCCACAAAACCACCTAAAATCACCTAAACATGAATATTCTCAATTAAATAAATTAATTAAAATATTCCAATTAAATTCGGGGTGTTACATTAACCACCCTCACATCATCCACCAAATCGTTACCAGATTTAATGCAGGATATGTTATTTCTTCTCAATCTTGTTTAAGCATGGAATGAAAGTACCTGGTATTTAGATTTCCCTCTTTGACCCATTTAACCCACGTCTTTTGCTTTATCATGCTTTCTTTAAGAATCAACTTTTTCCAAATCTCCCCTTGCACAATTCTTCTCACCCTGAGGCCCTCCTCTGATACACAATCATCCCTAAAGCCCATTTCCCCCTCAATTTCATTAAGAATTTTAACCTTTTTCTCAATACTCAAGTTCATCCAACCATAGGCGTTCTTATTCCACCACCTGAGCTTCTCTATTAAAGTTTTAAACTTCGCCACCAAAATATGAGTATGACTACCTTTAACTTGAACAGAATTTCAAGACTCTCTAACAAATTACATGAATTTGGGATGTTCATACCAACTATTGAATACCTTAAAGGGTTTGGAACCCTAATTTTCCAAATTTAGCTTCAACTAAATTGGTCTATGGTCTGATATATCTCTGTCACCCACTTGTTGCGCTACAACACCCCAATTTGAAATTAGGTCATCAGACAATAGAATTTTGTCTAACCTACTCTTACAGCTTTCGTTAGTCTTAAACCACATGAATTTATTCCCAACCATTGGCACATCAATAAGCTTCATAGCTTCAATAAACCTAAGAAAATCTTTCATTTCAATAAGATTATATTTTACCACTCCATTCCTTTCTTCTTTAGCTTTGATGGTATTAAAATCTCCTGCAACCAGTCATTCTCCTTGTGGAAATTTACGTTTAACCTCAATCAACTTCAGCCAAAGCTTCCACTTTCCAGATAATAAGCAAGGCAAATACACATTTATGAAATAGTAATTCAACCCCCTTCCAATTGCCAGATATCCCTAGATATTCAGATCCTTTAAAACTAAAGTAAGAGTTAAAATTATCTTTCCTCCATACTGAAAGTAATCCTCCGGATTGACCTATAGCGCCCGATGCTGGCCAATCCATTTCCTCGTTCCCCTATAAGTTATGTGCAACCTCATCAGACATAGTTTGGACTTTCGTTTCTAGAAGAAAACACCATATTTTCTTTAGCAAGGATTTGACGCAATCTTCTTCCCTTAATCGAAGATCCACTCCCACGCACATTGTAAGAAACAAAATTCATGGGACCCTTATTTCAATCCTTTTCTTGGCATCAAATACTCTTTTATCCCTATCTTCTAAAAGTGGGTATATGGTGTGTGTGCAAAGCATTTAATCAATAGAGATTATTTAAAAGTCTCAGATAACTGAAACATTTGTGGAATCTATCTATCCCACTAAAAAAAAAATGTGGAGACTGGAAAGAAATTGTCTCCCACAATGAGAGAATCTCTAGAGAAAAAAAAGTATAGATTGTCCCCTATCTTGTGTTTGTTATGGTCGAGGTATTAAGAGTCTTAGCATTTTTTTCTTGTTTGCCATAATATTGTATAATGTCGACGGGAAGCTTCTCTTTGGTTGCCCTTACATAACCTAATGTCTTAGTCGATGGATTTTATGATGCTTTTTTTTTTGCATGTTTAAAGTCATTTTAACGATGATCAAACATTCATGTTTTTTATGATAACATGGAGTATTTGGGAAAAGTGGAATTTAAGGCTTTGGATGACAAATATGTTTTTTTGAATATGGATTACTCGAGCAACAAATATGTTTAGCTCATGGAAACATACTCAAAAGAATCAAATTACTTAAACTAGGTTAAATCCTCCATCAAGTATTCATTAGAAACATTTCCTCTCTGATTCTTTCAAATGTAATGTAGATGGCGTCACATTTCAACAACGAACTTGCTCTAATATTGAAATGTAATAATCGTTTTGTTATGCCTAGAATAGATTAGTGTCACGTGAATCTTCAAACAATAGAGTGTAAAGTTTAGAATTTGTATAATACACTAGAATGGTTTCTAACAACTAGTCTTACAAATGTCATTTTCGAACTAAATTGTAAAATAGTCGTTGATGATATTCTTTATATAACTTATAGATTTTAATATGACTACTTATAATTGTAAAGACATTCAAAGAAACACAACAACTTCAAAATTGTTTATACTAGGCACCAATTTAATAATAATGCTCATGTTTTAGCAAGAGCATATATCCTCCTAAGTGTATATTATGTATTTCTTTGGTAATAATATAAGTTAATTTGGATTTAATAAAAAACTATTTTTTTTTTAATAATGTATGATACTTAAATCATGACTTCGATTGACGTGGATTACATTTTTAATCTAGATCTAGATTCTTTGACTCACTAATTCCCAATCACATGAAATTAAAACTCATAACCATAACGTCTTGTGCTTATCCACGAGGAGTCATTTTCTTTATCAAAAACAATTTCAACTTTCAAGCTTAATAGTTAATACAAATATTTTTCCAATAACATAGCAGTTAAAACTAGCTTTGGAAAAAGGTAAAAAAAATAAATAAAAAAATAACAGCACAGTAATTCACGAGAGTGTGTATTTTATATGTGACACAATATTCACAAGGGCACAGTTACAAAGCCCAAAATATTCGAAAATCTGTGAACTTTTGTCATACGTGTGGGCATCTAAATCTACTTTTATATAGATTTTTGCATGTCCTTTCATGTCAGAGAGAGAGAAAGTAAAGGCTAGGGAAAGAGTTTTTTTAGAGAGAGAAAGTGGGCATCACTCACTCACATGGGTGGACCCTACACACAACCTGGCGTTATTTAAATTACCATAAGGCCCACTTGCAGTGTCAGCATTACCCATGTGAAGATGTGTGTGCGCATTGGGTGGACCCCTCTTCTCTCTCTCTTGTTTCTCTCTCTAATAATGGTGTCATTTAAATGACATTATTGCCCCAACCCCACCTCCCACCAATTTTTATATTCAAAAGTTTAAAATTATTGCATGGTGAACTATCACAAATTCTCCTTTTATATTCATTTCAATTAAAATAAAATTAACCATCATCATGTTTTCTTATTCTTTTCAATATAATATTTTTTTTGAAAAATTTTATAATAATTACTTCAATAGTGCATATTTAAATATTAGTCAATTAAAAATTAATAATAATTCATCCGCAAATCTCAACTCTTGTGACTAGGTTTGAACGTTATTATCAGAATTCAAACTCTAGTTCTCTGGTGACAACTACGTTCACGTTATTACCATAATTCAAACTCTAATCCCAGAATTCAAACTCTGGTGACTTAGGTTATTATAGATATTACCAAAATTCAAACTCTAATACCAAAATTCAAACTCTGCTGACTAGGTTTGAACGTTATTACCAAAATTTGAACTCTGGTGACTAGGTTTGAACTTTATTACCAGAATTTGAACCCTAATACTCACAGTTCTGTTCTAGTTTTATGTATGAATTTTTAGTCTTTATGATTGAAATTAAGATAGGATTAAAATTATGCTAGGATTCTTAGAGTATAGAATTTTCCAAATAATGAAGAAAATTATGAAGAAACTTCATTTGTAAAGTAAAGCATAAGAAAATAAGAGAGAGAGAGAGAGAGATGGAAAAAACAAAAGAGGGTGAGGGATGAAGGGAAAGAGACCAAATAGTCATAATCACTTTTGCTTTCTGCTTTAACTTTTTCTAAAAATCTTTCACTTTTGTGTCTTGTGGTGGCCTAGGGTTGATAAATGTGTTACAACTAATTATACAAGTACAACCCATCAATGCAAGAACATAAACTACTACTACTATTCTTTTTCAAACTCAACACAGCTAAGCCTAATTATAATAATAATAATCATAATCATAATCATAATTAACTTTTTCACTTCTCCTTAATCACTTCTGAAGTAGTAGTTATACAATAATTCTCTTTCTCTATAATCAGCTTCAGCTATAAGAAGACTTCATTACCCTTCTAATATAAAACTAAAAACCAAGGTGTTGTTACTAGTACTACTATACTACTGCTACTACTACTACTATTCACTCTCTTGATTTTTTTTTTTTTTTTGCTACTATTGTTTTTTTTTAACATGTGGTTCAGTTCAAAATACTAGAGAAAATGAGAAGTGAAAATAGTACAATAATAATAATGATGATAATTATGATATAAGGAGAAAAGAAAGTGAATGCATGTCCCACTTCCTTTACTGAACTGCTTTTGATGTATGCATTTTGTATGGAAGTAATTAGAGTATAGTATTCATCATTGATGCTATTGATGCTTTGATGCCTTCAACGGTGCTGATTGATTCTCTACAAGATTTTTTTTTGTTTTCATTTTTCTCCTGTCAAAATATTCAACCAAAAAACATTGAGTTTCGATAGCAATTCATTGAATAACCGATGTATCTTGATGTGAATTACTGATGTATCTTGTTTATATATAGATCAGCGGAATATTTGCTTATAATAATGACTAGAGGGAATTACCTGGACCCGAGAAAACTAAATACTAAATGCCAATTGGTCCACCGGTTCCGGCGATCATTCCGATGGTTCCATGGCCAGAGGTGAACCTAAGTTGTGAAAACAATATCATCGGTTTAAGTATGTCAATAGTCCGAAACCAGTGTTTGAAAATCAAACCAGACATCAAACCATCTTGATGTCCGAGCCAGTTCAACTATTTTGAATGGCTCGAACTATGGTTTAAATGTTTGGTTTGATTTTTAGAATGTTGGTCTAAATGTAATGATGTCGGTACCTAGGTATTTGGCAGTTATAGGATGTGAAAGGCCCGATGTCGAGAGGAGACGACGGTGGAAGAACTGTGTTAGTACTAAATTTGGAGTTGGCAGATGAAGCTGAGGCATCTGAATCAATGGCCTCATTAGGTCCATTGTTGAAGGCAGCCATGTAGTCACCAATAGCTTTAGTAGGGGAAGCAAAAGGGCTATCAGGGAGATTATGCTCCAAGCTGCATTTATTTATGTGACATAAATTTAGATACATAATCTTTAAAAGACAGCAATCAATGTCAGAGATTTCAATGTTTGGTTTTGGAAGTGAGGAATAAATGCATGAGACTTTTAGCATGGACTAAAAGAGGAATTTGATGCAAAAAAATAAATAAAGGTGCAATGCAACTACTTGCTATTATTGTACCTTTTTTTGGGTATTATTCTAAATGAGAGAGAAAAAAAGTTTTATACCATTCTTGTAAATCACTATCTTCATGAGTTGAGGTTTGTTTGCCACTTGTGTCGCTATTTCCATTCTCCCCTTCTCCTCCGTTGACAATGTTTGCTTGCTGATCAACCGGAATTGATGCAGTGCTAACAGAGCCTGAGCCTGAACCCGAACCGTTCTCTGATATCAAACAACATAAAATGAAAAACAAATTTATAATAGAATTGACGGAAAAAGTAAAAGGGTGGGAAAAGTTGTTTGTGTTATACCCTCTTGGCTTTCTGAGCTGCTGTGGAGAGATGAAAATGGGAAGTTTTGATTGAACATGTTAGGAGATTGAGTTGGTGAAGGAATTGGACTTCCGGAGGAAAGTGCGCGGTGGTGTTGCTTTTTGATGTCGAGAAGTTGAAGACTCATGAGTCGTCTACTTTGAAGCTCGAGAGCTTGTTGAAGTTCAGCTTGCTCTTCTAACTTCCTCCTCCAGAGAATGTCCTGAGTATTGTAGTACATTCTCCCTCCTATGAAATTTAAAGACACCGGACACGTTAAAGGATTGCAGGTAACATAACTAAAACAAGGACATTTCAGATTACAGATGTGTATGGTGTTCTGTGTCCGATTGAAAGTATGTTTGGTGTCTGACATGTACTCACACGCGGTTTACATTCAATAATTTCATATTTTAAAATTATCACTGGTGTCAGTGTGTCTGTGTCATCGTGATTAGTGATTGTGCTTCGTAGTTATCAACTTACCAGCTTGAAGATCGAACGGATCTCCGCCGTTTAGTCCAGTAGGTGTACCACAAGGAGAAAAGTCTCCTCTATCCATTTGTAGCTGCTTTCTGCAAATTACGCGAAAATCTCAGCACAGTTTCATCGCGTACATTTAAAATTGATTGATAGTGTAAAAAAAGGAAAAGGAGGTGTTACTTTTCGGGGACTTTGCCTTTCTCCTTGTAAGGCTTAACAAGCACCCGAGCATCACAAACAAAATGCGGATTTCCCTTAGCTAAAATAAGCTTCACTGTCTCAGGATAAACAAACGTAACAAATCCAAACATCCTTTTTTGCTGATACGGAATCCTCACATCTTGAACCGGTCCATAAATACTGCAACAATAGTAAAGAAAAACAAATTAACTACCCAGAACCGCAAAACCGAGTGCAAGTTTTGAACTTCAACCAACTCGTTTTCAATCTAAACATGCGCAAATAAGTTAAGTCATTATGATAAGAGATTACAAAAAAAGAACCTGAAGTAGTTTGAAACATCTTCCTCTCTAAAAGTACTATCAGCCGGAAAAGTCAAGTATATCTGCCTAGAAGCCGGATTCATCATTCCGATATTGTTCAAAGAAAAATCATTTCTCTCTAACCTCGACCTTCCAAATTTCTGCAAATCTTCATTCATCATAAGTGCTGCAGCAGCAGCTCTGCAATATCATTCATAATTAGTATTCAAGTGTTTAACAAAATCACAACGCAACCGAAATTTCAAATAAAAACAAGACTTATGATTTTAAGTTAAAAGTTTATTATACCTATGAGTATCACTTTGTTGCTGCTGAAGAAGCAAACTCAAGCTCTTAGGTGAGTAAGGAAAAGACGAAGTAGCCATGGCAGCAAGTCGTTGTTGCTGAAGAGATTTAGATCTAAGAAGCTGCTCATGACACTGATCCATCATCTCAATCTTATTAGGAGAACCAACAGCACCTTCACCGCCATCTCCGAAACCGCCGTGAAGAAACCTACAGCTAGTTCCATTCTTACAGTACCCTCTAGCATAGTAAAGACATGGTTTCCAACCTAAGCCAGAATTCGGATCCTCAGAAACCAAACAAGCATCATTCACCGAACAGCTTCTTCGATGAACCGAACCGCCATAACCATACGGAAAAAACGAAGGGTCAACACCATTACCGTTACCATTACCAACACTTCCACCACCACCAGGACTAGAAGATAGCTCTGACTGAGAGTAAAACAAATCCGAATTCTTCAGCGAAGGCGACGATGTTCCATCGTTAAGAAAAGAGAGCTGGTCTTGAAGCTGAAACTCATCAATAGAGTCAGAAACCCCTCCATTACCGTAAAAATGCGAAGAAGTGTTCATGGAACTAGAATCATCAGCCCAAGATGAATTTGGATTTGGTATACTGAGATTCAAAGGAAGAGTCATGCCACTGTTTAAGACTCTAGATGAGTTTGAGTTTTGTCTTGAAATTGGAACAGGATTGCTTGAGGAAAAAGGTGAAGGTGATTGAGGTGTTGCTGAAGGAGAGTTCAAAGCTAATCCTAACTCATTTCTAGCTTTGAAAATCACTGAATGAAGAAGTGATTCTGGACCAAAAGCTAATCTAATCATCTCTTTCTCACCATGGTCTTGAAGAAGAAGTAAACCCATTATTTTTGAAGCGTTTTCAGGGTCCATGGTTTGGATCCTCTGAAAAACAATCCTAGTAGCTTCATAACCATCCATAATCACTTCCAAAAACAAAAACTACTAAAAATTTAATTTTTTTCAAGTATATCTCTCTATTTGTAACTATAAGAAAAGATTGTGTTTTTTTCCTTAACCACACACAAAAACCCTACCTACCAACCAAAACCAAAACCAAAGTGTTTCTTTCTCATGTTCCTGCAAAGATTAGGCAAAAAAGCAAGTTAAAGGAGAAAAAAACAAGAAAAGTAAAGTGCTTAAAAAGAGTATTCTCGTGTAGTAAATCAAACAAAAAATACATACAAAAAACTGGGTTTTGAAATAAGTTCAAAAGTAGCAAAAGAGTAGAGAGAGAAAGAGGAATAAAAATATAATTTTTATATAGTTTTATAATGATTAAAAACAAACCCTTTTTTCCAAATCAAAATTGAAACCCAGTTCTGTGCAGAAATCACAGTCTTACCTATGAAAGCATAAATCTTTCTCTTGGTTACTTTCTTCTGAGTTCTGAAACTATCTTCATATTTCACACATATAACAAAAGGGTCAACCTTTAAACAAAACCAAAACAAAAAACAAAACCAAAACCACAGTTGATTATGCTCTACTCTCTTGCTATGGTTTGTGTTTTATGGAGTTATGTTGTGAGGAGAGAGTGTGTAGTAGTGTATGTAGTAAGTAGTAGTGAAGTTGAAAGTTTGTCCTATTCAAAAGCCTTTTCTCTCTTTCTCTCTCTTTCAATTTCTCTCTCTACCCTAATTTTTCTCTCACTAGACACATAAACACAAAACACAAAACACAAAGACAATTTCTGTTTCTATATAGTAGTAGTACTAGATCCTAACCCTTGAATAGTTTTTTTTGTGTGTGTGTTTTGAAACAATGAAAAAAAACCAATGAATGATGAAATAGTGGTTTTAGGAGCAGCAACAACAAGTGAAAGTGTTTATGTGTGTTTGTGTGTCTAGTTTGAATGGATCCAGATCTGTGTTTCAAATATTGCACGTTCACTTCCCTCTAACTTCTGACTATATATATATATATATATATATATATATATATATATATATATATATATATATATATATATATATATATATATATATATATATATATATATATATATATATATATATATATATATATATATATATATATATATATATATATATATAATTATTATGTTTATGAAAATGATAATATTTGACTGTGAATAAAATTTATATACTAATGACTTGACCAAAGAAATAACTATACAAATGAATAAAGTGAGTCCATATTTTAATATAATAGAATAGTAGTTTTCAAATTTGGAGAATATTTAAATTTTAGAATTTTATTTTTTACATGAAAAATTTAAAATAGTATTCCAATTTTAAGTAAAAGAAAGAATTTTAATAAACTTTAAGTATTTCAATTTTAACATAAAATTTTTAATGAAAATTGGAGCATATTTTAATAGACTATTCCAATTTTAAGTAAAAGTAAGAATTTTAAGTCAATGAATCTTGATTGTATCTTGATTGTACTTAATTTAATGGTGTAACTTTTAATTTTATGTTGACTACATAGACTAATAAACTAATATTGTAAATTATTTAATTCTTAATTAATTTTAATTTTAAGTAAAAACAATCGTTTAAAATTTGGTAGTCAAGATTTTATATAAATTTTAATTGACTATATTTTATTTAATAGTATAATTTTAATTTTACATGTTGACTAGAGAGACCGTTAAATTATTTTAAATTATTAGTTTCTTATTAATCATTTTTTATTTTAAGTATATATATATATATATATATATATATATATATATATATATATATATATATATATATATATATATATATATATATATATATATATATATATTCTTTAAATAAAATTATTTTTTATATTAAAGTTCACATTTGACTATTTTTATGTGTTGCATATTATTTATCACTTTAGTAAAAAATATTAAGTAATATTCTTTTAATATTATCTCATTCTTTTTACTAAAAATATATCCACTCATGTAAAATATTGAAAACAATATCATTTAGTAGTTGTTATAATTGAAAATAATGATTTTTTATCCACCTGTCAAATTTTAAAATTAAAAACACTAAAATGTCATAATCTGAAAAAAATTACCAAAACGTCACCGTTTCTCTTTGGGTTCGGCCATTGATTGAACGATCTTAAAAAATTTGTGCATACTTAAGCTCGGCCAACCACTTTTCTTTTTTAAATTATGTTTCAAAATATATTTATATATGTTTTATTATATTTAATTAATTTTTAAAAATTAAGAATGATTTTTATGTTTTAAAATATTAATAAATAAATATTTTAATTAATTTTATATTATAATTAAATATTTTAAATATTATAATTAAAATATTAAGAAAATATTTTTTGCAATTTTATGTAATTAAGTTTCTAAAATTTTATATAACATTTAATTAATTAATTAATATAATTTTTGTATTAAATAAAATATAATAATAAACAATTTTATTAATAATATGAGTGGAAAAGATACATCATTTTTGTCTACGTAAATGACCACCAGTTCCACACATTTTACTTATTTTACGCGCAACCCCCTCCCCAAGTCTTCGGTTTGCCGTCTTGGAGGAGATGGAGTAGAGTCAAAAGACTACTCTTCATCTTCAGTTACACTGTCATCTTCAAATACATCTTCACGTTGATGTGATGTATCGACCATATCCACATCAATAACAGAAAAACCTGGTAATTCCATGAGTTGATCATCACTTAGGGTAAAGTTAGGGACTGACTGGGATGGTTGGTTGAAGGTGGTTGGAGGGGATTGTTGTATGGGGGTAATAAAGATCGTCAGTGTGGTAGGTAGAAGTGGGTTGAGAGAGTGAAGGGTTAAATGTTTGTTGTTGTGATTGGGGTAAGAGAAACCAAAGTTAGGCCGAGGAATTGGAGTGAATTGATTGGGTGGTCGAAATGTCGTTTGTTGCTGGTATTCTTAGTGGTAGTAGAAGTTAGCTTGAGGGATTGGAGTGTATGGTGTAGGTTGTTGAAAGGAGGTGGCAAAGAATGTGTGTTGTTGTGTAGTTTATGTGTGTTGGTATGTTGATTGTGGTTGTGTGGATTAGGGGTGATGGTACGTGTTTTAAAGGAATGAATATGTTTGGGATTGAAATTGTGAAGGGTTCATTTGGGAGATTTCTTGATGCATGGACGGCAAGGCTTTTCGCTGTGATGAAGAAGATGCATACTGACGGGGGTCGTCTAGGAACTGTGCTTAAGAAGCATGTATAAATGGAATGGATAAAAACCATTGCATATATGCAGCGCTGTGCACATAGTTACCATTAACCATGTTACCTCTCAAGGTCAAATTTCTTATGTTTCTCCACTCGTTGTTCTCTTCTTTATTTAAATTGCACCAATGATCTCCCCGAGTATTGGTCGTTTCAGTTTATAGCGACGCCTCACTAAAAGTTAAAGTCATACAAGCCCATATTGCCGAAAAATACGGTTATAGGATGTCATACAGGAAAGCTTGGATTGCAAAGATTAAGGCAATAGAATCACTTTATAGGAATTGGGAGACGTCTTACAATGACATACCACTGTGGTTGTTGGTGATGAGAACCTATCTTCCTGGAACTGTTATACAGTCGGAAACACTGACAGTAATTATAGACGATGGAAGCCAATTGGGTGACAATAGGAAATTTCACCGTCTTTTTTGGGCGTTTCAACCATGTATTCGTGGTTTTACTTATTACAAACTTATTGTGCAAGTTGACGGAACATGGTTGTACGAAAAGTACAAAGGAACTTTGTTGATGGTTGTGGCACAAGATGGAAACAATAACATTTTCCTGATAGCATTCACATTAGTTGAAAGTGAGACAAAGGATGGTTAGAGTTTATTTCTCAACAATTTGAGAATGAATGTGACCCCCAAGCCAACCTGTATCTCATATCCGATCGACATCCATTAATAAAGAGTGCTTATGATGATTCTGAAAATGGATGGCAAAATCATCCCTCTTCACATGTTTATTGCATTAGACACATTATGCAAAAATTCATGCGTGAGTTCAGAGACAAAGAACTACGGAAAACACTTGTCAACATGGGTAAGACTCCATTTTCACATGTTTATAGTTATAATAAATATTTATTAAGTTATTAATTTTCAAATGTTTTACCTAACATTTTTACTATAGGATATGCGTTGGCGGAGGCAGCATTTAACTACTACCGGGGCGAAATACGAAGAACAAATAGAGCAGCTTTGAAGTGGATAGACAATATTCCCCGAGAGAAGTGGGCGAGGGTGTTTGACGAAGGACAATGGTGGGGACACATGACAACAAAGTTGGCTGAAGCAATGAACTCAGTACTTAAAGCTACCTGTAACCTTCCTATTACTGCAATGGTCAAATCTATATACTATCGTCTAGGATCGTTATTTAGCAAACGAGGTCATGATTGGAAAAAAAAAGGTTGGCTTCTAGTCAACCTTTCACTAATAACTTCAATAAGGTAATGGATGAAGAAATGAGTAAATCTAGCAGACATAATGTCATCCAATTTGATTGCGAGAGATTCTATTTTATGGTTGCCGAAAGGATTAATCAAAACGATGGTCGACCATTAGGTACTTTTAGCGTTAATCTCAAGAGAGAATGGTGCGATTGTGGGAAGTTTCAGGCATTTCATTTATCGTGCTCCATGTAATCGCAACATGTGCTAGCATACGGCAGAACCACAATATCTACATACCAGATGTTTTCAAGATTCTGAGTGTTTTCAAAGTCTACAAGGAAAGCTTCCTTGGAGTTTCACATCAAGAAAATTGACCAACATACGAAGGATTTACTCTTTGCCATGACGAGACAATGTGAAGGAACAAGAAAGAACATTCAAATAGTACAAGAATTAGAACCAAAATGGATGATCTTGAGAAAGAAAAGAGACGGTGTGGAATTTGTCGATAAATTATCCATATGTGTAAAAAATGTCCAAATGTAGCAGGCCCTTCAAATCGGCATGTCTAGATTAACTTGTTTGTTTTTTTAACTTAACTTTCAATTAGTATAACTTTAATTTAGTGGGATTTCAATTAATATAACCTTCATTTGTCTCATACAACTCTCATTCAACATTCGACAAAATCATAATAAATAAATTGCACCCAAACAAACAAGACGATAAACATTATAACAATTTAAAATCTAAACATGACTAGGCTATTACAACCATCGGGACAATATATGTTTGCCCATACATCATCATAACAAAATCATAATCATTTTTTTAAAGCTTTTTATGCCTTGTTATCTCCGTCTTTAACAAGCCTTTCAATTATTCTAATCTTTTCACCTTCAGGAATTTCTCCTTCTAACCATCTTACCAAGCTTCTCTGTAAGTGCTCAAACGTCACTGTGTTTCATAGTCGAATCTTCAACGGTGTCTTTATTGGAGAAAAAATCAGTTGAGCATCTCTTTTGGTGAGAGGAATATTTGGATTGGTAAAATACTACATTTTTTATGAAAATTTAGATACTGAAATGAAGAAATGGATGTGGATGATCTGAGATCTAGAGGTACCCAAACAATGCTATATATAGAAAATTTAAAAATAATTAAATATTCTCTGCTCGGCCAATTGATGGTCTATCTTCTTCACGCAATTATTGATGTGCAATTGATAATTTTAATATTATATTTTAAAATATTAAAATGGTATTAATTGATATTTATTATAAAAATAATTTTATAAAAATATAAATTATATATTTCTATTGTAATATTATTTTAAAAAATTAGTTATTATTTGTTAATATTATTATATTCTTTAAATCAATTTAAAACAATTTACACAATTTTTAATTATTACTTATATTATAATATTTTAAGTAACTTTTTTATATTTAAAAAAAATGCTCTTCAATGATTCGGCCAACATTGGCTGAGTCCATGCATGAGCTAAAATTTCACAGGGTCGTCCAACCATTATCCGAACCCAAAGAGAAAGTGTGGCATTCTAGTAAAAAAATTCATGTTATGGAATTTTGGTGTTTTTAATTTCAAAATGTGGTGGGTAAAAAATCGAAAATGATTATAATTTTGCAGTGGAACAAGAATTGTGGTGAGACGTTCTTCGGTGAAGCTAGTCCAAGGAATAATGTTCTTGACTCCTGGTGCGATGGTATGTAATTTATTTGCAATGTTAGCACTCTAACACTCAAGTCAATTAATAAGAGTATGAGAATTGATGTGAAATAAAAATGGATTTGAATTATTTAGAAATGACGCACTTTCTCTCATATATAATGGGGGCAATTAAAACTACATGTGTGGGGTATGTCGTACTATGCATTGGACTGTCTGAATGATTTAGACAGTGTACAATGCATAAGAATTTGGAATCACCTACTCTCTGTTTCCCTTGAAAAATGGAAAACAACCGCTGATCTTTCAAATCTAACTTTGGTGACTCACGGGATCGATCAGATTGATCCTAGGACATGTGCTAAAAGTTATATTTTGAACTAGTCTATCTAACCTATACACTTCGACATTGTTTAGTAAAAGGGCTTAACGTAAAAGTGTTGTTCGACTAGAAAGAAAGGATAGAGAATTGCAGGAAATGAAGTAAAGAACTTTGAAAAGAGTTTGACAAAATAAAGTAAAATACTTCGAAAGGATAGATTGCATGAAAAGTAAAGGAAAGCTCTTTTAAAGTTAAGCAAGTAAATTAAACTTCATTGAAAGTAAAAATGGTGTGTTTACATAACGTACATTCTCCTTGAACTCGTTTCTCTACACTCGGGTACTTTGAGTAAATTTGGGAATAACTTGTACAAATAGTAAATTACAACATAATGAATTCCATGTTTAGAACTCTTATTTATAATAGTAAAAAATAACTACCAATAACCTCCTAAAACCATCAGTTTCCGACAAGTGTCATAGTGCATGTAGTCACTTGCTAAACGAACGCCATTTGTCTTGCTTAGTCATGAGAAAGCATAACTACTCCCTCCATTATTTTAATTTCAAAAACTTCACAAATCTTCAGCCAATGTCTCGGTCGAAGGCCATTTCCCTTAATGTTTGGAAATTTCTCTAAGTCCCAAAACACTTGAATTCCCACTCAAAGGTATCCTCGCTCGAAACCTTTTTCATTCTTAAAAGACCTTAATATTTTAATCTATATATGAGGCGTCGAATTTGTGAGCTAACAAATTGCCCCCCAAAAATGTCTTTTTCGACCTTTCTGTAGAAAAAGAACCATTTTTTGACAGCGTCCAATTCGACGCCGTCGTTTCAACCTCTACTCAGGCATCAATGTGATTGACTACCCATGTTTTGGGAAGAAAAGAGAAGAAAAGAAGAAAACGGTTTCGCTATCTCCGCGCACGTCCCTGACGTCATGGGTCATTATGACAAATTTCTTGGAACTCTCACAAAATCCTCAGACCATCATCATTCTTTTTAGGACCTAAGATAATCATGGGTCTAGGTAGTAACTACCACTGCTCATATCTCCCATCTTGAGACGCCACGTAGCCCACTATCCCTAGCCATTAATGATGAATAAAGGCCTTTGATTTACTTCCAAACACCTTATAAATAATTCCATAGAAGTCATTTTAAACTTTTCCACTCTTCAGCAAATACTTACGCATTTTTTTAAACAACTTCTAACTTTTTCCAAAACCCATTTCTCCCCAAACTTCATCAATGGCGTCCTCTATGGCTACAACCCAAGCTCAAAAGAAGAAATCTCAAGTCAAAGGGCAATCCGCTGCGCTGCTCCTCCCTCCTTTCACCATACTGATTGGACCCAAAATGGTGAAGAACCAACCGTTCATCCCCGAACCCTTGCTAGAAGAGAAAAGACATATATATGAATCTTAGGTAATGATTCCTATTACTGTTGCAGGTAAATCCTTGGCTCGGTCTGGTCCACTGTCTCCATTGGGCCTTAACTATTTCACCCTTAGCGATTTTTCCCTTTTTACCGCAAGACCAAACCTCTAGAGCAAAAAGATTCTAGAAAAGTCCCTACTGAAGGCCCATATAGCCTAGCACTACATAATTTAGACCTTAAATATCTCAATGATGGAGCCAGGTTATTCAGAGCCACTCCCTATTTCAAAGATTCTGATCTTTACCTGAACTGGCTGACGAAAATGGAGAAGGTCAAGGCAAACGACTGGAAGGAGACTGGCATCTATGATTTAATCATGAGGTCGAAGGTCGGTCCAACTTATTGTCCTCTCATGCTGGCCTCCTCACTATACTTCTGGGATAGTATCCATTATACCTCCCACCTTCCGTGCGGGATGATGACGCCTACCCTCTTTGACCTAGTCGCTATCACAGGGTTGAAACCCTATGGGTTGGTGTATGACCTTGAAGTAGATTGCCAAGATTCTATAGGATTCTTCAACACCAAACACACCTATACTTATTTTATTAACCACTATCACAACAAAGAAACAACCACAGTCGATGACGAAGAACATATAGCCTTTCTGGCCATGTGGCTATCTCGCTGTGTTTTTTGTACAAAATTTTTGCAGGTGGCGAGGAAGTACCTCACATTGGCCAATCAGTTACATCTGAATCGAGGCATCTGCCTGAGTGAGATGATCTTGGCTAGTCTATACGAATCCTTAAGTGAAGGTGCTGGCAGGTTAAAGAACAAAGAAATCCACAGGAACTTGTTACTAACAGGTCATTTCTGGTTACTTCAATTGTGGCTCAACGCTACATTCGAAACCAACCTCCCTAATAAAGGAGAAGTTGACGAAGAAGCCTCTGCCATTACAAAAAGACGAGTCGAATGGACTCGATTGGTTAAGCTTACCCCTAGTGAATAAGGTCATACACTCAGAGCAAATCTTTCGGGTTTCATTCAGATGTTCGCCAAATGTTATGAGTTCACCCCGAGGATGGCTCCATTTGCAGAGAGGAAGTATGGTCCTGAGTGGTTTACTAGACTTTTTCCTCCTCCATTTAAAAAGCACGAAGAGGAATCAAAGCTTGTTTGGGAAAGATTTTTGACACCTCAATTAATAGTTCACAAACCCAACCTTCTAAGAGGTCAAGCAGCTTTGGTGGCCTATCAGCCTAACCTCGTGTCACGACAATTTAGTTTGATTCAGACGTTGCCTAAATGCTTGTATGACAAAAAGGCCTATGTTATCATTCCTTTCACCGTCTTCAACCCCGTTGAGTGTTCGACGCACTTAGCTCGCCATGATCACAAGTCCCTTTTGACACCTATTTACTTTGAACCTTCTTATCTCTGCTCCCAAGAATTCTACAACTGGTGGTCCAGGCACTACACCTCAGAATTCCTTGACGTTTCAAGCTTTGTTCGCTTGATTGAACAAAATTTCGTTGATGTGCAGGAGAAGATCAAGAAAGGTACATCTACTCATATCAAGGAGATTCAAGCCTTCCAGAAGTACTTTGAAATCGCCTATCGACCAGATGATGTTAGTCGAACCATCCGTAAGGCTGTTGTCACCCTGAAGGAAAAGTTTTCAAAGAAAATGGAGAATTTAAAAATCCCTTCATACGTTCCTCGTGAGAAACGCTATGAAGTAGCCTTCGTTTTATTTCCCCCGAAGATCCCTCGATTGCCAACTAATGACTTTGGATTGGCCCTTGCCCCTCCATTTCCAGATTGGTTTATCTGTGGAGATTCAATAAAAATCCTTTGACAACAGTCAAAACCGAAAGCGCATCGGATGGTTCCGACTAAACACGCGCTCGATAATTTCAAAGGGGAACTTCATGTTGGTATCGAAGATGTTCACATCGAATCTGAAATCCTTGAAGGTCATCACCCTTCGATTTTGGACTCCTTTAACTGAACTTTATTGTTACTAACTTGCAGCAACATGAATTTGTTTTTGTAGCTGCCCTAAAAGGAGTGCCCCTCCGCCAAGAACTTTGTTGTTCTGACTCTTCTCTTTTTTGGTTGCTTCTCATATCTATTGATGCTTTAGGTGTCTCGCAAGCCACCCACACCCCAAAAGAAACTTAAAAGGGCTTATGCCCAAATTATTATTGACTCAGAGGATGATGATGAATCTCCTCCTAAAGAATTACAGCTGAAGGAGAGGCGGAAGATCAGCCAAGGGATGAATACTGTTGGCACCCCATCTGAACCTTCGACGACTAAGACTTTGAAGCTGACTATTAAGGGTACCTTGATTCCGCCCATAATCCCCATCGAGAGCGACAATTCTAGTCCTACTGATAAGGGCACCAAGGTACATTTTATGCCGCAATTCCTCTTGAAGTCCTGGTTCACTTGTACCCTGTTCTTGTTTCTCATATCTGGTTCCTCTTTATCTAGGCTGGTGCTGGTGGTTCGAAACCTTCCTCGACCAAGTCTCCTTCTCCAACCATCATTTTAAATAGCCAAGGTGAACCTACTTACCATCCCACCTCTGACTTGGGCTCTGGTATGAGTTCTCTTGGTGAAATTAACAAACCTGAATTTGCAACAGGTCCTCCTTCACCCATTAAAACAGCTACCCAACAGTCCCAAACCGATGGGTCTAATCATGAAGAAGATAATGCGCCACAGGATCTAGAGGTAGCATACGCAAAGGACATTCCCATGGAGGAAGATAAAACTCTAGCTGACACAAGTAACTCCCCTTTGGACAAACCTTTGTTGTCGAAGATACTGAGGCAGCAAGGGATAAGGACATTGTCGAGGATGAAACCATGCACCAATTAGAGCTAGATGGTTCTAGTGATGAAGGTACTAGGGATGAAATGGATAAAGACCAAGCAAGTGATGACTAAAGTGAAGAAGAGAAGCTTGAGGGAAGTCCAGTCAACGAACCTACCCCTGTCGATGTGACTGTTACTCCAACCATTACTGTGGTTAAGGAAAACGAAACAGTGCCCGCCAGATGTGAGGCAAGTCTTACCAGTGCAGAACTTAACGCCTTAAAACTCACCAACCCTCGACAGTATGTCAAGATTCTTCTTGGGAATCGAGGCAGTTCCTCTGGCAAAGCCCCCAGCACTTCGACTTCTAAGGATCAAGCCTCGAGCAGACCAACATAAAGCATCCTCGAGAAGGTCAAAGGGAAAATCTTCAAGGGAGATCTTTTTTCCATTTTGCAAATGGACCAAGTTACCCATCTTTCTTTGAAGACTCTTCTTCAGCAATTGGACATTCACTCCATCTCTCCTGAATCTGCCACCATCATCCTGGAAATTGGCACTTTGGTTGACCAACTCTATGGTGACCTCAGACTACTGCCTCAGATCGAGAAAGTTATCTCGACCAAAGCTGGTAGCGAGGCTACTTCCTGGACCGCCACTGCTGAATCCGAAGGTAAAATACGGAGCTGGAGGAGAAGAAGGACAAACATCAACAAGAGATTGCTGCCAATGAAAAGAACATCTCTTCCTGGGAGCAAAAGATTAAGAATCTTCGAAACAGGATATCAAAGGCTAAAAAGAGAAATGCGGAGTTATCTACTTTCGATGGCTCCAGTCTTCCAACAGAGCTTAACCACGCTATTACTTTTGTTGAGGAGGCTCGACAATTGGAAGTAGAGGTTGCCAAACTGGAGTCCAACAAGAACTTGTGTCAAAAATGCCTCGAACTCCAGAAGTCGAGATACTTGAGGATGAAGGAAAATCTCCCCTTTTAGTTTATTGTAACCTTTTGTAATGCTTTTTCTTTTCTTGGCCCTCGGGTGCCATCGTCTTTTAACTTAATCGTGTAATGAACTTGAGCCATTTTGGCCTATATAAATACCATATATGGCTTTGCTTTGTGTCTTAAATTATTCTGTTGATATTTTAACTTCTTGAAGCGCTGGTTTGTATTTTTTCAAATACTTAGTATTTACTTTTAAGATTCTCCTATCTTCATTTAATTCTTCTACTTCGTATGCTCCATTGAAGAATACTTTTGTAACTTAGAACGGGCCTTCCCACTTTGGGGACCACTTGCCCAAAGACCTAATCTTTTGATCCATATGTAAGATCACTCTCCAAACTAAATCTCCAGGTAGAAAGGTCTTAGCTTTAACCTTTTTGTTATACGACTTCTCTACTCCCCTCTTTTGTCTTCTCAAGAGTTCTAGAGCCTTAAGTCTTTCTTCATCTAGATTTACTAACTCATCAAGCATCATATCCCAATAAATCTCACAAGGGATTTCATGATGTCTCTGAATCCTAACTGACTGTATGTAGATCTCAACAGGTAACACTGCATCATGGCCAAAAGTTAGTCGATAAGGGGTGCTATTGGTCACTTCTTTGGGGGATGTTCGACATGCCCAGAGGATCTGGTCCAATGTTTTATGCCAATTTTTTGGTTTCTTCCCCACCTGTTTTTTTATCAACCCAATCACTATTTTTTTCGCTGCCTCAACTTGACCATTTGCTTGGGCATATTAAGGCGTCGAGGTTAGGAGTTTGAATCTCATTTCTTTAGAGAATTCCTGCATATTTCAACCAGTAAATACTAACCCCTTATCTGTTGTAATTGTCTCTGGCACTCCAAACCTGTAAATTATATACTTCTGAATGAAATCGATGACATACTCTTGATCTACTTTTGGTAGAGGTATCGCTTCGATCCATTTCGTAAAGTAGTCTATTCCTACCAAAATATACCTCTGGTTTTTGGAGGACGCCGATCGAATTTCCCCAATCAAGTCCAAGGCCTATCCTCTAAAAGGCCAAGGCTTAACTATAGAGTGCATCTCACTTGCTGGGACGTGTTGTATGCCAGCATGGACCTGACATTCCTGGAAGCCCTTGGCAAATTCGATGTAATCTTTCAACATAGTAGGCCAATATATGCCTTGACGAAATAACAACCATTTCATCTTGTGGCCTACTTGGTGTGCCCAACATGTCCCACTATGGACTGTCGATAGGGCCAAATATGCCTTAGATTCACTAAGGCATTTAAGCAAGACCCCCTCAGAGGTCTTTTTGAATAACTCGTTTCCTAGAAGAACGTAGCTTTGAGCTTGATGCTTAATTTTTCACTCTGTAGATGCTGATAGACTTCGAAGGTACTCAACCAAAGGTTTCCTCCAATCTTTATCTGTCAAACCTTCCACCGTGAAAATTTCGAAATTTTCTTCGTCAGCATAACCAAACTTTGTTGCCTCTAAATCTGACGGACATAGGCCAACAAACACGACCTTACCTTTAGCTTTGATTGCTTCCTGTAGGTTTTCTTTCGAGACTCTATATCTCGAGGCGATTTGTGTGAAGTCATTCGCTACTTGATTTTTTAGCTGTGGTATATGGCGAATGGTTGATACTTCAAATTTTTTGAGTAACCTGTTGGCTATTACAAAGTACATAATGAGGTTTTCTTTAACACATTTGTATTCCTTTGTTATTTGTTTTATTACCAACTATGAGTCTCCCATTATTTCGACTTGGGTTGCCCCTAATTCTAACAAAATTTCAAGTCCTGCTATCAAGGCCTCATATTCAGCCTCATTATTGGAGCAGAGCCCTTCGACTTTGTATTTAAATTTTGTTGGAATTTTATCAGGCAAAATAATCAACAAACCAATGCCTGTCCCATTTTTATGGCTGGAGCCATCGAAGTATAACTTCCAGGGTTCTAGTTTGACATAATATAAAATGTTTTCATTTATGGAGTGGCCGACAATGAAGTCTGCCACTATTTGTCCTTTAACCACCTTCAAAGGTTTATAAATTAAAGAATACTCAGTTAATGCTAGTGCCCACTTCCCTATTCGACTATGTAAAATAGGTTTAGACGACATGTGTTTGATAATATCAAAATGCGAAGAGACATACACATCGACTGGTTTATATATTGCTTCAGTTTCGTACAAGAGAAATACAAGCATAGAAATAACTTTTCTATCATGCTATATCTAGTTTCTGCATCATTCAAAACCCTACTGAGGTAGTAAATGGCTCTTTCGACGCCATTCTCATCCTCTTGAATTAACATGCTGTCGCTACTGCGAAAATCGGCGCCGGCTGAACAGAAGAGTCGCCACCGTGCGTTATTTATCCCACAGGAGGGAAAGGAAACGCTCAGAGTAAACCTCGCACAACACGGGAAAGGTATGGTCATCGCAACCAAAACCTGGATTCGGGAGTCGGTTACGCAAGGGGAAGGTATTAGCACCCCTCACGTCCGTCGTACTCGACGGGATCCACGCTTGTTTTCGGGTATGGATTGTTATTCTATCTAAACTATAGGTCAAGGGTTAAAAAGAAAATAAAATGAAAATAAAAATGACTCGGCAAAGTATCGCACTTTATGCCTACGTATTCCCGCCTGGAACGAGAAATCAGAGTCAACGTAGTTCGCCTACCTACGGGAAAGGAGGGGAAGGTTGCTCGCTAGGATATCGTATCCTATGCCTACGTACTTTCATACAGCATGAAAGATCAGAGCAAACGTAGTTCGGGCCACGGAAGACACAAGCTTGTCTTGGTTGATTTTATTCTTTCTGAAAAAGGTTTTTCTGATTAACAGTCCAAGAGGACAAAAATGACGTCTTGATGAGTTCACATTCTTTTACGGAAGAAGTGTCTTTTATTGTGTTTGAAATCTTTATGTGTTTTTCTGTTTGTTTTGAGAAAGAAAGAGACAGAACTCTAACCTATAGTTGCGAAGGGAATCAAACTATCCTAATGTTATCATGCATGGGTTAAGACCTAGTGTCTATCATGCTTCTCTCTTGCGCGGAGAGAAACAGAGATCCTACGGGATAGGCAGAAACAGAAACAACATCGGATATATACAGTAAAGCAGTAAAATGCATGGATGCAACAGTACAAGCGAGGCAAGGGAGTCCCACTCGACCTCGAACCTAGAAAACAATAGGCAAAAGTGAACAGACTTCACTTTCAACCCAACAGGGTAAACAGCAAACAATACAGTCAGGAAAACCAATCAATACATCAGCAATGAAATACAACAGCAAAAGAAACAGCATCAGCAGCTCTGAATCAACATCTGGCTTCAAGTAATCTCCAATCAGTTACAGGCTTCAACAAGCATCAATCTCCATCTTCATGGCCTTCAGGTAAGGGCTTTGATCATCAGTCTTCTATCTGCAATGGCTTTTCTTCAAGTTCAAACCTCCAGGATGAGGGATCAGTCACAAGAGTGAATTGGGTGTTAAGCAATCAGTTGACTACCAAAGGTGGTGAACAGACTGCTTCTAACACAAAAGACATTTTCTCTCGAGAGTTCTATCTCTTAGACACTATCACCAAGCCTTCCAAAGGAAGGGGGTGAGTGTCTTAGAGAGACTCTGAATCACAGAGAAGAATGGATGCAGACAAGGCAATCCATGTTTGAGAAACAAGCTTTCTAATCTAGAGCTCTACCTAGCTCCTAAACCCTAGTCTCTCAGCAGCTGCTAGCAAGAACCTCCTCTTCAACTCTGGAAGTTGAACTTCAACATCTGAATCTCCAATGGTCTTCATCTCCTCAAGTCTTCAGCTCTCCCAAGTCCCCAGACAATCCCAATACCCACACAGACAAATCAATAATCCCCAGAGGGCACACCACACCAGTCAATCAGATATACAGTACATTAATAGCAGTAGGGGAATCCTGACTTTTCTAAGGGGATCTAATAATTACCCATAGCCCCTATAGTCCCATAACTAATCTAGTTAAACCCTAAGTCCTAAGGGAAAGAATCAAACTTCTTAAGTCATCACCTAAAAACCCTAATTTGTTCATGTTGTTCACACCTACACTAAGCACCTAAATTTAACTTCTAAAAATGGGAACTAAATTGTATCTACAAGTTCAATGTCTAATCTAAACAACCTAAAAAGAATGAACAAAAAATATGAAAGCATCTAGTAGAACAAAAATTAACAAAATCATGCATGAAATGAAGCTATGTAAAATGTCATTTATTTAGAAAATATGGGAAAAATATCAAATAAAAATAACATGCAATTTTTATTTTTTTATAATTTTCTTGACTTTTTAAAGAAAATGTTAAAAAAAGAATGAATTGAAAATATGCAATTTCTGATTTATTATGAATTTTCAAAAATGAATGAAAATAAAAAGAAATTGAAAAAGAAAATAGAAAGAAAATAAAGGGAGGGGGTGAGAAAAGTAAGAATAGCACGTTCAAAGGATTGGGCCTGATAACATGGGGGGTGTGACTAGCGAGTTTGTATTAAGCCCAGAACAAGTCAGAATTAATGAAAATAAAAAAAAGTAAGAGGAAGCAGGGGGTGTATTCAGTAGGGTTTTCACGTGTATTTCCTGATGGGCTTGCGTTTGGGTGGTGTCTTTAGCAATGTTACTGAAGCCCAGCATGCTTCATTAAAAGAAACGCTGCGTTTTGCTTCGTTTGAGTTTTCCTCCGTTATTTGATTTAATCGTGGCCGTTAGATGAGGTCTGGGGTCAATGGTCCACATGGAATTGGACGGACAAGATTATGTCTTCTTCCTTGGATCTATGCTAGGGTTTCAACTTCCATAACCATGCATTCAACGTGCCAGCTTCCTCCTCTCAGTACTCTCTCATCAAGCCATGAATCAACACGATGTAAAACACAAAAATGCTCCAATTTTCTTCCTCTACAAGGCTATGGTGGTAGTTTGTTCTGAAATTCAGTGTATCACTCAAACCGATCGAGACAAGTTCTGGCCACCATGAAAATACTCTGGTATGCATCATCAAGATTCTTAATCAAACCTATACTAATCTAAACTACACTTCACGTAGATCATTCTGCACTAACAACCTAAGATTATTATGGCCTATCCTAAGAGTTCTAAGTCAAACCAGTTCTAACAACCTGCTATGAATTATCACTAAACTACTCCTAATTAACCAGAAATGTTCCACTAACATCCTACATCATTATTATACTAACAAACTAATGCTAAACTAACTAAATCAAGCTATGGGAGAGAAATTGAACCTGATGCGAAAGCTTGGAAATGGATGTTGAACTCGTGGATCTGAGGCTTCTAATGCTTGGATCTTGATCAACTAACTCAGTGCTTGATTCTGTTTGCAAAACCTTGATGATTCTTGCCTTGGATCTTGCTATCCACTTGAAATTGCAATTTGGATATTGATGATTATGGTGCTCGAAAATGGATCAATTTCAATCAGATCTTTGTTGATCTTTAGTCCATGATGATGATTGAATATGGTGGAATCAATATTGGTGATGATTGATGAAGATTTTGAGAAATTTGGATGAAATTGCAATGAGAAAGAATAGAGAGAATTTGTGAGATTTTTGCACAAATGAGGATTCAACCCTTGCTCAATTCTGATTTCATGAATATATAGTGCTCAAATGAATCTTCTAGAACCATCTTGCAACTTCCCTTGCATTCCAAATTGAATCCATTTTGGTTATGTTTCTTCAAATGCAAGTAACCATAAATAACTTTTCTTTTTCCTTCTAAACTCAAAAAAGTGCTTGAACCATTGTCTTTGAAATGTCTTTTCCATTCAAAATGACCTATAATTTTGCATCATTTGACCAAGATATGAAAAATCTCATTTTTTAAGCCATTTTTCTTCATTAAATTCACCAATTTTGAAACCTTGTGCTATGAACTTCTCCAATCTCTCATGGTCACTTTTCTAGACTCAAAATGTCATTTGGAACAAGTTTGATGTTGTAAGTTTTTCCATTTGAGGCCTCCTTGTATGAGTTTTGGACATAGGTTAAAATGACCTGTAATTCACAAATGACCAAAATACCCTTTGCTTGCCAAGACCATAAGTTGAGTTCCACACATCATATGAAGGCATGCCACACCATTCTAGAAAGCTAAGACAATGAGGAACAATTCCTATGTTGACCAGAAATTCATTTGAAATCTCCTTGAGGGGTAAAACTAGCTTGGAAGTCAAGTCACTTTCATAGACAAAATTTCAGATACCTCAGATGACCTGTAACTTGCAAGGACCATAACTTGAGTTCTATAAATCTCCTTGATGTCTTCCACCACTCAAATTAAAGGTATTGAGATCCTCTACAAGTTTCCTGTTGGCCAAGGATCCATTTGAAGCTAGCATTTTGACTTATCTTGCTTGGAAATTTGACCTAAACTAGGGGATTTTACACAGAAACCCTAATTTAGAAGCTCCTCTTCTCCTTGATTTCTCTTGAATTCTTCTTGGCATATCTCCATATCCTTCTTTATATGTCCAATGATGAACCCCACATCTCTCCACTAGACTTGAATGCCCCTTAAATCAGTCAATTGACCTAGGATTGACCTAGGGTTGACCCAGATGAAACCCTAGTTGACTGCCTTCAGCTATAGCTCTTGTGCTCTCATCAATGACTTGTCTCCTTCTTTAAATGACTTTCTAAGTCTCTCATAATGTCTAGATACTCTCCATGCCTTCAACTCACAACTCACAACCCTCTTGTTGACCCTCAGATACCCTCAGCTAGGAGATGGACTCAAGGCTTGATCTGCTGAACTCTTTGCTTTCAAATTCTTTCCTGATGACTTGAATGAGATTGAATTGGGATAATAACCTCTTGATAGGCTTCTAGAGATGAGAATAATGATTGATCCCCCTGTTGTATGACTTGCTATGCTTATGCTATGCAGATGATTAGACTATGCACATGACTCTATATGCAAATGCTAATGACATTGAAACATAAACCAAGTGAATAAGGTTGGGCAAATTTTAGGGTGCAACACATGCTCCCTAAAGTCTTGTCTGATGCTGCTATGTGCATCCTCATGCTCTTGCTCCTGTAAGGTGGCGAAAGCACTGAAGGGTGGCTCAGGTAGTCTTTGATTTTGTCAAAAGCCTCCTGTTGATCCTTCCCCCATTCGAACCCCTTCTTACTGAATCGAAGCAATGGTGAGAAGGCATGCGTTTTTCCGCTTAGGTTTGATATAAATCTTCTCAAGAAGTTTATCTTACCTAGTAGTGACTGCAACTCCCTCTTAGTCGATGGTGCTTTCGCTTCCATGATAGCTTTGGTCTTGTTTTGGTTGATTTTGATCCCCTTTTTGTGAACCACGAAACCAAAAAAAATCCCCCTCCTGCACACAAAATGCACACTTTAGAGGGTTCATCTTAAGACCATATTTCCTCATCCTTATAAAGGACTATCGAAGATGGTCCACATGTTCTTTTCCCAAAACTGACTTAACCATAATGTCATCAATGTATATCTGCATGAAAGTCTCTATATAATCATGGAAAATTAAGTTCATTGCCCATTGATATGTTTCCCCAGCATTTTTTAGGCCAAAAGGCATCACTACCCATTCATAGGTGCTTAAGGCTCCAGGACAACGAAAAGTTGTTTTAGGAACATCATCTTCTGCAATGAAAATCTGATTATATCCAGAGTATCCATCTAGCATACTAAGGTACTCATGTCCTACGGCAGAATCGACTAGCATCTCTGCCACAGGCATGGAGTACTCATCTTTAGAAGTTGTTGAATTTAGATCCCTAAAGTCTATGCAAACTCTTAAAGACCCATTTTTCTTTATGACTGGGACAATATTGGCCAACCATTCGACATACCTGGCGGTGCAGATGAACTTGCATCAAAGGAGTCTTTCGACTTCCTCTTTTATTTTTGAGAGAATTCCTGGGGCGAAACGCCTTGGATTTTGTTTGATTGGCTTCTTCCCAGGCTTGATTGACAGCTTGTGCTCGACTAATTCCCTCTTCAAACCAGGCATCTCATTGTAACCCCATACGAAACAGTATTTATACTCTCGCAGTAATTGAATGATTTCGACCATAAGTTAAGGGTCAAGGTTGGCACTTACATATGTTGGCTTTTTGACCACCCCTTCCCCTAGATCAACCTCTTCCAATGGGTCCTGTGCTAGCATCTTGACATCATTCGCCAATGGATCCTTTTTGAATCCCAGAGGCTCTTCATCATAGATGGCATCAAGCCTCTGGCCTTACTCTCCGTCCTAAATCTTGTCAGGTGGTTCTGGGTCGAAGTCCTTGCCAGGACCTTCTTGGCAAGATTCTAACTTGGCATTCTCAGCCATCTGGTTATTAGTAGCCTCAAGGCTGCCTAAAGTTTAGTTTCGGCCATGTAGGCCGAAATTCTTTGTAGTGCTTTGAACTTAGTCATTGTCACTAAATTCGCTTCCCCAACCTATGGGGTCTACTGGAGGTTTGCCAAGGTACGAGAGTCTCTCCCCTGGTACCTCTTTGTCCCAACAGAAACCATCGACGAGGTGTAATTATAGTGAGCAAAACGTTTCATCGTCTGGGGCAAATCCAAAATCTGCTGGGGCACAAGGGCCTATGCTAGCCAGATGTTTGTCGAACTGCCTCCGGTTGACATGGTTTATAGGCGCTCTGAAGTACCCTTGGTCAGCTTCTATATTCTCCACAATGTTGTCTGGCCTCCAAATAGCAATTCGTTGGTGCATTGAAGATGGTAATGCATCAATGTCATGAATCCATTCTCGTCCTAACAACAGATTATAATTGGCCTTCGTTTTTCCACCACCATGAAAACAGTAGGTCTTGTTATTGTTCCAACCGTTAGGACCACCTGTATCACCCCCATTATCGAATCGATCTTGCCTTCGTAATTTGAAATTATGATATGTAGATCTCAGATGTCCTAAGAGATGTTAAGAACATTGATCTCTGCTAAAACAGAACAAGGACAGATAATGAGCATTTTAAATTACTTTAAAAATTAACAGTGTCATGACATGTGTTGTAACATCTGCAGACTGACAAAACAATTTATCTAACCATTTAAATTGAGCATAATATTAAATGTAGAAAGATAAATAGCACAATGAATTGTTAACCCAGTTCGGTGCAACATCACCTACATCTGGGGGCTACCAAGCCAGGGAGGAAATTCACTACTAGTAGAATTAATTCAGAGCTAAACTCCCAGTTTACAACTCCTCACTTAATCTCTATCCATGCAAACTTCTGCCTAGAACCCACTAGATAAAAGACACCTCTCACTCCCCCTCAATTACAACAGTGATAACAGTCAATACAAAAAGAAGACTTTAGAAGACACTCTTCAAAGTCACAACTTGATATTTCTTAAAAGCTTCAATCAAGTACAATACACTCTTGCTTAAAAGCTTTGAGTGAACAATTTACAATTAACAACCTAGTCCAATTCACACATTAAATAATGAGTTAATGGCTCACAAAACTAGCACATTAAATATGTCTACCACGATGCATCAAAAGATACAAATGGTGACTTACAAAGTCACACACACAAGAGACTCTCAAAATCCTAAAATCTTATTTTTGCACTCAAGATCTTCTTGTTGTGAATGCTTTTCTTCACTAGGGTTTTCGCCTCCTTAAATAGTAATGCAGACTGGGCTTGGGCTGTGCCAAAAGTTACAGCAGGAAGAGAAGATTTCAATCTTCATAAATTGCAACAGATTTGATTTGATCAATCAAATCTAATCATATCATTCTTCCAATCTTCAATCAATCTTATGATAATAACTCAGTATTAAATCCAATCTGCTCCATAAAAGTGTATCTGAAACGCCTTTAGAAAACAACCAAAAATACGCAGGTTCTACACTAGAATAGTGCAGCAAGCTTGCACCAAAAAGATATGGAAGCAACCTGCTGATCCTGACAGACAGATGTCACGACATCCTGTAGGACATCTTGTGATTACACCTAGTTTTACCAAAATGTCTGCCAATCAAATCTTCTCATAATAAATCTTCTGCAGAATCTTCTTCATAAAAATAGAAACACATATTTTATAGTTTCCTAAAAAGTCTCAAAGATCCTTTTTATGAAATCCAATTAAATCTGCACTTTGTTCCTAATAAATCTCTTTGACCTACACATACTGATGAGGTATATCAAACAGGATCTCATCAAATCAAAACACCTCTATCAAGAGATATAAAATAACAGCTCCTGCTGTACCAGACAAAGATGTCACGACATCTGTCTCGACATCTTGTTTGAAACACATGACAGCAGTACTGTCATAACAGTAGATGAAGATGTTATAACATCTTAATTAACATCAGTGCAGAATCATGTTTTACCAAAATTTATCCAATCATAGAAACATGAAACTAACAATCTCCCCCTTTGGCAAATTTTGGCTAAAACAACCAAACCATGATAATACATCGAGCCTCACATCCTATCATGCTCCCTCTTAATAGTTGCATTTCAGCAAGCGATAACAACACACTACTCTTCCCTTAGCAGTAGCAAAGTCCTTGTAAGAGCACAGATTGTGTCTTAGTAATATCTCTATGTTTTGATGATAACATTAATGATAATTTGTATACAAGAATTATACTCTCTAAATTTGTTCTAAACTGTTTTCTACAGGCACAAAAGATTTTAATCTTAAAGAGCAAATTTGATGTGAACTATAAATTCTGAATGGCTCAAGAGCATCTGAAGATTAGAAGAATCTGAAGTATAAGAGCTTAGTCATCAAGATTCTGAAGATACAACACGCTGCATAAATTATCAAGAATCTGAATGAGAGAAGACTCTGATCTAAGTGAAGAGACTCTGAATGAAAGAAGACTCTGAGTGAAGAGACTCTGAATGAGAGAAGACTCTGATCTGAGTGAAGACTCTGATCTAAGAGCATGTTACGCTTCAAGCACACAGCTGCACCAGACTCTGATTCAGCAACATCTGAAGAACATCTTAGGCTCTGAAGTTTCCAGAAGATTCTGAAGACTGAAGACTCTGATATTGATTGTTGATCTGAACTATCTGAAGAATTATTTGAAGAAGATTATTTTAATATATCCGTTGGAATATGCCAGCAAATCTTTCCTTAATTGGGATAGACATAAATCTCTGCAAGAAGATTATTCCTCTGATACATTCCATATATGGTAAATTCACAGCTCAGCAGACAATTGCTACACCCACATTTTGTGCGCCGTCTCTCTGCTGCAATAGTACAAAGGACAGTACTATTTGATATTGGAAATATCTTCTCCAACGGTATTATATTCTCTCCAATATTCAAGTGACTATATAAAGGAAATCATAGCTCATTCTTCATGTGACAAAAATTATTGCAAGAACACTCTCACGCGAAAAACTCTCAAGCTCTCATATTCTTTGCTGTTCATACATTGTTCTAAACTTAGAGAAATAACACAGTTGTGTTTATAGCTTTCATAGAAGCATTTTATTACTCTTACATTGTATTACATTAATTTGTAAAGGAAGTTTTCCTTAAGAGGATCTAGGTTAGATCAGTAGCTCTTGAGAAGACTAAGAACAGTTGTTCTTAGGTGTTGCTATTTGTAATCAGTTGATTTGAATAGTGGATTAAGTCCTTGTTGAGAAAGGCAAATCACTCTTGAAAAGGGTGGACTGGAGTAGTTGAGTTCAACGAACCAGGATAAAAATACTTGAGTTTTTATCTTTGATTATTTTCTGTCATACTTATTCAACCCCCCTTCTAAGTATTTTCTCACCCTCAGTTGGCATCAGAGCTCCGGTTCTGAGTGTGCATTCACTTAACCGTGACAGATAAAGATCCAGTGAGAAGAATACTCTGTTATTTATTTGGTTGCTAATATGGGTGATATTCCTACATCAAGCAACAAATATGAAGGAGACAGAATCAGCACCAAACCTCCAATGTTTGATGGAGAAAAATTTGATTATTGGAAAGATAGACTTGAAAGTTTTTTCTTGGGGTATGATGCTGATCTCTGGGATTTAGTCATTGATGGATATGAACATCCTACTAAGGATGGCAAAAAGATTGATAGAAAATCAATGACTGAGGAGCAGAAGAAAGAATTCAAGAATCATCACAAAGCCAGAACCATACTTCTTAATGCAATCTCTCATACAGAGTATGAGAAGATTACCAACAGAGACACTGCTCATGATATGTTTGAGTCTCTCAAAATGACTCATGAGGGAAACTCTCAGGTGAAAGAAACAAAGGCTCTGGCGCTGATACAGAAGTATGAAGCGTTCAAGATGGAAGAATCTGAGAACATTGAGACTATGTTTTCCAGATTTCAGATTCTAACAGCTGGGTTGAAAGTTCTGGACAAGGGCTACTCAACATCTGATCATGTCAAGAAGATCATCAGAAGTCTTCCTACCAGATGGAGACCTATGGTGACTGCATTGAAGCTGGCCAAGGATCTGAACAAAATCTCATTAGAAGAACTCATCAGTTCTTTGAGAAGTCATGAGATTGAGCTGGAGGAAGATGAACCCCAGAAGAAAGATAAAGGTAAATCCTTAGCTTTTAAATCTAACAAATCTGTTAAAGCTTTGCAGGTAAATGAAGAAAGCTCTGAGGAATCTTCTTCTGAAGAAGAAGATGAACTATCCATGTTGTCCAGAAGGATCAACAAACTCTGGAAGCACAAAGGGAAGAAGTTCAACAACTTCAGAAGATCTGATCAAAAGAGAGAATCTTCTGGACACAGAAGATCTGGCAAGAAAGAGGTCACTTGCTATGAATGTAAAGAACCTGGACACTACAAGAGTGAATGTCCCAAACTTCAAAAGGAAAAACCCAAAAGGAAGTTTGATAAAAAGAAAAAGGTTCTGATGGCTACATGGGATGACTCAGATGAATCTGAATCATCTTCTGAATCTGAGGAAGAATGTGCAAATGTTGCGCTGATGGCCAACACAAATGATCAAGATGAAGGAACGTCATCATCTGAATCTGAGTCAGAATCAGACTCTGACTCTGAAGAGGTATTTTCTGAACTCTCCAGAGCTGAACTTGTTGAAAGTTTATCTGACATGTTGGAAAGCTACAGCAAGATTAAACTCAAATACAAGAAGCTGAAAAGCAATCTTGAATCTGAGATTGATCTTCTGAGAACAGAACTTGTTGAGCAGAAAGAAATAAATTTAAAACTCAAAAATGATTTAGAAACAACTCAACAAGAATCTGATACTGAAACAGAGTCAAGTGAAAATATTTTAGAAAAATATGACTCCAGTTTTAAAAGATTCCTCACTAAAAGCATAGACAGAAGCAAAATGGCTTCTATGATCTATGGTGTTAGTGGGAACAACAGAAGAGGCATTGGATGTGAATCTTCCTCTGGAAGCAATCCAAAATCTGTTGATAAACTCTTCATCAAGAAGACTCCTCTGTATTCTCATTTTAAGTTTGGTCATCTGAATGATATTAAACATACAAGCTCTGAAAAGAGTACTTATGTGTTTAAGCCAAGGGCTAGCCAGAATAAACACTATGTTGAAAAACAGAAGTTTAGGCAAAACCACAGAACATCTAACCCCAAAGGACCCAAGAAGATCTGGGTACCTAAAAGTAAAATAATATCTGTTGCAGATGTTCTTAGCAGCAAAATCCAGACACCAATCATGGTACCTGGACTCTGGATGCTCACGACATATGACGGGCGAAAGGTCTATGTTCCAAAGCCTGGAACTTAGATCTGGAGGGGACGTGAAATTTGGAGGGAACCAGAAGGGCAAGATCATTGGCTCTGGTACAATAGGTAATGGTAACCTACCCTCTATTTCTAATGTTCTGTTAGTTGAAGGATTGAAACATAATCTATTGTCCATAAGTCAATTAAGTGACAATGGTTATGATATCATCTTTAATCAAAAATGTTGCAAAGCTGTATGTCAAAAGAATGGTTCAATCCTATTCAGTGGAAAGAGGAAAAACAACATTTACAAAATTAACCTTTCAGAACTTAAAGTTTAAAATGTAAAATGCCTTTTATCTGTGAATGATGAGCAATGGGTCTGGCATAGAAGATTGGGACATATTAATATGAGACGTATATCTCAGATTAATAAACTCAATCTGGTCAGAGGACTCCCTAATCTGAAGTTCAATTCAGATGCTCTGTGTGGCGCATGTCAAAAGGGTAAATTTTCAAAATCTCATTTTAAACCAAAAAATGTTGTTTCCACTTCTAGACCATTGGAATTACTTCATATTGATCTGTTTGGACCAGTGAAAACTGCATCCATCAGAGGCAAGAAGTATGGGTTAGTCATTGTAGATGACTACAGCAGATGGACATGGGTAAAGTTTCTAAAACACAAGGATGAGTCTCATTCTGTGTTCATTGACTTCTGCAATCAAGTCCAGACTGAAAAAGAATGCAAAATTATTAAAGTCAGAAGTGATCATGGTGGTGAATTTGAAAACAAATGTTTTGAAAAATATTTTTCTGAAAAAGGAATTGCACATGATTTCTCCTGTCCTAGAACTCCACAACAAAATGGAGTTGTAGAGAGGAAAAATAGAACATTGCAAGAAATGGCCAGAACCATGATCAACGAGACAAATCTGGCAAAATACTTTTGGGCAGAAGCAATAAATACAGCATGTTATATTCAGAACAGAGTGTCTGTAAGACCTCTTCTGGAAAAGACTCCCTATGAATTGTGGAGAAACAGAAAGCCCAACATTGCTTATTTTCATCCATTTGGATGTATTTGTTATATGCTTAACACTAAAGATCATCTGAACAAGTTTGATTCCAAAGCACAGAAGTGTTTCATGCTTGGTTATTCTGAACGCTCTAAAGGCTACAGAGTATTCAATACTGAAACACAGATTGTGGAAGAATCTATTCATGTTAGATTTGATGATAAGCTTGGCTCTGAAAAGCCAAAGCAAGTTGAAAGTTCTGCAGATAGAGAAGTTATTCTCACAGACTCTGAAGGCTCAGAGGCAGACAAGACTGAAGACAAAGACTCTGAAGCAAACCCAGATGCTACGCCTCTAACTTCCCAACTTGACAATCTGCATATTTCTGAAAGACCAACAGTCAGAGGATCTTCTTCCAGAATGAAAGCTTCTCATCCAGAGGATGTGATAATTGGAAAGAAAGATGATCCAATAAGGACAAGAGCATTTCTCAGAACTTCTGAATCTTCCTTCTGTGGCTTAGTGTCAATTATAGAACCAATATCTGTTGATGAGGCTCTGGAAGATAATGAATGGATTTTAGCTATGCAAGAGGAGCTGAATCAATTCACAAGGAATGAAGTCTGGGATCTGGTTCCAAGACCTAAAGGTTTCAATGTCATTGGAACAAAATGGGTTTTCAGAAATAAACTTAATGAGAAAGGAGAAGTTGAAAGGAACAAAGCAAGACTGGTTGCTCAAGGCTACAGTCAACAAGAAGGCATAGACTACACAGAAACATATGCTCCTGTTGCAAGGTTAGAGTCTATACGCTTGCTTATTTCATTTGCTGCACAACATAACATCACTCTTTATCAGATGGATGTTAAAAGTGCTTTTCTTAATGGAATTATAGAAGAGGAAGTGTATGTCCACCAACCTCCTGGTTTTGAAAATGAAAATTTTCCAGATCATGTTTACAAACTGAAAAAATCTCTTTATGGACTAAAACAAGCTCCCAGAGCTTGGTATGAGAGGTTGAGTAATTTTCTTCTGAAGAAAAATTTCATCAGAGGAAAAGTGGATACCACACTATTTTGTAAAACCATTAAGAAAGATTTGTTGATTTGTCAAATTTATGTAGATGATATTATTTTTGGATCAACAAATATTATGCTTGGAAAGGAGTTTGCTAAATGTATGCAGGCAGAATTTGAGATGAGCATGATGGGAGAACTGAGATTCTTTCTGGGAATCCAAGTAAATCAGACTCCAGAGTGCACCTACATACATCAGACCAAGTATGTTAAAGAGCTTCTGAAGAAGTTTAACATGCTGGATAGCAAAATGGCAAAGACTCCAATGCATCCTACAAGCACTCTAGGTAAGGAAGAGGTAAGTAAGAAGGTAGATCAGAAACTCTACAGAGGTATGATAGGATCTCTTCTTTATTTGACTGCTTCTAGACCAGACATTCTGTTTAGTGTTTGTTTATGTGCTAGATTCCAATCAGATCCTAGAGAATCACACTTAACTGCTGTTAAGAGGATTCTAAGGTATCTGAAAGGTACTGCTAATGTTGGTTTGTGTTACAGAAGATCTGACGAATATTCACTAGTTGGATTCTGTGATGCTGACTATGCTGGAGATAGAGTTGAGCGCAAAAGTACTTCTGGAAGCTGTCAGTTTCTTGGAAGTCATCTGATCTCGTGGTACAGCAAGAAGCAACCAACAATTGCACTATCAACCACAGAGGCAGAATACATTGCTGCTGCTGGATGTTCCACTCAGATGCTCTGGATGAAGAGTCAACTAGAAGATTATCAAATCTATGAGAGTAATCTTTCTATCTTCTGTGATAATACTTCTGCTATATGTTTATCCAAAAATCCAATTTTACACTCTAAGGCCAAACATATTGAGATTAAACATCATTTCATCAGAGACTATGTTCAGAAGGGTGTAATAAATTTAGCCTTTGTTGATACAGATCATCAATGGGCAGATATTTTCACAAAACCCCTTGCTGAAGATAGGTTTAAGTTTATTCTGAAAAATATTTGTATGGATTTTTGTCCAGAGTAATATTTCTCAGAGTCAACTTCTCAGATGCTAAGTGTTTAACACTCTGAAGTATTTCATCTGTCTTGCTTGTTTAATTTATCTGTGAATTATTTTTTTTTGTATGAAACTCTGAACTGACCATCTCAGAGGATCTGAAAGTTGAAAACGTTTCATTTCTTAAGAGTTATAGAATCACATGCAAGCAAACACGTGTCACTCAGAATCTGAAAAGATGGAGTACACCTACTGATTATGACGTTTAAGGTATTGCTTTGAAAATCTCAATCTGTCTTGATTTTCCCCCAAATGTCATATCATAATTAAAAATGATTACTTTTCATTTAATGCAAACGTGCGTATGTGTCCTATGTGTGTCTGTTGTGTTTCCCATGCTTGCTTTATTTGTCTATATAAACCACTCTCATAACACATTCACACTTTTCACATTCTCAAACACATATGCGCTTTTGTTTGTTGTTCTCTCTCTTTGCAAACCCTAAAAGAACTCAGAAACCTTCATCTTCTTCATCATCGTCAACAATGGCATCTACTTCAAACGCTGTTACTACCAAAAATGCTACCACTGTCGAAGAACCAGTACGCACTCTCCTAACTGCTGTTGATTCACTAGAAGTACTGTGTGAAAGTTTCGTGGACTTAGAAGATCTTGCTGAAAATGGGTTTGATCTGATTTCTTCAATCAAAGCACAAGGCTGGGACGGTTACTTTGACAGGCTTATGGGTCCTGTGTATCCAACGTTAGTGAAGGAGTTCTGGATCCATGCAGATGCTACTCCAAAGTTCATTCACTCCTCTGTGCTGGGAAAAAAAGATAGTTATCACTGAAAACCTGATAAGGAAACTCATAGGTTTTAAGGCAACTGATGGAGTAACCTCTCTGTCTTCTGCGCGTGAAGACCTGAAAGATGTATGTCAAGAAATATGTACTACTGGTGAACCTTCTGAACCACAAACATCTGAACATCCATCAAATCACAAATCAATCCTCAACCTTCTGAACCACAAACATCTGAACATCCATCTTCACAACCTCAACCTTCTGAACAAACACCACAAACACAACTAACCCAACCAAGAAAACCCAGAATCCCTGATGAAGCAGAATTGGGATCACGTGTTTATACTCTGTTAAGAGATTTTGATAAGGATAATGTCTCAGACTTTGCTGACATTATGGATGTTTGCATGACTACTATGGACAAAGAGGCTGCTGACGCTGTTTGGAAGAAATATCTTTACAGACTGAATAGAGAGGCTTTGAAAATCAGGACTCAATGTCTTAGATTGTCAAAAGTAAGGTTTGCTGCTTATCAAAAACGGATTAAGAGAAACATTCCTCCTATTCTTCTTCTAGAAGCTCCTCCACCTCCAGAAATTCCTGCACCTGATGTTACTCAGACTGTTTCAGAATCTACTGTTTCAGAATCTACAGATCTTCAGAAGGATGTCAAAGAACTTAAGGATTTTATGGTTGATCAAAAGAAAACAAATGAAGAAATGAAAACTTGGATGGCTAAGCAAGATGAAAATTCAGAAAGGATTACAGCACTGCTGCAACTCATTGCTTCTCAACAAGCCTCATCTGCTAAACCTACTTGATGTTTTGCACAAGTTTTTCATGTTTTGCGTTGTTTTGATTTTCTTCTGATATGTTTTGTATGCTTTTATCTGAATCTGGATGTTCTCTTGACTTAATGACAATGATCTTTTTGCTTATCTGGATATGTGTTTCTTCTGCATCTTTACTGTCTTTTAAAATTCTTTTTGATTATGACAAAAAGGGGGAGAAACAAAATAGAATCTGATTGTTCAAATCTATAAGCAATTATCTGAACTAAGTCAGACATGTTACTAACATTCTTTGAATTTAAGTGTCCCAGATATTATTAAAAAATCTGACAAATTTCATTGAAGTTTTTCCTGAGATCTATCTTTTCAGAACCTGATCAAAAATAGCTAAATCTGAGTAGACCAGACTCTGATATCTAACCTTGAGTATTATGATCTAAAAGATAACTCAAGACAGGAAATGGCAAGATAAACAACCAGGTGTTCTGAAGTTGTTCATCTGGCATCAAGCTTTAATATGGCATCAAGCTTTGACTCTAGAAGTCAAACATATGTCAACCAGGCTTCAATCAGGCTCTGAATCTGAAATGTACTCAACCAGAAAGGGAAGTATCTAATTCCATTAGAGTATTCATTTCAGGGGGAGATTGTTAATCTCAGGGGGAGTAATTTTAATTCATATTTTTATTGAACAAATTTCTCATGTTTTGTCATCATCAAAAAGGGGGAGATTGTAAGAGCACAGATTGTGTCTTAGTAATATCTCTATGTTTTGATGATAACATTAATGATAATTTGTATACAAGAATTATACTCTCTAAATTTGTTCTAAACTGTTTTCTACAGGCACAAAAGATTTTAATCTTAAAGAGCAAATTTGATGTGAACTATAAATTCTGAATGGCTCAAGAGCATCTGAAGATTAGAAGAATCTGAAGTATAAGAGCTTAGTCATCAAGATTCTGAAGATACAACACGCTGCATAAATTATCAAGAATCTGAATGAGAGAAGACTCTGATCTGAGTGAAGAGACTCTGAATGAAAGAAGACTCTGAGTGAAGAGACTCTGAATGAGAGAAGACTCTGATCTGAGTGAAGACTCTGATCTAAGAGCATGTTACGCTTCAAGCACACAGCTGCACCAGACTCTGATTCAGCAACATCTGAAGAACATCTTAGGCTCTGAAGTTTCCAGAAGATTCTGAAGACTGAAGACTCTGATATTGATTGTTGATCTGAACTATCTGAAGAATTATTTGAAGAAGATTATTTTAATATATCCGTTGGAATATGCCAGCAAATCTTTCCTTAATTGGGATAGACATAAATCTCTGCAAGAAGATTATTCCTCTGATACATTCCATATATGGTAAATTCACAGCTCAGCAGACAATTGCTACACCCACATTTTGTGCGCCGTCTCTCTGCTGCAATAGTACAAAGGACAGTACTATTTGATATTGGAAATATCTTCTCCAACGGTATTATATTCTCTCCAATATTCAAGTGACTATATAAAGGAAATCATAGCTCATTCTTCATGTGACAAAAATTATTGCAAGAACACTCTCACGCGAAAAACTCTCAAGCTCTCATATTCTTTGTTGTTCATACATTGTTCTAAACTTAGAGAAATAACACAGTTGTGTTTATAGCTTTCATAGAAGCATTTTATTACTCTTACATTGTATTACATTAATTTGTAAAGGAAGTTTTCCTTAAGAGGATCTAGGTTAGATCAGTAGCTCTTGAGAAGACTAAGAACAGTTGTTCTTAGGTGTTGCTATTTGTAATCAGTTGATTTGAATAGTGGATTAAGTCCTTGTTGAGAAAGGCAAATCACTCTTGAAAAGGGTGGACTGGAGTAGTTGAGTTCAACGAACCAGGATAAAAATACTTGAGTTTTTATCTTTGATTATTTTCTGTCATACTTATTCAACCCCCCTTCTAAGTATTTTCTCACCCTCAGTCCTATCACAATGTTGGTCAGCATGTCAATACATATGACATAACATCAGGACAACAAATAACTAATACACTTTACTCCCCCTTTTAAGCCAAAAATTGACAAAAATTAGAGTAAATGTACACACATATAAACTAGATGCACACATATAAACTGCACATGGTGTCCGAATATCCTAGTCTGACATCTCACAATCTCCCAAGAGATACACAAATATTCTGCAGAGAAAAATAAATTCTCCCAGACAATAACCATTGTTGTTTCCTAGGTCATTCATCATAAGAAAACACATTCCTTGTTCAAACCAACAACCTCACAAAGCCAGACCCACAATAACATTGTCAAGGTAAAAATTACACCAGACATCACAATGTCAGGACATCCTGTCTGACATTACGACCTCATCAGTAGTCCAAGAACACAAGCTTACTTGAGAATCAGCAAACTTTGTACAAGTTACAGCAATGCAGCTACACATCAGATAAGTACACAATTCTCCCTGTCATGCATAACCAGCACTCCCCCTAAAAGAGAAAACCCAAACACATGAAGACTTACTTCAACATCTTCATATTTACACACTAGAAGCCCATGCAGTTCTACACCCCTTGTTTCACAAACTATGCTAGAACCAAACCTAATAGTAGTTGCAGTATAGGCATAACTATCTGCCAGATCACTCAGACTCAGCTTTGAAAGACTAGAGAAATCTCCAAGATGTCAGGGTGAATGTCCTAGAAATGTTTCCTTGACTTCCATATGCACAAAATCAAAGCTGATGGTGTCTTGGTCTTCATCTTCACTAGACATGCAAATACAATACAAAACACTTGGATAGATGCCCACAACCCTGCCGACCAAAATCCCTTCAGTGAAAGCCAGATCATAATGCTCTTACTTTTATATTACTCCCAATAAGCTTGTACAAGTATGATTTGATCCATTGACACCCAATGACAAAAAAAAACACTGTCAAGTTCACCATGAGCTAGAACGGTAACACAATATCACAACATCTTGTCTGATAGTCCATCCTTATAGAGACATACAATCACAAGCTGCTTGAAACCACAAACAATCTTGAGAAATAACTGTACTATTGCAGCAACAGATCCTAGATGGAAGTATAACTCCCCATATCAAGGATAACCAGTGCTCTCTTTCCAAAAGAACACCTTAACGTGAATGGAAAACATAAGACTCATCTTCATGCCTTCAAGAGCTCACTCTTTGTTCAATACACCCGCTGAACACATTCACTCACTGCTTGAACCACAAGCAGCCTGTGTACCACAATAGTACACCTATCATACAAAAGCTCTCCCCGTATCTTTTATAAAAGATGCTCCTTTCAACAAGAAACACCCAAGATCACCATATTATATCTCATGACCAAATTCATGCTCATACAGCAAGAAGGTACCAAACTGCTCCACTTCTTTCTAGAGTTACTTGCAGTAGAAGAAGCCACTTTTCCACAAGTATTCTTATCTCAGCCTGAGTCAGAGAACAAGATAGACACCCCATAATCCAAGACATTCTTTCTTCATCATTCTCTCATATGATAAGTTAGAACACTTCTGATTCAACTAGTGAATATCTGCTTCCACAATCTGAACCCCAAGTTCAGCAAACAAAAAGATGTTCTAACATTAGTTAGGACATTATATCACAGACATCATACATTATGGTTCTTGATACAATAACCACTTGGACTTACTATCTGAATAGTAATCCAATCTGAAGATCATTAGAGAGCATAGTTCAACGAGAAATCCAAATAACATAGAGAGAACTAAACTCTCATATTTCTCCCAAAAGAAGGCACTCATCCTTCATAAGCTCCAAGACATGAACAAAACCAGAACCTCCTTTGGTCTTCAAACAATTACCCTTTTGCACAAGAGTAATTTTCTTCAAGCAAACTTCTTAAATAACTAAATGCCACTGTTTGGTTTACACAACTTCTTTCTAGAAAATCTTCTGATCCACCAAGCAAACTTGATCTTCAAGTTACATCTCCTACTTGCTTCATAGCAAGGCATCTTAGATACATTAAGACTTGAACCTGTAACATCTACTCCTTCTCGCAGCTCCCACAAACTGCATGAGATAGACCTTTTTGAATAATTAATTCCATTTATTTATGAGATGATCAACTTATCTTACAACGATGTGCCATAACATTAATTAAGTCCCTGAAGTTTCTGCTTGATGTCACAAAATCTGATCAGACATCCAGCTGGAGAGTTCAGGATTTCATTTTGCCACTTAGAATAACCTCCTCCATATGACAGAATAAGAGTTCCATGTTCTCATAGACTTGAGTAATGATATCATGTTTGAGTAGACAACCTTCATTATGTATTTCTGTACAAACACCTTGAAGGATATTTGCTTTAAGAACTCATCTTCAGTGAAAACATACCAAAGCTTGACTCTTCAGAGAAGATTAATCACAAAAGATCTTTACAGAAGGAATCCCACTTTCCTTAAGTAGAGACTTCTTCAAAAAGTCAGAGATAACTGCCACTTATCCTTGACCTCCAAGATGAGCAAGGTCACATTCTCCTAAGCACTTAGATCAGAAATAAACTGACCCAAGCAGTTCTATCACCAACACCATATTCTAGACAAGTTTCTTGCAAGGAAACTTCCTAGATAAAGATTAGATGCTTCTAGTAGAAACTAGAACACACCTGCTACACTCCAATACTCCTAGATTAGAAATAAATAGATCTAAGAAAAATGTCTTCATCTTCACTTCCATCAGCACTACATTCTAGCCTTAGTTTCTTGCCAAGAAACTTACCAGAATAAAGATAGATCCTACCACACGTGTGTATGATACCAAGTTCAACAGCTGTATCTCCTTTGATCTAGTGATTCAACAGAATTTTGCACAATCTTTGCTGATGGAATGTCTCAACATCTGGTTGAACATTAGATCCTTGAAGTAGACCAAATAGATCAAGGGTCTGATACTTGTGCAACACCTTGATCATCAACTAAGGATAATCCATTAAATATTTGTGAATATCTCAAATAGCAATGAATCTTAAATCCTTATAATAAATCCTTCTCTGAACTTCAGCAATCTTGAACTTCATGGATAACCAATTAAATACGTGTGTAGTCCACAAATAGCAATTGATCTTAAATCCACACAACTTGTCGAGAAGACCATCTGATAGATATTTACACTTCAGTAATACCAAAGGTATTCTTTAGTATAAGTATCTTTAATGTTGAAACATCAAGGCTGACACCTTTGACTTAACCTTCCTATGACTTTCTCTTGCTAATAGAGCTCTTGCAAATCATGAATGGTGAAAATAAATCACCTCCCATTATAACATCTATCGGCACTAGAGATCCATTTTTAGCATGAGAACCAGATTATCTTCCTGAAGGAGCTCTTCTCTTCAAATTAACTTCAAGGTACATGATAAAACCAAACTTCCAAGTACGAAACAAATAACCTTTTTCATTACATTGCTCCCGACGTTAGAATGACTAGAGCTTTCAGAAACGTTGATATCCTCAAGAACAGAAGTTAACAATAAAGATCTTTCACCACCTTTCTTTAATCACAACACTGGAATAACAGGACTACCAGAGTTCTTCCATCAGAAAAATATGCAGCGGAACCACCAAAGAATATCTTCAACATGCCCTAAACAAGATGTCAGAACATCTTATAGGACGCCATACAGAAGAAGTAGCCACTCCTCCTTGAGTATATTAGAATGAATGATCTGATCTTTCTAAAAAGAACATTCAACAAATCACAGAGGCTCCTATATCAGAGAGCACAACAACAGATACACAGAATCCTTCAAAAGCAGGAGTAAACACAAAATCCCCCTTAACTCCATAAGCAACAACTCCTCAAGAACCCATCAGCAGCCCAAACATTTAGCAGGATCAGCAAATTAGCTGCAACTTTTCCTTGTTTAAAACACCAGAAAGTATGTCCCAAGATCTCATCCAAAACAGACATAATGCCTGCTTTGATACCAATTGAAATTCTGATATGCAGATCTCAGATGTCCTAAGAGATGTTAAGAACATTGATCTCTGCTAAAACAAAACAAGGACATAACATGAGCATTTTAAATTACTTTAAAAACTAACAGTGTCATGACATCTGTTGTAACATCTGCAGACTGACAGAATAATTTATCTAACCATTTAAATTGAGCAGAATATTAAATGCATAAAGATAAATAACACAATGAATTGTTAACCCAATTCGGTGCAACATCACCTACATCTGGGGGCTACCAAGCCAGGGAGGAAATTCACTACTAGTAGAATTAATTTAGAGCTAAACTCCCAGTTTACAACTCCTCACTTAATCTCTACCCATGCAACTTCTGCCTAGAACCCACTAGACAAGAGACACCTATCACTCCCCCTCAATCACAACAATGATAACAATCAATACAAAAAGAAAACTTTAGAAGACACTCTTCAAAGTCACAACTTGATCTTGCTTAAAAGCTTCAATCAAGTACAATCAAGGTTGTCAAACTCGCGAGTCTACTCAGACTCGTAAAGGGTCTGCAGACTCGACTCGTAGACTCGACTCGCAAACTCGTACGAGTCTATGGAAAGTTAAAACTAACTTTCAAAAACCTATATGTGACACATACATGACACACATATGTATTTTTAAACTTATAAATGCGTCATCTTTACACTTATATATAATAGAATACCAATTAACATCAAAATTTAAATTTCATACTCCAAATTTCTTTAAAAAAATCAATAATAAAACAAACAAAATAGAAAAGTATGTATTTAAAAACTTAAAGTACTAATTTCTTCTCAATTGACTACTATATAAAGAAAAATAAAATCATAAAATATATATGATAATGGCTTTAAACATCCAAAACTCCAGTGAGATCATCACCATCATCTTCATCGGTATGTTGAGTATCATCAACAAATTCTACCTCAGATGAAACACTTTCTTTATCATTAATCAAAATTGGATTTCTTGAAGTTCCACTTCCACCTAATTCAATATTTCCACCACCACCACCACTTCGCACAACATTATTAACAAAAACAACAACTTCCACAACATTGTTAATTATAACATCATGTTACTCAACATTAACTTCAGCTTGCATATTTTCCTCATTAGGATCTTCAATTATCCATTCATCATCTTTACATAAGAGAATATACAAGAGAAACATTCAAGTGAAGCATATTATAAAATAATTACACAACAAATTATTAACTCACAAAAACAAACGTGAATAAAGCAAGAGACCTAATAAACACACACGTCTATGAAAGGATGAAGGGAGGAAGAAACCTTGTCGAAACAAGAGACTAGGAGAAAGAATTTATAATCCTCGTACAAACAAAAAAAATAAGGGGTTTTCAAAAATAAAATAAAATCTTTTGGAGAATTTACGCCTTTTTTGGGTTTAAAAAAAACAAAATACAAAAAAAAATTATAAACTCGTAAACTCATCATAGACTCGCGAGTCTATACGAGTTTATGCGAGTCTACCTGAGTCTACTCGAGTCTATCAAAAAATGATTTTATGCGCGAGTCTACTCGTTTTCGCTTCCTAGACTCGTAAACTCGTACGAGTTTACGAGTCTACCCGCGAGTTTGACAACCCTGAGTACAATACACTCTTGCTTAAAAGCTTTGAGTGAACAATTTACAATTAACAACCTATTCCAATTCACACATTAAACAATGAGTGAATGGCTCACAAAACAAGCACACTAAATATGTCTACCACGATGCATCAAAAGATACAAAGGGTGACTTACAAAGTCACACACATAAGAGACTCTCAAAATTCTAAACTCTTATTTTTGCACTCAAGATCTTCTTGTTGTGAATGCTTTTCTTCACTAGGGTTTTCGCCTCCTTAAAAAGTAATACAGACTGGGCTTGGATTGTGCCAAAAGTAACACCAGGAAGAGAAGATTTCAATCTTCATAAATTGCAACAGATTTGATTTGATCAATCAAATCTAATCATATCATTCATCTAATCTTTAATCAATCTTCTAATAATAACTCCGTAAGAAAACCACAAAAAATACACAGGTTCTACACCAGAATAGTGCAGCAAGCTTGCACCAAAAAGATATGGAAGCAACCTGCTGATCCTGACAGACAAATGTCACGATATCCTGTAGGACATCTTGTGATTACACCTAGTTTTACCAAAATGCCTGCCAATCAAATCTTCTCATAATAAATCTTCTGCAGAATCTTCTTCATAAAAATAGAAACAAATATTTTATAATTTCCTAAAAAGTCTCAAAGATCCTTTTTATGAAATCCAATTAAATATGCACTTTGTTCCTAATAAATCTCTTTGACATGTGCATACTGATGAGGTATATCCAACAGGATCTCATCAAATCAAAACACCTTTGTCAAGAGATATAAAATAGCAGCTATTGATGTACCAAACAAAGATGTTACGACATATGTCTTGACATCTTGTTTGAAACACATGACAGTAGTAATGTCATAATAGTAGATGAAAATGTTATAACATCTTGCTTAACATCGGTGTAAAATCATGTTTTACCAAAATTTAGCCAATCATAGAAACATGGAACTAACATAATTCGACAAGACCATGTTATGTGACTTTGTGTCGATGTCATATTTGCCAATTTTGTTCAGCAAGAAATGAGGCATCAAGTTCACCGTTGCGCCACATTCTACCAGAATCTCATTTACTGGCACATTTTCCACCTTTCCTGTGATATAAAGGGGCTTCAATTGGTTCTTCATTGCCTCTGTGGGTCGCTCGAAGAAGGCATTTTGCTCTTCTATGCAGCCATTGTTTATAACATAGTAACACACAGGTTTGTGTGCCGCCATTTCTGCCTCAGTATAGGCATCCATATTTTTGACCTCTGAGATTATGTCGAAATCCCTAGGCATTACTGACACTACATTAACCAGGATACCTAGAGAGGCGTCAGAGTCAGATTCGAAATTATCAGTCATCTCGTCATCATCTTCGACTGATTTTTTATGTCCCTCTTCTTGAGAAGGGAACAACCTTCGTCCCACAGGCATTTTTTCAGCAGTCTTCGACTTTCCCCCTTTATTTTCAGTAAGGGAATTAGTGCTGGACTCTGCCTGATTTTTCAATGAGACCTCCCTAAGGGCTTTCCTTCTTTGCTGCTCTCTTCTCCACTGAGATCGTGTCATTGGGTTTTTCCCTTTGTAGTTTTCAGAGATATGTGCAGTCTTGGAGGATTGGAATTCCTTTCGATAGGTAACTGAGGATCCTCGATTAACCTCGAAATGTTTCCACTTCTACTATCCCCTTTGTCTATCCTTATTAGGTCTCACCCACTTGTCGTTAGAAATCTCGGCAAATGGCTTAAAGGTAGCAGGCCTGGCCCTTGGGGCCCTAATGTTAGGTTTAGGATTTCTTGGGATACTGCCTCGATGGTAGAAGCTAGGTTTCTCCCACCTTTGTTTTGATTTGCATGCCCCTTCGAGTTTCTGAGCAGCCTTCATGTCGAAGATGGCACTACATTTAGGACACAGCATGACGCTGGATCCCTTCTTCTGGCAACGATGGAGGAATTCAATGATGGACTCCTCGTGTCTTGGATAGGCCACTTTGTTGTGTTCTTCCTGACAACTTGATTCATCGTTCTCCATGGTCTCATGTGGCGTATTTTCCCCCATATTCACGTCGACGTCCTCCCTTAGGTTGAGCTTACCTAGGTCCAACTCCAGGCCTTTAGTGGCCTAATCCACCTTAATGAATTTATCAGCAGTTTCTCTGGTTACCAGTATCAGGCTTGAACCCTCTGTGTCTTTTTGACTTGAATCATCAACACCCTTGTCGAAGCCATCAACAACCTCCTTCACCCAATTTTCTTGTCCAAAGCCTATAGTAGTTTTGGTCATTACAGCTCCAGCAACAAAATCCTCAGTGATCTCCACCATGTTGATTGAGAAACCATAGCCATCAGTAGCTTCGACCACATGTGCCTCTGTGGGTTCCGCGTAGTGAACGTACACTACTTGTAAAGGGTCAGTGTCGACTTTCATCTGGCTGTTGGCTTTCTCCTCAAAGTTCAAACTTCCTTCTTGGATGACATTCTGCACCAAAGCCCTGAAAAGAAAACATTGAGACGTTTTATGGCCCAAAAAATTATGGTATTTACAAAACCCTCTCTTTTTCCTTTGTCCTAAAGATGGAATTTTAGCACCAGGTGGTACTATTATTTGCCCATCCTTAACTAACAAATCAAAAAATTCGTCACATTTCGTGATATCGAAAGTGTATGTTTTCTTCGGGAGTCTGCCGTTCTTTTCAGATTCGACAAAAAATTTTCCATGTGGGGGAGCCAATACTTTACAAGCGTAAGGAGGTCCCTGTTTTAGTTCAACAACATCTACTTCATTTTTGTCGAAGTATAACGGGTCCTTACATACACCTTCGATATTTTCATTATATTCGACATAAGCTACTTTCTTACTTTTATTGAATTTTGCTTTTTCGTCTTTAAGACGCTCTAGCTGTCAAACCCTATCGGATAGTTGGGCCATGTCCCTCAGGTACTGGGTTTCCAATTTCTTTCTGATGGAGTAGTCGAGCCCCCCCGTGGCCATTTTGACCAACTCGTGTTCAGGTACTTAAGTGAAACATCTAGCTTTGAGTAGTTAGAACCTATTCAGGCACTCTTCTATATGTTCATAAAACTTATGTTTCACGCTAGCCAGTTCCTTTAGGCTGATCTTGGTTTGCCCCATATAGAACTGTTCATGGAACAAACGCTCTAACTGGGTCCAATTACAAACCGAGTTAGGGGGTAAGTTCGTAAACCAGGTAAAGGCATTTTTTAGTGAGAGAACTAGGGAAATATTTTATCCTAAGGCTCTCATCATTAGTTATTTCTCTGGCTTTGGTTATATAATGAGCCCCATGTTCGACAGTAGATTTCATCGTGTCCCCTGAGAATTTGGTGAGTTTAGTCACCTTTGTCCTAGGGGGTAATTTTGACTAGAGAATATAATCTACTATTGGTGACGTGTAATTTGGCCTAGCAAAACCAGTGTTTACCCCGTTTCGAGCCATTTTTCTTTCAACCATGGCTGTTAAGTTATTGTCGATAGCCATGTGGTTACATCGAACCTGTTGGATAACATTGTCCGCATCTTGGTTTCAATTTACTATGATTACTCATGGGTCTCTTTCTCCCGAGATTGGTATTTGATCCCTTGGTGGTTTGACTTTTTGTGGTTCGAGCCTAGGGAGTTCGACCCTCTTTTGATTCTCTAAATTGGGCTCAGGTGGGTTTCCTAAGTCCTGTCGTGGAATGTTTTCCATAGTAGCTGTATTCCTAACAGCGGATGGTACACCCATGAATTCAGTCAGCTGTGTCAATTGTACTGCTAACTGTTGGTTGGTTTGAGTAGTATTTTAGATCAAAGGTTGAAAGATTTCACCCATAGTTTGGGACAAAGTTTGTACCATTTGTAAATTGCTCTCATCCATTTGCTGTCTCAAACATGCTATCAAAGTATTGGTCAGATTAGGGCCCTGTGTGGAATATCCAAAGCCTAAACTTTAGGGGTTTTGACTGATGTTCACCCCAGGCCCTGATCCTTGTAATGGTGAAGCCATTGCATTATATGAGAATATTAGGGGGGGGGGGGGGCATTCTGGAGGCCTTGAATTACGGTCGTTGGCATTCCATATGGAGGGTTTCTTGGTAATAATTGTGAAAACCCTGGAGGGACAAACTGTCTAGACGTTGAATTTCCTCCTGGCAGAGTTTGGGGATTCGACGCTTGAGGTCCAATATATTCCAACACCGGCTAGGTGTAAGTCCTTAAGCTTGTTGACCTAGGCCCCAATACTTATGGTACTGGTTCCAATCTCGCTGGAGGTGCTATTTGCTCTCCAGTCAAAGGTATTGAGGGTGGAACCACGTCATTTCTCAATCCTTCACGAGGACTAATGGTTATAGGCTGAGGGTTAGAACCATCTCCTCGAGGATTAGGATTATTTGGTTGATTTGCATCTGTCTCCATGTCCCTAATGTATTTTCTTCTTGGTCTTTCTTCATTTATAACGACGATTTTGCCACTTCTTAATAAAATGTAACGAATTTTTAGGAAAGATGAATAAAACTGTAGTTTTGCGAACTTTTTGCAAAACTAAAAAAACTTTTTAGCACTGTCCCACTGGGCGTGCCATTTTGTTTCCCTTGAAAAATGGAAAACAACCACTGATCTTCCAAATCTAACTTTGGTGACTCTCATGATCGATCAGATTAATCCTAGGACATGTGCTAAAAGTTATTTTTTGAACTAGTCTATCTAACCTATACACTTTGACAGTGTTTCAGTAAAAGGGCTTAACGTAAAAGTGTTGTTCGGCTAGAAAGAAAAGATAGAGAATTACAGGAAATGAAGTAAAGAACTTTGAAAAGAGTTTGGAAAAATAAAGTAAAACACTTCGAATGGGTAGATTGCAGAAAAAGTAAAGGAACACTCTTTTAAAGTTAAGCAAGTAAATTAAACTTCATTGAAAGTAAAGATGGTGTGTTTACATAACATACATTCTCCTTGAACTTGTTTCTCTACACTCGGGTACTTTGAGTAAATTTGGGAGTAACTTGTACAAATAGTAAATTAAAACACACTGAATTCCATGTCTAGAACTCTTATTTATAATAGTAAAAATAACTACCAATAACCTCCTAAAACCATCAGCGTCCGACAAGTGTCATAGTGCATGTAGTCACTTGCTAAACGAACGCCACTTGTCCTTCTTAGTCATGAGAAAGCATAACTACTCCCTCCATTATTTGAATTTCAAAAACTTCACTAATCTTCAGCCAATGTCTCGGTCGAAAACCATTTCCCTTAATGTTTAGAAATTTCTCTAAGTCCCAAAACACTTGAATTCCCACTTGAAGGTCTCCTCGCTCGAAACCTTTTTCATTCTCAAAAGACCTTAATATTTTATTTAAATATTTTAATCTATATATGAGGCGTCGAATTTGTGGGCTAACACTCTCGTTAATAGTGAGGGTTCACCAGCTCCATGTGTATGTACCTTTAGTATTCGCTTACGGGCTTTCAGTATTATGCCTTCTAGGTGGCCTATTACAATTGCACCTCAAGCCCTTGTATTGTTATACAAGGCAAGAAGTTTGTCGGTTATGCCCATAGATAGATTGACATTTAAAGAAATTCTCATGGTGGGAAAAATACTCGGGCGTAAAAAATGCTCGAAATATAAATAAAATAGAGTCTTCATCGAACTTTATTTATTCCCAAAGAGGAAAAGAGGAAATATCGATAAAACCCACAAAAAAACAAAAAAATGGTTGTCGCAACTAAATTGGATTCAGGAGTCGGTTATGCAATGGGGAAGTATTAGCACCCCTCACATCCATCGTACTCGATGAGACCCTTTTAGTTAGTTCCGTGTTAGAGTGTTAGCGTGATATTAGTTTGCGATCTTCTACCTATCGAGTGAGAAAAGAGAAAGAAAGAACATTTTTTTATTGAAAGGGTGCTCTTTATTATTATTATTAGGGTAATGCTAACTTGTGCCCTTGGGGCACAAGTTAAGAAACCCACTTATAGTAAATTTGTATTGAAAAAATCAATTTAAAAATTAATTTTATGCTTTAATTAAAGTTTGTACATAATTTCCAAGACAATATTTCTTAATTTAGTTTTTAACTTGTGCCTTTGGGGCACAAGCTAGCATTACCCTTATTATTATTGTGCTGCCAAGGTTTCAGAATTCTGTGCCTACGTATTCTCATGGTTTAATGAGAAAATCAGAGTTATGTAGTTCTACTGACTAAGAACTACTAGGTTGCTTGCTTTTAAGGAGTAATCCTTTAGACATATTGAATGTTTTAAACATTTGTTTGTTGTTCGCTCTTGGAAACTAAAGTCTTTATTTCTTTCACATCAATATGGATAAAGCATTACTCATTTCTAAAGAGAGGTGAGTAAACATTTGAGCAGAGGTGTGCACCAAGCGCGCGTTTACTCGAGATTCACGTGAATGTACTTCCGCGGTCTCTTTAGTCTAAATGGGTTTTTGATTTGAAAGACTATTAGTCGTTTGGAATTCAATGTGTTGCAAACGCTCGACTATTAAAGGGTCTAAAGAGATGTTCATCTCTCAGTCTTTGTCTTTCAATTTTATTAAAAAAAGGTTTGCATCAAGAGACTTGATGTTGGATCAAGTGTTGTTTTATGAAAATAGTTTGGATATGGAGGGTCAATGTTAGACGCTTCATTTAATTGAATTTTATTTGGGAAAAAGACTCGACGTTGGATCGAGTGTTTGTTTTTGTTCTTTTATGAAAGTTGTCGATTTTAATTTATTCTTGAATATAGAATTTAGGGGGAGTTTACAAACCTTAACCTTTGACTATTAGGCTCAAGGGGAGCTTACAAACCTCAGACCTTGATGTTGTCAAGAAAATTAAAATAGTCTAACATTGTTCTTTAAATACTTATGTTTGTGATCATCAAAAAATGGGAGATCGTTAGAACAAGATTTATTCATGACATATATCCTTTGGATTTTGATGATAACAAAATATTAAAAGAACAACAATGTTATCTAATGTGTATTCCAAGTATGCAGGTTCTAAATTTTGAGAAGAATATACTCATAATCTTATATAAGGACGCATTTGAGAGAAGCTGAGTTATTGGTTTCTGGTGGTTCAGAATCTAAAGAATATTCTTTAACTGAATTTTGATAATATAGATTTGCATAGACTCTGAAGCTGAAGGCCTCAGCATTAGAAGAGCAATATATTGTCTTTATACATATTGAATGTGTTAGCTTCTGGTGATCATTCAGAATGAATGACAAAGCTAAGTTATTCGTACTGCAGAAAGCAAGCTACAATGTAAAATCAATTTGTCAGCTAGGATCTGTGTTCACAAGGCTTAAAAAGAGTTGACATGCTTAACAGATCTATAAGTACAAGATCACAAGGAAGATGCAATGGTTAAACAAGTTACATAATGGATAAATATCTTTTGGTGTATCTATCTTTAACATCTCTTTGTACTATGAAGTAACAAAGACACTTATGCAAGTTATCTTTTCCAATAACTATTCTTCTACAACTACTATATAAGTAGCTGAAGATTCTAACTGGATTTTCAATAAGGAATAAGGAAGTAAAGAAGGAGAGCCAATAAAAATAGAAGCATTCCATGTTTCTATCAGAATGGAAGAATCACAAGATCAACAATAACAACACAATTGAGTATGCATAATTTTTGTTATATGTTGTAAATTATACAAAGCCTTAAGATGTCTTAAACATTGAATATGTTAGAAATCTTAAGTGTTGTGATATTTGTTGTGGTTATTACCCTATACCTCTGATTATCACCTTGTTATCTATTCTGCTAAACAAGTTATTTAGTATTTTAGATAAAGTCTCTTGCTATGTGCTTAAGCATCAAAGTATCTTGCTGTGAAGCTTGAGCCAATTAAGTCTCCACCTATGTGTTAGAACAATGAAGTCTTGATCAGTTGTTGATTAAGCAAGGAAGTCTTGGACTGGAGGTCTAAGCAGAAGTCTTAAACCTGAGGGGTTTAAGCAAGGAAGTCTTGGACTCGTGGAATCTAAGCAGGAAAGTCTTGGACCGAGGGTCTGAGAAAAATTCTTAAACCTGAGGGGGTTTAATCAAGGAAGTATTGGATTCATGGAATCTAAGAAAGTAAGTCTTGGGCTAAGGTTCTAAGTAGGAAGTCTTGAACCTGAGGGGTTTAAGCAAGGAAGTCTTGGGCTGAGGGTCTAAGCAGTAAGTCTTGAATCTGAGGGGTTTAAGAAGGAAGTCTCGGGTTGAGGGTCTGAGCATAAAAGTCGCATGCTTAATTATAGTGGAAAATCTCTTGTGCTACAATGGGACTGGACTACTCTCAGTTTAGAAGGAACCATAATAAATTTATCTGCATTTTATTTTTCTTACTTACTTTTGTTATTATTCTGCTGCATCTAGATAATCAGGTTTTGAACTATTGTTTAGAATCTGAACTCTGTTCAGAAGTAACGAATTTGAAGAACACAATTTAACCCTCCCCTCTTGTGTATTTGTCTCACCTTCAATCTATGGTTACAAGAATGAATAGATGTCTATTTGTAGCTTTCAACTCAATCATACCAATCACATTTATGCCTCCATATTTAAAAAGGTCATGGAGCGGACAAGATGTTTAAAGGGGTAGGTGACACGTTCACCTTATCAGCATAAATATGGCCATTGTGGCACATTTTGTAATAATGGTAACAATTTGTTTCCATAGTTGACCAATAAAAGCTAGCTCTAAGGATCTTCTTCGCCTTTGCATGTCCATTTGCATGAATGTCGAAAGAACCTTTATGGATCTCCTTGACGAGTAGGACCATTTTGCTTTATGTTTATCCACACATCTGAGTAGGACCGTATCCAAATTTATTTTGTATAGCACATCACCACTTAAGAAGAAATTGGATGACAACTCCCTCAAGGTCTTCTTGTCTATGATTGAAGCATTCTCTATATACTCTTTCTTCTCAGCATATCACTTGATGTCGTAGTACCATGGTTCGCTATCGGTCTCTGTTTCTATTGCTAAATAATGTGTTGGTTCATCCAGATGTTGAATAACTATAGAAGGCGCTTCATTAGCCCATTTGACTTTGAACATAGATAACATAATGGCCAATGCATCAGCCAACTGATCATCCTCCTTAGGAATGTGATGGAAATAATCTCATCAAAGTAGGGGGTTAGCTTTAAAACATGTTCTTAGTACGAAATAAAATTGGTATGTCGAGTCTCCCAATCTCCTTTGATTTAATTGATGATAAGTGTCGAGTCTTCATACACTTTAAGAATCTTGATTCTTAGATTAATAACAGCTTCATTTCCCAAAATACATGCCTTATATTCGGCCATGTTGTTGGTGAATTTAAAACATAACCTTGTTGTGAAGGGAATATGATGATGTGTTGGAGAAGTTATTACAACTCCAATTCCATTTCCTAATGCATTTGAGGCACCAGCGAACACAAGCCTCCATCATGATCCTGGTTCAGGTCTTTCATTTAGGCCTAGAATCTCATAATCTCTTAGATACACGACATTTTCATCCAAAAATCTGAGCCTCATCGATTGATAGTCTTCCATCGGCTAGTGTGCAAGTTACTCTGATAATATACTGCCTTTAATGGCCTTCTAGGTCACATATTGAATGTCGTTATCTGACAACAACATCTGTCTGTGAGTGATTCTTCCAATTAATGCAGGTTTCTCGAATATATATTGATGGGATCCATCTTGGATATCAACATTGTTGTATGGAAAATCATATATTGTCTTAGGCGACGAGCAACCCATGATAGTGTATAACATGTTTTTTCTAGCAACGAGTACCTAATTTCACATTCTGTAAACTTCTTAGTCAAGTAGTATATGCCATGTTCTTTTCTATCCATCTCATCATACTACCCTAGTACACATCCCATGAATTCATCAAGTATCGTCAGATACATAATAAGAGACCTTCTTGGCACTAGAGGTACAAAGATTGGTAGTTCTTGAAAATATTGTTTAACTCTATCAAATGCCCTTTGGCAATTGTCATTCCACTTAACAACTTGATCTTTTCTCAACAGCTTGAATATTGGTTCACAAGTGGCTGTTAGATGCGAGATAAATATGGAAATATAATCCAGTCTTCTTAAGAAACCACAGACTTGCTTCTCTTTAAAAGGTGTTGGCATGTCTTGAATGGCTTTTACTTTTTCAATATCAACTTATATACCTCATTAGCTCATAATGAAACCTAACAACTTCCCAGATCTGACGCTGAAAGTGCACTTAGTAGGATTCATACGTAGTTTCTACTTTCTCAGTCTGGCTAACAACTTCCTCGAATGAATAACATGTTATTCTTCATTCTGGGACTTGGAAATCATGCCATCTACATATACTTTAATCTCCTTATGCATCATATCATGGAAGAGAGTTACCATGGCTCTTTGATAGGTTGCCCCAGAAGTTTTCAGGCCGAAAGGCGTTACCTTGTAACAAAAAATGCCCAATGGTGTAATGAAAGTCGTCTTTTCCATATCTTCGAGAGACCTCCTGACCTGATTATATCCAGAGAATTCATCCATGAAGGAGAATACATAGATCTGAACTGTGTTACCTGCCAATACATCGATGTGAGGTAAAGGAAAATCATCTTTAGGATTAGCTTTATTCAGATCTCTGTAATCCACACACATTCTCACTTTTCCATCCTTTTTAGAAATTAGCACAATATTAGCAGTCCAATGTGGGTACGTTGAAATATCCAGAAAACCTGCAACGAATTACTTCTTAACCTCTTCTCTGATCTTAACAACCATGTATGGTCGAGTTCTTCTCAGCTTCTGCTTGATGGGTGGGCACTCTGGCTTCAATAGTAGCTTGTGCACAACAATTTCGGTGTCGAGTCCTAAAATATCTTGATATGACTAAGCAAACACATCCACATATTCATGGAGTAGCTTAACCAGCTCCTCCTTCATGCTCTGCTCTAGGGTGGCTCCAACCTTGACTTCCTTTCGGTCCTGCTCAATCCTTAGATTGACCAAATTCACTAGTTCTTGATGAGGTTGAATCATCTTTTCCTCTTACTTTAATAGTCTGGCCAACTCTTCTGGGAGTTTGCAGTCTTCCTCACCATCTTCTTCAGCTTGTTTAATCGAGAGATCAATGTCATAGGGAATTATAGAATTGCCGTGTTCAACAAATTCAATTATTAATGATTTTTATGGAAATGATTTTTCTATTTAGAGGAATTAATTTTGAAAAGTAAAAGTGTTATGGAATTGAAATTTCCATTATTTTGTTTATTTATTTGCAAAAATTGGAAAAGATAAAAGACAGAGATCTCAAAATGTACTTGTATTTATGATAAAGTTTAAACCTTTAACAAAAGAGGCCCAACAAAGTTATCCAAATGTCTTGGGCAGGGCATATGATTTTTTTTTTAAAAACAGGAAATTAATAAATAATCTCCAGAATATCTGTTGCCTTTCAGTTTGTAAGACTAGCATCCAAAGGTCCACAAAATACTATCTTGGGCATTTCCTTATTTCACCTTCAACACCATTCACTTGATCATCAATTTGAAAACCATCTAGGAACTATCTTGGGAATTTCCTCATTTCCCTTGATGTATGTTCTGATTTCTGGTCTATTCAAAAGTCGGCTGATATCCCAATCCATATTTATCCTTCTTCTTTAGCAATTCAATCACCATGCCCCAGCTTCTAGGACAACCAACTTCAATAGTTGCCTTCACATTCCTCCATGAGGACATGACCATCTTGGGTTCTTCAACGATTTTTGGTTTTGTCTGGACCACATTCACCACTTCAAGGGCCTGAAGAGGAGTTTCCACAATTTTTTCATCTACCTCAATGTATTTTAGTGAAGACAAATGACTGACAAAAATATCTTCCCCTAAGATATTGAAACCAGCTTTCCAAAAGTGACAAACTTCAACTTTTGATGAAGTGTCGAGGTGACAACTCCAGCAACATGGATCTAAGGTCTACCCAATAAATAGTTGTAGGCAGGCCTAATATCCATCATCTGGAAGGTAATATAGAAATTTTAAGGACCAATCATGATAGGGAGATCAATTTCCCCAATAACAATATGCTTGGAAACTTCAAAAGCTTTCACCACAAGAGCACTGGGCCTTATTTGTACCTTTTCAACATCTAGTTGCGCCAGAGTAGTCTTCGGCAATACGTTTAAAGATGAACCTATATCCAATCATACTCGTGCCAAGGTAAATTATGCACATTTGATGGATATGGGAAGAACTGTAACAGCCCAATTTTTCAATAAGTGATTAATTGTGCTAATTAATTGGTTTATGTGATTTATCTGATTTAAATAAATTATTGGATTTATTTAAATGAGTTAATGGATTTAATTAATTTATTCTACTTGGTAGAATAATGTGGATTTATTAGATATTCTCTAATTAATGATAAAATGAGATATTTTGTGAGAAAAGAATTGATAGATATTTTTTAGAGAAGAATTATGATGGAAAGAAAATAGAAGGATATATAAGGAAAATTGGAGAGAAAAGAAAAGAGATAGAAACATAAGAGAAAGAAAGAAAGAAAAGGAGAGAAAGAATAGAGAAAGAGGAGAAAAGAGAAGAGAAGAGGGAAACTTGGAGAAATCATCAAGAATCAACTTCAAGCTTCAATCCAATCAAGGTAAGGGTGAGAAACATTATTATTTGATCAATGTGTATGATTATGTATGAGTTGTGTTGGATTTGTTAGGTGTTTTTCTCTATTTTCCATTTCTAGGGCATAAATGGTTTAATCGGTAGAATCGAGTTTTGAACGGTTAGAATTCAAAATAAATTGCATAGTTTAGTCGGGTAATGTTTAGCCATGATTATTGGATTTCGTTTGATTGAATTTGGTTGAGTTTGTGAGTTTTGACATTTTTGGATAATTGAGGGTTTGAGATTTGAGTGAAAATCGAACGTCGTAGAAATCGTGTTTAATGGTTCTAATTTACTGCTATATGTTAGGTGAGTATGAGTATGTGTTTGTTTCGAAAAAAAGAATTGAATCGGTCGGATTTTCGGACGAAAATGCAAAATCCCGTAGCCGTGTTTAGGCAAAATTTTGGTTTTTCGGAAAACTTCAAAAATTCATAACTCTTGAACCGTAAGTCGGTTTTGACCCCCGTTCGAAGCGTTGGTAAGTTAAAGAGATTATCTTTCTAGAAAAAATGACTTTGAGGCCTGTACCTAGTTCAATTATAGCAGAAAATTGAAAACATATTGTTGTGTTGATTTTTACCGTCGCGAATGTGTGTGATTGATGTGCTATTGTGTAGAATACTTTTGTTATATAACGTATAGCTTGTGCATGTTGTGATATGATATGCTGTGGGTAGCCGTATGGCGTGAATCCTAGATGGTGGAATTGATTATGAAATATAGTCTTTTGACAAATATATGCGTATTGTTTGTATGTGAAGAATGCATGAGAATATATTGTGAATATGTGTGCATTGTTTGAAAAGGTAATGAGGTTGAATTATGAATGCATATTTGTTGTATCTGATTATTGTGATTAATGCATGAGAGCATATTGTAAGATATGCGTGCATTGTTTGACAAATATGTTGATGAAAAGTATGAATACTTGATTATATGATATGTTGTGTGTGCAATTTTGTTTAATTCTTGAAGGGAGGAATTATGTGAATGCATGGGATTAAGACGTGTGATTGGTCTTAAGTGCATTTTGTTGTTGATTGCATATGCATCATTTAGTCAAGAGGCAATGTTTGCTAGTTTCGTGGAGGCTAGTAACTTGTCCCAAACCTAGAGCGGGGTTTGAAAGCTTAGGGAACGGGCTTTTGTTGTTATCGGTCTAGGGAACGGACCCGGTTTAAGTGTAAAAACCGAAAAATGATAACAAGTGTTGGTACCACATGGCATGAGTTGCATTGAGTCTCATGGAATGAATATATGATTGTTGTATGAAGTTATGCATATGCGTATGTGCATTACTTGTGTAATTGAGAGTTGTGAATATGTGATCATTGTATGAAAGTATGCTTATGAACATGAATTGTTGATTTGAGAATTGTGAATGTGTAATTGTGAATTAGTGAGTAAACATAATATGTGTATGTTCATGTGGAATGTTGAGATTTATGGATACGTGCATGATGAATATGCTTGGTGATTATCCATATTTGACTATATATATGTTGTATTGTACATGATGAGTTATAATGAATTGTGGTGAGAAAATGTGGAATATATGTATTTTGTGCTTGTGTATTTGTGTATATATAATTATATGCATTGTTATTATGATAATATTTCTCACCCTTCTGCTGGAATGATGTCCTACATGACATCGTGCAGGTATCAAGGAGTAGTATTGCTCGTAGTTACGAGGTCGCTTTTGGTGTAGCTGTTTAGTGATTTAATTATGTTGGGTCGAGTCATGCTCTGGTCATGTAACACTGGGATCGCTTGGGTTGTGTTTAAGATATACATTGTGTACTCTATAAACGTGTTTATATCCATTGGAATATTATGATGTTGGCCTTAGTGCCTAAGTGATGTTGTTTTATATGATAAAAACAAATGTTTCTTTTATGAAAATTGTGGTATAATTGAATCCGCTGCTACATGCAAAGTGAAGTTTTGTAAAGCATAATTTTATATTGAAATAGTAATGAGCATGACAGGTGGTTTTGATATTTTGAAAGTTATGTGTAATGCCCTTTTGTAAATGCATGGAAATTTACTCTGATTATTCATATATTATCTGTGGGGTTTAGAAGGGTGTTACACATGTTATGTTCTCGCCCATTGGGGGGCAGATCTTCATCGGTAAACATTAAACAACTACTAGTACTAAGATTGACAACCACATCGTCAAACTGGTTAACAGTGATGTCTTCCTCCATGTAAGTCTCATTTAAGAACTTAAATAATATACTCCTATGATCTTGAGAACTCATAAGTAGAGAAAGGTTAAAGATCTTTGATGAAGTCTTTTTTGAGCTGACCCACAACTCTATAATCACTCTTCTTGATAATCTTCAAGAACTCTCTATCTTCTTCAGCAAATACCACCTTTTTATGAACTTTCCACTGCTTTTAGTGAGACTACCTTTTTCCCCTTGTTTGGTTCAATTGTTGTCTCCTTATCTTTAATCTGGATTACTTCAAGAGAGAAAATCTTTCCACTTTAAGTTATTATACTTTCCCCAATGATATTGGTCACATCTGACTCCTTCAATATTAATTGTTTGTTGCCCACATAAACTGCGACGTCATAGTTCCAAGGCATATCTTCGATCTTTTTTACTGGTGTTGTATTGGTATTTCTTTGATAAGGAATCACAAAAGGCTTGGGAAGCTTGTCTGAGTCAACTACAAGCATAATCACAACAACATCTTCCATCAACCTTTGCTCTGGTGAACTGAGTAGCCCATTGATCCATCAAACATTGGAGACAAGCTTTGAATTCAACACACGGATCTGGGTTAGATGAACACATCATACATTTATCATGTACTTCTTTCATCAATTCTGCTTCCACCAGTCTAGCATGGATTACTGCCAGGGGAGCTTTCAAATTAAACACATCCTTTATCAAGCTTTTATCAGTAAAATTTTTAATAACATTAACATCTGGACCACCATGTCTAGGCAAAGGATTGTTCTTTGTATTTGGAATATCAGCAACAGACAGTATATTCATGTCTATCAATTATTACACTATAAGTTTAAAAGCGCAACAATTCTCTGATGTATGCCCTTCTGAGTTGGTATGAAAGGCATATCTAGCACTCTCATCATACCAAGGTTAGTAAGGCTTTATCATTAGTGGTAGTTGATAATCCATTTTTAATGTATCATTATTACCTAATTTCATTTCTGTTTTTGTGATGAATTTAATGTTTATTTCCCATGTTTTAGTATTTTTAGCTTATCTTTCTTTGAGCATAATAGGTGCTCCTTTTGTAGTTTTTATGTGTGTTAATGAATTTTAAGGCAGTTAAGGCAAGCCTGGTCTAGGCATCATCTGAAAGAGAGAGCTGAAAGGAAAATGTAAAGTTTGTTGAAGATCACAAATGGATAATGGACAAGAGCATGAAATATGCTTATTTCTTGGGATTGCATAACAAATTTATGCTTGGAAGAAATGGAAAATCAAATAGATAAGACCAATTTCACAGGGAAAAAAAGAAGTAGTATGGTGGAGACCACCACTGCAAAAGTGCACCCTGTATACAAACATTGTGCCGCCTGCACCTTTATATAACTACCTGCTGCAGCAGCCTGCACCAGACGCCTTGTCCCCCGCCATTGTCTGTACTAGGATGCATGTTCATGAAGAATGGAGGACAAAAAGAGAATATGTAGATTTAAATATGGGATGAACCTTGTTTGCATCAAAAGCCCATGATCGAAGGCCTACTACCTTTCACATCCACACTTGTGCCTATAAAAGTTGACCTTAGGAATTGGAAAAAGAGTTCCACACGCGTTCACCAAGAAGATAGTTTTTAGTATTGTTTTAGTTTATTTCATTGTGAGGTTTGAGAGAAAAGAGAGTTCTTCTTCTCATTCAATCATGTACTCACTGCTGAGAGCTGGCGCGGCTGGAGTCTTCACTTGCTATTTATCCAACACAAGAGATCTCTAAGTTACTTATAGGTTGTCATTTCTTTTACATCTGTTGTTAAGTATGTTTCCTAGTAGTTTCAGTTCAGTAGTTTATACTTAGCTCACCATGAGCTAAACACTTGTTTGTTGAGCAATGTGAAGTTAATATAATGTTGCCTTTTTGTTAAAATAATGTGATGTTAATTGTCTTATTTTGTTATGTGTTTTTATGCTATAAACCTGACTCTTTAAATGATCAACTTAGAAAAGGTAAAAGCTTGTTGTTGTGAGAGATACAACAATAAGTGTATTTCATAACAAAAGTTGTTAAACAAGTAGGATAGAGATATTCACTTAATTAGCTTGATTAGATATAAGAGGCTAAGACCATAAAGAACTTTCAGAATATAAATCAAATGTATTTTAGGGTTATAAGTGACACTTAGAGATTTGTTCTCTTGCCCTACTAATGCATGTTTTGATGGTTTAAAGATACACATATAAATCAGGTTATGATCTTTTGAGGCACGACACGTCTCATTATATACACATTTTGGTCACTTGCATATTACTGGATCATACCTTAACATTCACTCTCTTGATTCAATTAAACCTACACATATTTCATTTAGTTATGTGTTGTGGAAAAATCTAAGCTTATTACCAACTATTATTTTGTTACTTTGCTCTTGTTAGCTTTAAACAAGAATACTCACAAAAGTTCAATCTAAACCTATTTCACTCCCTATGGGTATGATATCCTTACTAATATCACTTGCTGCAATTAAAACATACATGTATACTTTCATGTGACACCATAATCATTTTTACACATGACAAGTTTTTGCGCTGTTGCCGGGGAGTGCTAAGAAGTATTTTGAATTATTGTATTTATTATTTTTGTTTGAAAATAGCATTTGAGCTTTTTACTGTTTCCTGTACTCTGATGTCATGATAGGTGTAGAGCTTCTGCATGCGCAGGTTGTTATCCCCAAAATATAGAGAAGATCATAAACCTGAAAGAACATTTCGAATACGAAGGAAGGGAATCTTATTCCTGAAGATCAAGAATTCCAAGACTGGGTACCAGAAGACGTAGTCATGACTGATCCTAACATCATTGGCATAACTAATGACAAGGAACGCATTACTAGAGACTATGAAATCTTTGACCCCAGCATAATGAATATTGGAATCATTAGGCCAGAAATAACTACTGCTCAGTTTGAATTCAAGCATATGATGTTTCAGATGCTGCAAGCTATTGGGTAGTATTCTGGATCTGCTCACGAAAATCCTCATCTTCACTTGAGAAATTTTTTGGAGGTGGCAAGAAATTTCAAAATTCCAGGAGTAATAAATGATGCATTCAAGTTTAGGCTCTTTCCATATTCTCTAAGGGGTATAACCAAGTGTTGGTTGAATTCCTTAGAGCCTAATTCCATTGATACTTGGAACACATTGGCTGAAATTTTTTTGTCTAAGTATTTTCCTCCTGTCAAGAATGCAAAGATGAGGAATGAGATCACTTCATTTAGAAAGGGAGAAGATTAATTTGATGCATGAGAAAGATTCAAGGAGTTGCTTAGACAATGTCCTCACCACAGGATACCTATTTGTATACAGTTTGAAACATTTTACAATGGGTTGATTCCATTTTCAAGAAACATGTTAGATGCTTCCAGTGGTGGAACTTTGTTGTCCAAATTATATGAAGAAGGGTACAAGTTGATTGAGAGCATTACAACCAACAATTACCAATGGCCTACAACAAGGGCTGGAGGAAGTCAAACATCAAAGTAACCTGTTGGTGTTCATGAAGTCTCTGAATCCAATGCTCTTACTGCTCAAATAGCCCAGATTCATCAGATGATGAAGAATATGATAACTACCCCTGAAGTAACCAAACCTGAACCAATCAAGGTGGTTATTGATGCAACTAAAATTACATGTGTATAATGTGAAGGAGCGCATTTATTTGAAGAATGTTCAGCAAACCCTATGTCTATTAACTATGTTGGAAATAACAAGTATAACAACCCCTAAAACAACACATACAATCCAGGATGGTGCAATCATCCTAATTTTTCATGGAGTGACACTCAAAATCAACTCAAAAAACCCCAAGCAACATAACACACTCAAGCACCATAAGTTCCTCCTGGTTATTCTGCACCAAGCTATCAGCCAAATAAAGGAAGTAACCAGCTGGAGAATGTTTTGAAATCTTTCACTCAAGAGGAAAAAACTCAATTTCAAACACAAAAAACAAGTATTAAGAACTTTGAGAATCAAGTGGGGCAAATTGCTATTACCCTTAGTTCTAGAAACATGGGAACTTTTCTCAATTCTACTGAAGCCTCTATCAATACCTCAAGAGTAAAAAATGTTGAAACTTGCAAAGTTATCAAACTAAGGAGTTCTAATGAATGTGAAGGATCAACAAGTCAATAGTCAAGTGGAGAATTGACACCACAAGACACTACTACAGAAAAAGAATCCACTGAGGAACCCACCTCAGAGGAACAAAAAGGAAATAGTGACAAGAGAAGCAATTAAGGCATGGATTATATTTCAGAAAGGAAGAAGGGAGTCATGTCTGAAGTTGACAAGACACTAAAAATTTTGCAAGAAAGACCACCACCACCTTTTCCTCATAGGATTAGGAAGGCAAAATAACAACAACAATTTGGAAAATTCATGGATATTTTGAAGCAATTGCATATTAATATTCTTTTGATTGAAGCCATACAACAAATGCCAAACTACTCCAAATTCATGAAAGACGTGCTCGCTAAAAGCAAGTGAGTAAGTAAATTTGCTACTGATGTTTTGTCACAAAAGTGTAGTAAACTTGTACAAGGAACACTACCACCAAAGCTCAAGGATCCTGGCAATTTTACAATTCCATGCAACATTGGAAAGTCATTATGTGGTAGAGCTCTGTGCGACCTTGGTGCAAGTATAAATTTGATGTTGTTATCTATCTTAAAGAAGCTAGATATAGGTGTTGCTCGACCAAAAACCATTACACTCTGGTTGGATGAGAGAAGCATCTGCTATCAACGAGGAAAATTTGAAGATGTACTAGTGAGGGTTGATAAGTTTGTGTTTCCTGCTGACTTTATCATTATGGATTTCAACACTGATGAGGATACTTCTATTTTGTTAGAAAGACCCTTTCTTACCACTGGAATAACATTAATTGATGTGGAGAAATGAGAGCTAATAATGCAAGTTAATGGACAATAAGTTATATTCAACGTGTTGAATGCTTTACAATACCCCGAGAAAGATGTGGCCGAATGTTCAATGATCTCGAGTTAGGAGACCATTATTCACTAGAGTCTCTTCAAATCAACTAATGTTTTGGAGCAAGAATTAGGAAGATTAAAGGAAAAGGTGAATTTTAAGGAAGGAATCATATATGGACCTTTGTGCAAGTCAGTAGATGAAGAAGAACCATTGGAATTATTGGAGCTGACTGAAGAATTGAAGGATCAATACAAACCATCCATAAATTTTCCACAAGAACTAGAACTCAAGAAGTTACCTCCTCATTTGCAATACACATACCTGGAGGCAAGACAGAAGTTGTCTTTCATCACTGCTACAAATTCATTTGAAGAACAAAGGTGTCAACTCCTGATACTTCTCAAGAAACACAAAAGAGCTATTGTCAGGAAACTATCTGACATCAAGAGGATCAACTCTACTGTTTGTATGCACATAATTCTATTTGAGGAAAATTTTAAAAATAGAATTGAATGTCAAAGAGGGTTAAACCATATCATGAAGGAAGTAGTGAAAAAGGAAATCATTAAGTAGTTGGACGCATGAATCATTTACCCCATCTCTGACATTGTGCGGGTGAGTCTTATCCAGTGTGTCCTGAAGAAAGGAGGCATGACTGTGGTCACCACTGAGAAGGATGAGCTGATTCTAACAAGAACTGTAGTCGGATGGAGAATTTGCATGGACTAAAGAAAGTTAATCAAAGCTACAAGGAAGGACCATTTTCCCTTTCCTTTCATTGATCAAGTTAGACACTTATTGAAGCACAAATAAATTATACCACTACTAAAAATGAATTATCAGCTGCGGTATTTGCCTTTGACAAGTTCAGACCCTATCTTGTTGGTACCAAGTGTACACTTATCATGCTACCATCAAGTACTTAATTGCAAATAAGGATGTTAAACCACAGTTGATTAGATGGGTTTTATTGCTAAAAGAGTTTGACTTAGAAATCAAAGACAAGAAGGGAGTAGAAAATCTAGTTACTGATCATTTATCAAGACTGCCAGAGGAAATTCAAAATAAGAGTCTAGAAGGAATTCAAGAAACATTTCTAGATGAGAAGTTACTAATGATCACTGTAGGTGTGACCCCGTGGTACGCTGACATTGTTAACTACTTAGTCAGTGGGTACATTCCACCAGAGTTCAACTACCAGCAAAGGAAAAGATTTGTTCACATGTCTATTTGGGATGAGCCTTTTCTGTATAAGAAATATGGTGACCAATTGCTAAGAAGGTGTGTGGATCATTATGAGGCGCAAAAGATCCTAACACCTCGTCAGAATGCACCTTATGGAGGACACTTTGGAGGTGTAAGAACTGCAGCTAAGGTACTCCAATCTGGTTATTTTTTTGCCTTTTTTTTAAAGGATGCTCATGAATTTGTTAAATCCTGTGATAGATGTCAATGGATTAGAAATGTGTCTATGAAGCAAGAAATTCCACTCACAAGCATCTTTGAAATTGAATCATTTGATGTGTGGGGCATAGACTTTATGGGACAATTTTCTCAGTCCTTTGGGAATCTGTACATCCTGGTAGCTGTTAATCATGTGTTCAAATGGATATAAGCAATGGCAACCCCCACTAATGATGCTAGATTCGTGACCAAATTTTTGTTAAAAAACATACTGCCAAGGCACGACATTCCTCAAGCTATCATAAGTGATGGGGGATCCCATTTTTGCAATAAGAATTTTGGAAACCTAATGGAAAAATATGGTATCAAACACAAAGTTTCTACAAATTACCATCCTCAAACAAGTGGTTAAGTTGAATTTTCCAATAGGGAGATCAAAATAATCCTAGAAAAAGTTGTTAACCCCCATAAGGAAAGATTGGTCTAAGCACTTAAATGAAGCTTTATGGGTATACAGAACTGCTTATAAGACTCCCTTAGGAATGTCTCCACACAAACTTATCTATGGGAAGGCTTGCCACTTACCCATTGAGTTAGACCATAAAGCTTTGTGGGCCATTAAGCAATTGAAATTCAATTTAAACTTTGCTGGCTAAGCTAGGATGCTTCAACTTAATGAGTTAGAGGAGCATAGGTTGTTCTCTTATGAAAATGTTGAGTTGTACAAAGAAAATACCAAGAGGTGGCACGACAGTAAGTGTCAGTAACAAGAGTTGATGGAGGGTAAAAAAGTTTTGCTTTTTAATTCTAGATTGAAATTATTTTCTGGGAAATCGAAATCAAGATGGTCTGGTCCCTTCAAATTAGTGAAGATTTACCCTCACGAGGTTGTTAATTTACTGAATAAGAAAATTGGTGAAAATTTCAAGGTTAATGTTCAAAGAATTAAGACTTATTTTGGTGACCCCACAAACGACATAACGGGTACCCTCAATTTTATTACTTAAGTTCTTTGCTTTGGTCAGGCTATAAGACCTTAAAATAGCGTTACTGGGAGGCAACCCAACTTCATGTTTTTTTTTGTTTTTTTTGTACAGGTGATTAACTCATTGCTGCTGAAGTTTTGACTGTCAAGAGGTGTCATAACTTCTGAGAATTATTAAAAATTGAAGTGAGGTAGGAAGATTCTAATGTGAAAAATGATTAATTGTGGAGAAGTAAAGGACGTCCTGAGTTGGAATTTTCGGTCAATTATTTTTAATTGAAAAAGCCAAGGATTAATGGAGGAGAGAGAACTAAAAAGTATGCAGATGGTTGAGCTCTGTGCCATGACGTCAGCAATAATTGCCTTTGTCTGCCACACCAATCTGTACAATAACTGCAACACACCACCCGGCGTAGCATTCATCTTTTCATAACAATTCAAAAAAACAATTCTTCCCTCTATCACATCAAAAGTCTTTTCGCCTTACTTTTCCCTAACTACCACAGATAAGTGTCTCTCCCACACAAAAGACAAATGCAGTTTTCTATTTCTCTCTCTCTCTCTCTCTCTCTCTCTCTCTCTCTCTTGCATCGCTCTCCTCATTTACCAATTCAAACCCTACTTTTACTCTTCACCCCCAATCACCATGGAAACTAAAACTGGAATGCGTTACAAGAAGGTTGCTAGGAAGAATGCTACATCACATGTTGTTTATTCTGACGAAGAAGTTAATGTTGCTGAAACTTTCATCAATAGTGAAGCATTTTGATGCTTTACTGACCAGCTTTATGGGATAAGAGTTTTATCTGTGAGAGGCTTCATCTTTGATGCTTAAGATGACAAGAAAGATGAATATCAAGAGTTGCTGGAAAAATTTGATGATCAAGATTATGATGTTATCATGACCTCATTGTGCAATGAAGGAACTAAATGGTTAGAATCACGTTCTGAGAAGACTATGAAAAGGATGGATCTTCATCCTGAAGCTAAAGTTTAGTATCAGTTCTTAAAGCACTCTATTTTCCCCACAACTCGCAATGAGACTGTGAGCAAGTCTAGATTGTTGTTGCTTCACTGCATTACTTCTATGAGCAAAATCAACATTGGGAATATCATTGTTTAAGAGATTCGAGCTTGTTCCAAAAAGAAGAATGGTATGGTTTACTTTCCTTGTCTCATCACTCTATTGTGTAAGCGTCAAGGTGTGTCAGAAAAAGCCACAAATGAGATCTTCCAACCACAAGTGGCCTTTGAAAAGGAAACAATCCAAACTTTGATGAAGCCTAAAATGAGGAAGAGGACTGCGAAGGCGGGTCGGGAAAATACTGCTAAAGAAGCTACTTTTGAAACAGATAGTGTGCTGTGAAATGTTCTGCTACAGATGCAAAAGGACCAGAGGGATTTATTTAAGTTCTAGAAAGAGAAATTTGAGTGGCAAGAAAGATTGTGTTCCACTCAAAACCCTTCAAAGATGATAAATCCACCAAATTTTCCCATGAACATCTTAGGAGAACTTAAGGAGGAAAAAGAACCTGAGCAGGTAGTTGTTGATAAAAAAACTGAAAAGAAGAAAGAAAGAAGAAAGAAAGAAGTAAAAAAAGGATTAAAAGCAACAGTAAGAAAAGTGTGGACGTGGAAGCTTTAAAGGCAAGCAAGGATGCGCCTCTTAAAGACAAGCCAAGCCCACCAAGGAAGAAGAAATGGAAAAAGGAGAAGAAGTCAAAGAAAGAGTCACCTATTGTCACACCATCAATTGATAGTCCAACTAAGGATTTTAATCTAAACCAAATTGATCATGAGGATGAATAAGAAGACAACATTCTAAAAGAGATGATTAGTGAAGCCGATAAAGACAATGCTAAGATGAACTCCACCCCTATGAAGGAAGCTGACACAGAAGACAATTTGGAAAATGTGAAAGGGAAAAAAGAGGAAATTCTTGAGGAAGATGAAGAAGTGCTAGAAGATAATGACAAGGCTAAAGATGAGGTAGTTGAGGAAGGGGAAGACTTGTCTAAGTACTATTCCAGTGTTGAAGAGTCTACTCCTGGGATTTACAAGCTAGAACCAAAGGGTAGCCTTGATGGTGAAAAGGTTGAAGAAGAGGTTGAGAAGGAGACGAATGCATGCGAGACTCCAATTCCCACTCTAGTGACCACTCCTGAGGTAACCCAAGTCAAGACACCTCCAGTCAAAGTGACCCCAGCCAAGAGCCCTAAGAAGAATAGTCCTCAGAAGAAGGCCCCCACCAAGAAAAGTCCAAAGAAAAAGGTGATCATCAAGACAATTGCTGCAAAGGAGAAAGAGGCAGAGACTGTCATGCATGAAGTCACCCCTGTAGCTGAAAAAGAGAAAGAGTCAAAGCCAGCTGAAGTCAAAGGTGGAGTAAAGAAGGAATCAAGGAAGAAGAAGGTAGAGGACATGATATTCCGAAAGAGCAACAGACTTCACGCATAATTGGTATCATTTTAGTGGCGAGTGCAGGCCTGCCCCTGCCCATCAAGCTGATAGTAAGGACCATGTCCTTACTTTAAGCTTGAGGGAAAAGTGGCTTCTGGCCTAGTGTTTTCCCTTCATTATCTCTTTCCTGCATTTCTTTTCTTTTTCTATGTTGACTGCTAGTAGATTTTACTATTTGTCTTGGATATATGGTTTCATGTTTGTTTTGGATATGCTACTTTCGGATATGTTGACCTGAATTTTGTTTTCGTTGTTTGAATGCATGTTTTTAGGATAATTATTGTGTTTAATTTAGTTTTAATTTCATTATAGTTAGTTTGCATGTTATGGTTAGTTTGCATGTTATAGTTGGTTTGTAGTTTGCATTTACTTTTGTTGAGAGAGAGAGAGAGAGAGAGAGAGAGAGAGAGAGAGAGAGAGAGAGAGAGAGAGAGAGAGAGAGAGAGAGAAATAGTTGATTACAACCCGTTTGATTAAGAAAATTCTTTTTGGATACTCTGAATAAAAGTTAATTGGACTGTGAATTTTTTTAGAAACAAAGCTTATCAAGCTGAATTAGAGTGTTTATTGTAGAGGTTGTTGATAACCTCGGTCACGCCTCTGGTAGTTAGATAAATAAGCAAAGCATTTTTAAGAAACTAATTTGTTTGAAAATGAGAGACAAGTGGGAGCATGAGGAGTCATTAAGGGGAGGATATCAATACTCAATTAAGACTTAAATTATTTTTAAAGGACACATTACACAATCAAATAAGCACACAAAATGTGTAACTAAGTAGCCAAATTGCACTTCAAGAATAAGTTCGTGTGCTCAAAATTGAAGGAGCAACCAATGTCTTCATCACAATAACATGTTAGACTCATTACAAGTGAGATCCCGTCTAGTGAAAAGGTGAAGCATTATGCAAAATAATAAAATAAGTGGAAAGTGTGGTCCTTGCTATTTCATGAAAGAAGTCAAGAAAGAGTTAGTCAAAACCCCCTCTTGAAACCAAAAGATAACCCTTGGAGCTCAGGCTTAATTAATTAATAATTTCATTTAGGCTAGCTTATTTTGCTTAAGATTACTAGCATGGCTACAAGAGTCATGTAAACTCAATCATGCATTCACTTCAGAACAGTTGCAAAGTTGAGTTGTGCCAGTTTTTGGAATGACCCATCAATTTTAAAAAGTTTGGAGTGTCCCTGCACATATATCTTTTGATCTAAAATGGTTGTGATTATTATTTTTTCCTATCATTCCATGTCGCATCACCTGAGGATAGGCGATAGTTCAAGTTTGGGGGAGTGATAATACAATTTTAGTGTATCATTATTACCTCATTCCATTTCTGTTTTTGTGATGAATTTAATGTTTATTTCCTAAGTTTTAGTATTTTTAGCTTATCTTTCTTTGAGCACAATAGGTGCTCCTTTTGTAGATTTTCTGTATGTGTTAATGAATTTTAAGGCAGTAAGGCAAGCTAAGGCATGCCTGGTCTAGACAACGTCTGAAAGAGATAGAGCTAAAAGGAAAATGTTAAGTTTGATGAAGATTACAAATGGATAATGGCTAAGAGCATGAAGTGTGCTCATTTCTAGGGCTTGCATGGCAGATTTGTGCTAAGAAGAAATGGAAAATCAAATGGATAAGATCAATTACATAAGGAGACAAAGAAGTAGTACGGTGGGGACCACCACTACAAAAGTGCACCATGCACACAAACATTGCGCCGCCTACACCTCTGCGCCACTACCTGCTGCAGCAGCCTGCACCAGACGCCTTGTCCCCCACCATTGTCTGTACTAGGATGCTTGTTCACGAAGAATGGAGGACAAAAAGATAATATTTGATTTAAATATGGGTTGAACCTTATTTGCATCAAAAGCCCATGATCCAAGGGCTACTACCTTTCATATCCACACTTGCTCCTATAAATGCTGACTTTAGGAATTGGAAAAAGAGTTCCACACTCAATCACCAAGAAGATAGTTTTTAGTATTGTTTTAGTTTATTTCAGTGTGAGGTTTAAGAGGAAAGAGAAAGTTATTCCTATTATCCAATCATATACTCACTGATGAGAGCTGGCACAACTAGAATCATCACTTGATGTTTACCCAACATAAGAGATCTCTAAGTTACTTCTAGGTTGCCATTTCTTTTACATCTATTGTTAAGTGTGTTTCCTAGTAGTTTCGATTCAATAGTTTTTATTTAGCTCACCATGAGCTAAACACTTGTTTGTTGAGCAATGTGAAGTTAATATAATGTTATCTTTATGTTAAAATGATGTGACATTAAGTGTCTTATTTCGTTATGTGTTTTTATGCTATAAACCCGACTCTTTGAATAACCAACTTAGAAAATGTAAAAGCTTGTTGTTATGAGAGATCTAATAACAAGTGGATTTCATAACAAAAGTGGTTAAACAAGTAGGATATATATATATATATATATATATATATATATATATATATATATATATATATATATATATTCACTTAATTATCTTTCTTAGAGATAAGAGGCTAAGACCATAAAGAACTTTCAGAATATAAATCAAATGTATTTTAGGGTTACAGGTGAGACTTAGAGATTTGTTCTCTTGCCCTACTAATGCATGTTTTGATGTTTTAGAGATACACATATAAACCACGTTATGATCTTTTGAGGCACGACACTTCTCATCATATACACATTTTGGTCACTTGCATATTAATGGATCGTAGCTCAACTTTCATTCTCTTGATTTAATCAAACCTACACTTATTTCATTTAGTTATGTGTTGTGGAAAAATATAATCTTGTTACCAACTATTATTTTGTTACTTTGCTCATGTTGGTTTTAAACAAGAATACTTACAAAAGTTCAATCTAAACCTCTTTCACTCCCTGTGGGTATGATATCCTTACTAAATCACTTTCTGTAATTAAAACATACATGTATACTTGCATGTGTCACCATAATCATTTTTATGCACGACAGTAGTATCGTGGGTACGATTGTTCCATTCTGGATCATATAAGGTAATCACTAAGTGTACTTTATAGGGATAAGAGTGATATCTACATCGTTATATGGTTGATAATGTCTTTGTTGATTTGGTCGTTGTGGCTGGATCAGACGTTGTTGATTGTTCTGTTGATTTCTTGGTTGATACGGAGGTGGAAGAGCCTGATACTGAGGCCTTAAAGCTAACATTGGAGCTGGCATTGAAGATGGTATTATAATCAAAGCAATATGCTTATAAGGGCTGGTAGGGTATTAAGTAGCTGCCACATAGGGGTACTGGAAATAAGGCATTGGAGCAGGCGCTCGCTCTGGTGCTTTCCTCTTTTGAGAAGAGATGACACTGATCTCGCTCTCTTTCCTCTTAAATTCGTTGAAAGGTTTCTTTAAAATGGGTTGACTACAGGTACCACCTTGAAATCTACCACTTTTCATACTTTCTTCTACTCTTTCACCGATAATCACCATGTCTGAGAAGCCTGCAGACACACTACTGATCAGTCTTTCATAATATTGGCCCTACAAACTACCCACAAAGATATCAATTAATTCACGATCCACTAGAGGTTGATGTACTTTTGCATCCATTTCTCTTCAACATTACTCATATTTTTTAAAAGATTCATTGTCCTTCTTAGTCATACTAAGAAGTTGAGTACAATTTGGAGCCATATTAGTGTTATACTTATATTGTTTTGCAAACACATCAGTCAACTCAGCCCAAGTGCGTATGTTATTACGCTCCAATTGCGTGTACCATTCTGCAAATGCTCCAGTCAGGTTATCCTGAAAACAATGAATCATGAGCTTATGATCTCTGGCATATGTGACCATCTTTCTGCAATACATCTTCAAATGGATATTTGGACAGTTGAGATCTTTGTACTTCTCAAATTATGGCACCTTGAATTTAGGAGGCATGACCATATCAGGCATTAGACACATTTCTGTATCACTTAAACTGCTTGAGTTACACCCTTCAAAGATCCTTTTTTTCTCTGCTAAGACACAACACATCTGGATGGCTTCAGAATCCTAAGCAACAATAGGATTGACCCCTCGAGTATCTCTATGATAACTTTGAATTTTGTATTCACCATGTAGCTCCTCATCAGTACGAGGAGTATGGGTCTGATTGACAATAAGAGGTCCTTGCACAATAAATATGTCAGCAACCCTAGAAGCATGAACATGATGAGGTACTTTAGTTCTCTAAGACTGAAGAGTGAACCCATGAGGAAGACGATAGACCACATGATTGGGAATAGGACCTGAAGGTTGTAAAGATGAAGCAGGCCTCAGAATAGGGACATCATTCATTGTAGCAGTGGCAACACATATCTCTTCTTCCCTTCTGGCTTGAGTCACTATCGTCTCTAAAATCTGGTTGATCTTGCCTTTGATAAAGTCGATCTCTTCCCTCATTACAACTTATTCTTGTTGAATCTCAACCATTTCTTTCTTTGTATTGGCACATGTAGTGTACTTACATTAAGGAATCAACTTGATTTAACTGGAGATGAGGTGAAATGAAAATGAGTTTTGTTTTTGAGAAATGGAATGCATGGTGCATAATTGATGCATACGAATCGTGAAAAATGCTTTTATGTTTTATGTTCATTTTTATTTTCAGGGAACCCCTTAGATTCATTGTTATTTAACACGTACTTAAAGAGATCATAAGAACAAAAAAGAATAGGACCAAACTTTGGTACAAAATCCAAAACCTTCTTTCATTAAATTCAAAGTAGAGTACAAGGGTTTGGTACAAAATTCTTTTAGACATAAAGAAAAGTACAACAAAAAAGTCAAACTGCACACTTTCGCTTCTTGAGCTCTTCCAATTCTTTCTTGAACCTCTGCATTAGGCTCTCACAGAATAAGACAAATATGATCACTGCAGGAGGGGTGTTGTTGTCATCTAGATATTCTAGAGCACTCCTTAGAATTAAAGTCATATCCTTGGTTATCCAATTACAAAATTCCACCAGGCTTGTGAATATATCACGATAATCATCCCTCTCCTTGTTCAGAAAGTTGATGGTGCCCTCGTAGGTTTCCAATTTTACATTCACATTATCCCTTTCGTTACTGCTCCCAATCATTAGCATTTTGTACCTCTTGGCACTTCTGATCCCATATCTCAGGTGTAATATGAGCATCAACCATGGCTCTCTCTTTTTGGTGACGTTCATGCTCTGCTTTCTCTTTTAAATCATAGAGTGAAATACTGAGGCCTTGTATCTGAGCCTCGAGCACTTCACTCATCTCTTTCTTTTCCTTTGTAGCATGTTTCCACAAACTTTCATTGTCTTTGCAGCTCCACTCATCCTGCTTCAACTTGCCTTTGACAGTACCCAGATAAAGGTCAGCTTGTTCCTAGCCTGCCTTGACCCCCTTCCTTTTGCATTCTTCCTTATCAAGTCATTCTTCATTTTCCTCAAGTTGCATATTCTTTCTCCTGAGTTTCCACTTAAACTCATTCTTCTCATTGGTGACACAACGAAGGTTTCTCTACAATTCTTCATTTTCTTTGGTAAACCTTGCTATCGTGGCCCTCATCTCATCAGGTTCTTCAAAGAAGATAAGAACATATGCATGTATCGCAGGTTGGGTGGAAGCTTTAATCATGAATGGAAGCTTAATTACTTTCACCCTTTCTTTGACCCAAAGAGCAAAAGACTCTTTTATTGTGATGTCCTTCCTTCCTGAAACAACCCCTCTGACATGGACTTTGTTTCAGCCTTTGACGATCTTATACAACAATGATGGATTCTCCATTCCCATACCAGGTAAGATCATCTCTTCCAACTTTATATCCTCAAGCCTATTGTGCAAGGAATATCCAAATTATCGAAAAGCTAAAACATGGTTATAACTTATGCAACCTTTGGATCCAATCAAGGGTACAATGGAGAAACTACCATAACTAATGATCATTTCTTCCACATTCAGCTTTCCCATATGCAAAGTGATGGAATTTTCATTCTGTGAGACCAAAGTCTGGGTCCACTCTTCGTGGCTCATAAATTTGATATAGGTGCTTACTTTAAACACATGGGAAGTCAACCATTTATAAAGAAGTGAAAGACAACAAACTATAGTACCACCCCTCTATTTATGGCACCCGTGAAAAGGAAATAGGACGTCGGCCAACAATACAAGAATTGGTTTCACATTTTCTATCAAGACAGACCAAAAGACACTTAATGTTGCTTAGTCGATGAACTTCTCATAGGTTGGAAATAATACCAGCCCATAGGTGAGAAGAGCTAATACATTCCTAAACCCTGCCTAGTTTTGAATTCCTACCAATCTTTCCGCTTCCTTTCCTAGGAACTTGTTATACCCTAAATTTTGTCTGACCTCTTTCACCTACATTCTTCCATTGGTGTTCATTCATCTGTAATCATTCACTTATGTTCCATTTATCTTCACCTCATTACTTGAATCGAATCTTCATGACCATTTCATCTGGTCATAAAAGATTGATTTGTTTGTTCTGACATGTCCTTACATTCCCTCATTAATAATATATCCATAATCAGTTTTGGTTTGAATTTCATCTAACGTTTGTTAAGTTGATGAATTAAGGTTCTGTTATGATTTTTTATTATGATTTCAGTTAATTAGAATCACATTATTACTCATTTATACATGCATCTATCATCCATAATTAATATTTTTGATATGTATTGCATTAAGTGTTCACTAGTATGAATATTTAGAACTTTGCTTTGAATTTGCACTAAAGATTTGGATTTATTTATTTAGAGCCATATTTTTGCATCCTTAGAAATTTAGGTTTTAATTGTTGTATCATGGTATTATTCTTAGATTCTAGCAAGAGTTTTATTATGATTAATTAGAAACATTAATAGTAATTCAAACTTATTTTTTACAATGAAAAAAAAGAAGACAAGAATTCAAAAAAGTAATTAAAAAATGAAAAATAAAATTGTTGACAATTAGAATTTTGTGACTCGTCATTTTGCATCAATAATACTACATAAGTGTCTTTACATCAAAACAAAGTAGGGGTGGGTTTTGTCTTTGAACTCCATATGCTATTGGGCTTGCTGTTTGTCGCAACTGCAAAAAACACCAGGTGGAAAAAACAGAAGAGTCGCCATTGAACGCTATATATCCCGACGGGGGAAAGGAAACGATCAAAGAAAACCTCAAAGAAGGGAGAAGACATGGTCTCGCAACCAAATCCTGGGTTCGGGAGTCGATTACGCGAGAGGAAGGTATAAGTACCCCCTCGCGTCCGTTGTACTCAACGAGATCCACGCTTGTTGCCTAATCAAAGGGTGTGTTATTTAAAGCATATTGCTAAACGGGAACGAGAACAAAAAGGGAAAAAAATAAAAGAAGACTCGATAGGGCTTAGCCGTCCTAGGCCTACGTATTCCTTCGTGCAATGGGAAAGTCAGAGTCAACATAGTTCGACGGACTACGGGTGAAAGAGAAAGTTGCTCGCCAAGACTTTGCCATCTTATGCCTATGTATCCTCATTCAGACGTGAATGAGGAAGACAGAGTGATTGTAGTCTGACGTACGAGTCGATACGTGTTTTTTATGAGTGATGTTAAGTTCATATTCCAGTAGTTAGGGTTGATGCCTGTTTGTGGTAGAACGAAAGAATAACGTACTCTTTTTGAAAATGATTTGACCAACGATCCAGAAGGATGAAAATGATTTGAATTTGTTTGTGAGTTTTATAGAAGTGAATTGAATTGGTTTGAGATTCACATTACACTAAATTCTATGATATAGGAGCGAATGCATCACACGATCGCCCCCAGACGGGACGTATGCTAAACACTCTAGATGAAGTAAGGAGAAACTCCTCACTCATCATTTCCCATATACTTAAGGCTCGTGGTGCACAATATTCATCACATTTATTAAGTGTTTTAAAGTTGTTTTGAGAGAGAAGATAAAAGACGCACGGTAGGTCTAAGGGGAAATTCGGTCCTAACGTTGTCATGCAAAATGACCCTAAGGTCAGGATGCAGGAGGAAACTCTATCCTAATGTTAGCATGCAAGAGTGGACCTAAGGTTGAGGTTAAAAGGGACTAACCTAATGTTATCATGCATGGATTAACTTCTAATGTCTATCCTACTCCAAGCTTAATAAAAAATTAAGTTGGACTAGGAGGCCTTAAGGGAACATGTAAGAACAAATCGAAACAAGGAAAACAAACCAAAAACAGCGGCAACAACAATGCTCCAGCTTCAAAACAACAGTAAAAACCCAACAAATAAGCAAAACATCATTTAACAGCTCATGTTTCAGCACATAACAAGTATAAATTGCAGCAGGCACAATGTATGTAAGTAATAACATGCCAAAATCAGGACAACAGGTGTAAAAGCTCAGACAACATGTATGTATCAACACTTCAACAAAGGCATATGGCACGACGAAGATCAAATATGGACATGCATTATCAATTAAGCACAAACAAGTTCAACAAGATTTCACAACTAAACATTCATCATGAACATCATACATATTCAACACCACTTAATCGTTTCGAATAATCATGCGTTTGCAAAATCGGAAACAAACATACACATATGACACAAATCCAGCAAGATAAACACCAAGAACCAACAATCACCATTATACACACGATTATGCAACATGACCATTACTCCAAGAGTGCAACACAAAATCATAGATACGCATAGTTGAAAACCACAAATTGCGTGTCGAAGATTCACAAGCATGCTATCAAGTATGGTGAGATAGCTAAAAAACAATCCATAAATATGTATCATATCAATCCATGAGGTTTAAGGATGGAAAGGAATCCAAACAAGCTTGAAAAAGCAAGAAAAACACATTCTGCAACAGTGTTAATCGGTTAACCTTCAGGTGTTAACCGATTAACACTGTGAAAAGTAGCAAAAAACACACAGCAAAGCAGTGTTAACCGATTAACCCCCTAGTGTTAAACGATTAACACTGTGACAGAAGCAGAAATTCAGCAATTAAAATCACTTTTTAGCAGTTAATCAATTATCCATTCATACACATGCTTAAGCAATCAATTGTGCATGTAAGTTATACCAAATCACAGCAATTAAACATCAATTGGATCCAATAAACACCAAAATCAATAATCAAAACAATCACTGGACTAATTATCACCAAGAATCAATAGATCTACATTGTGAAATGCAAGATTAAGCAAAATCAAAGCTAGATCTAGAAATTACCAACCTACAAAGCTGAGATTTTCTTGGTGAGTGTTGATAAACTGAAATTGATAGATCTAAGCAAGAAAACCAGAGATCTATGAAGCTTTAGCAAGAAAACTTGAAGATCCAAACAATAGTCCACAAATAAGAAAAAACTCTTCAAGAAGTGATTCCAAAAACTTGATCAAAATCCAAGTGAGTTAGAAATTCATAATTGAACCAAGGATGATGATGCAATGGAGGTTTAGCTCAAGAATTCACAAATTGAAATGCATAATTTGTGAAGCTTTTGGCTATGGAGCTTTTGTGAGGGTTTTGGAATGAGAGTGAAAATGAGAGAAAAATTGAGAGAATTGGAGTGAGATGTGTAGAAAAATCAGAAAAATGAGTGTGTGCATGAGAGGTTTGGAGCAAATGGATTTAAGTATGGTTTAGGTTTGAAATTAAATTTGGTTTGGAGTATGGGTTAACATTCGGAATGGAAATTAGGAATGAAAATGTTTGAATTTTAGACGGAAGTGAAATTAACTTTGAATGATGAATCAAATTTGAACCACTTCTAGATCCTTCTACAAGTGTGAAAATGAAATCAATGATTGGAATGGGGTACCAAGTTGCAGTGCTGAAAAATGGAGCATCTGGGTAAAATTCACACTGGTTAACCGATTAACCAAATTTTCCTCGCAAATGGTTAATAGGTTAACACCTTCAAAATTTGAAGGCTCCTTAAAGAGGGAAACTTGGAGAATCACCTGTTGCCACCTGTTCTGAGCATAGTTTGGTCTCTAAAACTTGTCGTTTGATATTGCACCTGTATAATGCCTGAAACAAACTTTTACTTGTCTCCTACATTCAAAATATCTGGCTGAAAAATATAATCTGGCGCCTGATCGCTAAGCAAAATAAATGCTGAAGCCTCTAATGCTTACTGCTTACAATCTTAGAATAATGGGAAGTCTTGAGCCATAGAAACAACTTATTCCTATGTCTCAAGAACCAATGCCATGATATGAATGATGGTGATGCAAATGAACGAGACATAAGCCAATTACGGTTAAAAATGAAAGGGTAAATTTTGGGGTATTACACTATCATGAAGAGTGGAGCATCAAAATTCAGCCCTAGTAGCAATATGATACAACACTTAATACACCATTTGGGCACTTGTTTTGTCGTATGCAAGCAGAAAAAGTATAGTAGCATGGTTAGCATAATTGTGGTAATAAGTACAAACCAAGACCAAAGCATGAAGAAAGGCAAAAATAGAGCATCAATCTTAGACATCTCAACAAGCTTACACAAAAAATGTTAGAGCAAATCTTGTCCTCCTAAAAAGTAACCAAGGATGCATTATGTTTGTATCATTCACACAACAAGTCCTTATTAGAAAACCCTAATCTCCTCATATAAAAAAGCACAACAGTAATAAGAAAGTAGAGGAGAACAACAAAGGAAATTTTTTTAAAGAGAAAAGCATAAAAAAATCATTGTAGTCCAACTTTTTTTTCAAACAACTTGAGGAAATCATTTCAAATGGCCATATATCATTAAAAAAACTCGAAAAAACCTAGTGAATACCTAAGAAGAAATCGAAAATCTACAACAAAAAAAAGCAGCCACATTTATTTGAATTTAAAACAAGCCCAACAAAAAATACAATACAAATTCTACATCTCATCATCACCAGCAGAACAAAAAAACCGATCCATACTGCAACTTTTAAAACCAATTTGCTCCCTCTTTCACAAACCAGAGACCACAGTTTCACTCTGAAACTTTAATCTAATACAAGGCTCTCTCGGATTTCACAACACCAACAACAATCAACACAACCGCAAGAAAGCGAAATTCATAAGCAAATAAACCAGAAAACCAGAAGTAAGAAAAGAAGCAAGGCCAATGATAGAGAGGGAGGAAGCAATGATTTGAGAAAACATTGCACGACTGTTGAAGTTTTTAGGGTTCCACTCACCATTTGTTTTTTTTTGTGTAACTAGACCGGGTCAAAAGGAGGACCTGACTCGGCTTCCTAACTCGTGCACTCTCCCATGGACCAAACTCGGCCAGGCTTTTTTGTTCTTGGCCCAACAGAGTTGTTTTTCACACACCTGAGCTCTTATTTCAAGCCTATTTGTTTCTTGTTTTATTTTATTTTATTTCCTTAGTTTTGTTGTGTTTTATTTCTTTATAACATATTTTTTCCTTGTAAATATTTAAATGAATTTATTAATTAAGATAAATAATTGTATTTAACTTGATTAATTCTTAATTAATTTTGTTAAATAATTTAATTTAACGTAGTTAATTAGTCATTTTGCATGCTTTATGGATGTTATATGTTTGTGGTTGATCATTTATTTTGACTTGTGCATTTTCTCTTATGATTATAATGATGTCTCTTGATTGATCACATTAAACACCACCTTGTCATACCCTAATTTTTGCCCTGAGATCCCACTTCTTTGTACATCATCTCGCATAACATCTTTAGGTCATACAGATTATGTGTGTATGCTTATCATGACTAACCCGCTTGTGCAGGTGCAGTAGTTTCAAGTATAAATTCTTACAGTCCAACATTGCAGATTGATCCTGGCTCGAAGTAGTCCTAGGATTTCCTTTTTGATTCGAGCCTCAATGTTATAGCTCTTCCTCATTCTTGGGTCATTCCCGGAATAATGCTTTGGAGATGGTTCAGATAGATTGGACCATATCTCATTAAAGTCAAGATCGGGATTGAGTTTCTTATAGATCAAGAATACCTCGAGATTAAGATACTAAGGGGGCAAGAAAGGTTTGCTAAGAAAAGAGATTTGTTTAAGGTGCAAGGCACGAGTCATGGTGCCAAAGTCGAAGTTGTGTGTTTTGTTGCATTCTCAAATCACTTGTGTCTAAGAAACGGGATAGCTTAGATTCGGGATTAAGATTCAAGTTGTGCTTCAATTTAAACTGAATAAGTGGTATGATTCGGCTTATGGTTTCTTTATGGCATCAAATTTTGATCTCTAATGTTTTAAATCCAAATAGTCCTATTTAACCAGACCAAGAACCAAGTGTGCTAAGTTTTGAAGGAAGATTCATGTGGAACCTAATGCAATGATTCACTTTCTTTCATACGAGTTTTTGAATTATTCATTCAGGATGCACTCTTTTTAAGAATAAATCTCAAGATTCAAAGCGTAAAAGTGGAAGAATTGAAAAATTTACATTATACAAAAGTTGAATTCATAAGATTAAAAAAAGGGAGTTTCATTCATACCAAAATACAATTCAAAGACCAATATCATACAATTCAAAATCCACTCAAAAATTACAAATTCATTTGCATCCAACAAGAGGTGAAACTTGGGAAAATGCTTGGTGCAAGATGTGTACGCCATTGATTTGGAAAAGGAATGACGTAGCAATGGTGAGGGAAATGATGAGAGATAGTAGGGGATATAGGTGACCAAGCATTCTAACAAGCATCTTAAGACCACGTGATACTCATTTTGGCAAAATTTGTGTTTGTATCTTCTAATTATTACTCAACGTAGACTCGGAGTCGCTGTACTCCATGTAAGTATTTCACTATGAATGCTTATTCCCCCCCGCTCGATCCTTGATCTTTCAAGTTGATCGGCCTAGGATTTGGTCCTTACACCAAAGGTTAGACCTCCTTAAGATCTTTCAACTTAGACAAACCTTGTAATACAATCCAATCATTTTATTCTCCCCACAAGAGAATTAGACGCGATTCATCTTGACAGTCGAGATATAATTCTCCTGCCCCATAATAATATTGCAAGATGTAGAATCTTTTTCGCTTGGGAGAGGTATGTGGCATACTCGTCGATAAATTCGAGTTTTGAGCTCTTCTCTCAATGCAACGTAAAGACCATCTCCTACAAGTTGTGGTGGTTAAGTCGAGTATTCTCCTTTAAGATGACGACTCGTCTCTTCTCCTAGAACCAATCGACAAACCTTTTTCCCCTTGAACTTTGACCAACAATTAATGGCTCCTCAATCCCTTTTAGGGGAACTACGAATACTCTAATTCCATTCCCGTCAGGATACGTATGCACAAGATGCGATTTATTGGCGAGTATACTTAGAAATAAACCTCTAAGTCTTTCATCCTTAGCAAACAATAATAGCACGATAAAACAAGAGGTTCCTGTAGAGTACTACATATGCTTAGGATGCTAACACTTTCCCTAGGTATAACCAACCCCCGAACCCTAGATCTCCCCACATTGTGTTTACGATGCAAAATAGGTTTTTCCTTCTTTAACCTTTCCTTCGGATAAATCAAAGATCGGTGGTGATCAACGAATTAAGATTCAAGTTAATCCAATAATTTGATATCCAATTCTCACTGCGACACACCTCTAAATTATTTTCAAAAAGGATTAAATAATTCTCGATTCAATGTCGAGTCCATTTTAAGACCTTTGTAAGTTAATCACTTTTAGCATCACCATCAACCTCACATAGCTTCCTCTTGGGCTCTCTTACAATGAATTTGTTTTGCACACACTCATTAGCTTACTCTCGGACTTTCTTATAATGAGCACTTTTTATTTATTTACATACACTTGTTTTATAGAATTTTGATCTTGTGAGTTGGTAACTTTGATTTATATTTAAGCTTTTCAAAATTCCAAAACCTTAATCCAACACCAAGTGGGTCTTCCCCTCCATTCATCTTAAATCACTTTCTAACTTGATCGAATCCAAATTATTTTTCCAATTATTTAAACAAGAAAAAGTGTCTAGAGCCTTCTATTCTCTTCTCGAGTGCTTGGATATGAGTAGCCTTACTCGCTCATTCAAGTATTCATCGCTCATCAAAACACTTAACCTACACTTAAATACTATTTCATTAAAGATGAAAAAGGGGATGTTCTGAAGCCTTCGATTTCTCTCCTCAATTGCTTTGGTACGAGTTGCCTTACTAGATTAGTCAAATAATTGTCATCTCTTTAAAAAACTTCTAATTTGATTCAAATCAAACCTATTTTCTTAATATCTTAGATGAAAAATAAAGTGGTCTAAAGCCTTTTATTCCCTTTCCCGAATACTTGGATACAAGTTGCCTTACTCGGTCATTTGAGTACTCTCCATCCAATTAAAATATTCTAAATATACTAAATCCTTTAGCAATTAAGGATGAAAAGGGAGATGGTCTGGAGCCTACGATTCCTCTCCTTGATTATTTGGATACAATTTGCCTTACTCAAATATCCGAGTAATCGTCATCCAACACATCAAAACTATTTTTTCTCGCCGTAGTGCGATCTTAAAAAACTTTTAATAAACGAAAGACATCTTGTCTTAAGATCATGCTAAGCAATGCTTCATTCACAATTGTTGAGTTGAGATAAGTGACATTTTTCCATGAATGTTGATTCGTAAATTTATTTCATGTGATGCAAACACCCGCTCCTCACCTATTTTGGGTAAAATAATGTTTTCAGTCGATTAATACAAGATAAATTTAGCTAAAATCGACCAACAAACAAACCTTTTTTTACCCAGAACTATGTGTTCTTTGATTTATCTTTTGAGATACATAGGAGCAGGATTGCAAAATCTTGTCAAGCCCCCTAATAATAAAAACATTTTTAGGTCCCTTTCTTCTTTGTCATAATAAAAAAAAACTTCTTTTGTCCTATCTCTTTTCCCTTTACTAACTTTAGAAGCCTAACATTTTTAAGCAAATGCTAACACACACAACTAACCTAATTATCCCTGTTGAGTACAAGGGACGTGAGTGATGCTAATATCTTCCCCTTGCGTAATCGATTTTCGAACTCTGATATTGGTTGCGATGACCATATCCTTGTCATTTCTTTTAGGGGTTTTATTCGATGTTTTCCCTTTCCCTCTGTCATACCCCAAATTTTATCCTCAAATTCTTTGATCTTTCGCATATCATTTTAGGCCAATCATTTCTTGCATACTGCCCATTTTATCAGCCATAATGAACTTATTAGAATTACAGTCGAATCAGTCACATTTTGGGCAGTTTAAGTTATTTTAGCGGATGAGTTTATTTCAAAATTGGACGGAATACTGTATTCTTCCGAGTGGTTCATCCTGTGCTGATAATTTTAGTGCATTCATTTACATTTTTGAGTATTTCGATATTTGACCTTCTTTTTTTAATTATTAATTTCATTTGTGATTTATTTTTAAATAGTCTTTTATTAGTTTAGATTTAATTTCAATTTGTTTACTTTATTTCGTTTTTATTTATTTTATTTGTTTACTTATTTCTTAGTTAAATTTTCTTTTAATTAATTTGGAGTAAATTTAGTTTTTTAGTTAATTAAGATTCTATTTTAGTTAATTTTATTTTATTCTATCACTTTCATTTTTCTTCATTTTATTTTTTAGTTATTTTTTTGTTTAATTAAATTAATTTAGTTTGGTTTAGATATTTAAAATTTTATTTTAGTTAACCTTATTTATTTTTATCTTTTTTTTATTTGAATATTTGATTAATTAATTTAATTTTTATTAATTAATTAGACTTTATTTTAGTTAACTTTAATTATTTTTATCTCTTTTTTTAATCAAATATTTTCTCAATTAATTTTAAATTAATTTAATTATATATTTAATTTAAATTAGGTTTTATTTAATATTAGTATGATAATCATTGTTTTTCACTTTACAAAATTATTACAATTAATTAAAATTTAAAAGAAAGACTTCATTAAGTCACTCCAAAACTTTTGCCGATGACCCCACCAACATCCTATTTTATGCATCATCTGCCAAACCAACATACGCAACCACAGACCATGACAAAACTCTTCACAAATAGCCAAAAACCTGTTATGCACCAAAGCCTGTACACTGTATCGCAAGAAAGCAATTCCTCACTCACTACAAACTAAAACTTCTGCACGAGACCAAACCATAGTCTGCATCGAGACAACCACCTCCTACAAACGCCTGCCATGAAAATGACGGTACAAGACAAAAAATTTAAGACTTTGAAGTTTAACAGACAAGTCTTGAATAGATTTTTAAAAAAAGGGGGAACCAAATGTAAAAGAGGGAGGATAAGGAAATTGGGATCCTGAAAAAAAACTCTCAGCAGAAAAACCAAAGTTTCTTTCACGATGTTCACAACAAGAAAAATCACAAACCTCTTTTCTTCTAATTGGTAGGCGCAGGTTTCATTAGTTCCTCACCTTATCCATCCTCATCTACTGAACCCACATAACAAATAGTGAGAAAAAAACAAAAAAAAACTCCTTCAATTCATTCCACAAACACATCATCCTCACGAAATTCACAGCCGCAGTTTATCTGTTATCTTCAAAACAACTTCATCTCCATGAAACCATCACCATAATCACGCCTTTCTCAAACCAAATACTCACCTTTCAATAAACAACACATCTCAAATGAACTTCCTCTGTTAAACCGGACGAATACTCGCATCCATCCCGGTCTGTCGTGATAACAACCAATCTCTGACAACCACAAAAAATGAACTGCCTTTACAAACTCACGCCAATCCTGCACAACATCAACTCATACACTGTCAACCACTGTTAAACCATCGCACATTCGTCGCCATAAATTGGAAACGAGAAGCATCTGAGCAAGAGAGACAGAGCGACCAGAGAAAAACAAAAGGGATTGCATTTCCAAAATAAGAATGGTTCGAGGAATCTACTACAAGAGGCGAGAAATGAGAGAGGAAGAGGAGGGCGAAAGCATTTGTGTGCTGCATTTTTTCTAGAGGTTTTTGCGTTTTGAAGAATAAAGGTAGAAGCATGTTGCTATATGATATGTTTGTTTTTCAATTATTGAAACCCTGCTTTCATAGCCATCGTTTTTCTTTTTAGGTCAGCTGCACTTTTGCTTTTATTTAATTCTCATGGGTTTAAGTTTGCAGCCCAATTTGTTTCTTCTTAGACCTTCCATAATTCCTTTGCACCCTTTGTATTTTAATTTTTTTTCTTCATTTTTTATATATGTAGATTTAGCTTTAAAATTTGTTACTTTCTCAAATAGTTTTTAGTTCTTTTGGAATCTTTAGTTAATATTGAGATCGATCAATTTCTTTTCTTTTTTTAATTAAATATTAAAACAAAACAAAAAACAAAAAAAAACTTTTCTTATTAGACTAATATTTTAATTTTAAAATCATAACTAGAATGTAAATATTTAGGATTAAACCTTTTTAGGATTGGTAAATAAATTAATAGGTTTAGGTATATCATTCTTGCTCTGACTTTTATCTTGCTCCTATTTTGTGTATATAATTCATTTAACCTTACGATTATGATTCTTGTTCTGACTTTTATCTTGCTCTTATTTTGTGTATATCATTCATTTAATTCGTATGCTTTATGTTATGTCATAACATTTCTCTTTACCTGGTTCTATTTTTGTGTCTGGTACCTGTTGCACCCTAAAATTTGCTCAACCTTATTCACTTGGTTTATGTTTCAATATCATTAGCATTTGCATATAGAGTCATGAATATAGGTTATTCATCTGCATAGCATGGGCATACCAAGTCATGCAACAGGGGATCGATCATTATTCTCATCTCTAGAGGCCTATCAAGAGGTTATTATCCTAATTCCATCTCATTCAAGTCATCAGAAAAGAATTTGAGAGCAGAGAGTTCAGCAGATCAAGCCTTGAGTCTATTTCCTATCTGAGGGCATCTGAGGGTCAACAAGGGGGTTGTGAGTTGTGAATTGAAGGCATGGAGAGCATCTAGACATCATGAGAGGCTTAGAAATTCATTTGGGGAAGAAAACAAGTTGTTGAGGTGACCACAAGAACTGCAGATGAAGACAGTCAACTAGGGTTTCATCTGGGTCAACCCTAGGTCAACCCTAGGTCAATTGATTGATTTAAAAGCATTAAGGGCTATTGGAGAGATGTGGGGTTCATCATTTGACATGGAGAATAAGGATATGTTGTCATGCTAAGAAGAAATCAAGAGAAATCAAGGAGAAGAGGAGTCTCTAAATTAGGGTTTCTATGTAAAATCCCCTAGTTTAGGTCAAATTTCCAAGCAAGATAAGTAAAAATGCAAGCTTCAAATGGATCCTTGGCCAACATGAAACTTGTAGAGGATCTCAAGACCTTTAATTTGAGTGGTGTAAGACATCAAGGAGATTTGTAGAACTCAAGTTATGGTTCTTGCAAGTTACAGGTCATCTGAGGTATCTGAAATTTTGTCTGTGAAAGTGACTTGACTTCCAAGCTACTTTTACCCCTCAAGGAGATTTCAAATGAATTTCTGGTCAACATAAGAATTGTTCCTCATTGTCTTAGCTTTCTAGAATGGTATGGTATGCCTTCATATGATGTGTGAAACTCAACTTATGGTCTTGGCAAGAAAAGGGTATTTTGGTCATTTGTGAATTACAGGTCATTTTAACCTATGTCCAAAACTCATACAAGGAGGACTCAAATGGAAAAATTCCCAACATCAAAGTTGCTCATAATGTCATTTTAAGTCAAGGAAGGAAGTCATGGAAGTTGGGAAAGGCATGGAACTTAGGATTATAAAATGGACCAAATATAAGGGAAAAAGTCCATTTCTTAATCACCAAAATTGTGAATTCTTGATATAAGGGCAAAACTAAACATGTGACCCACCATTTTGAAGATAAATAATGTTTTAAGACCAATGGCAATGTTAGTTTTTGAGTTGAAGTCAAGAAATGGAGGGTATCCTTAGTTGCTTATGCATGAAGCAACACTTGCCAAACCAAGCCTTGATCAAGGTACAGCACAAAGGACCATCCAAACACTCCCTATTTCTCATTTGAAGAGAAATTCAAGTGTCATTTGGAAGCTGCAGCAAGGTATTCATAAGCTGGTTTTTCAATTCATCTTTTTTCAAATTCTCATACCATGAGATGTCAATTTCTCCTTGGATCCTTCTAGCAAGTTCCAGAACCCTCAATCCTCATCTACATAAGCATTGAAGCTGATCCAAAGCTTTTTTTGGGATTCATTAGTGAAGAAATTCAGAACTGCATTTTCACATCTCTCTCTTACAATTCAGTTTCGATTTTCCTCAATTCTCCATCATTTCCTAAGATTCTTGATCCTATTCCACTCAATCATCACTACTGAGAGTGCTCCAATCAAAATCTGAGGGAATCCTAGCATAAATCGCGTTTTTGAGTTGCTGCACATTCAACTGCAAACCAGATTCTGTTATGTTGATCCAAGCCGTTTGAAGGAGAATTATTGCAAACAGAAGCGAGATACTAATATATTGATTGATCCTGGAGTCTTACAAGCCGTGAATTGAAGAAAATCGCCTTCTGTTTTCATCATTTTTCCAGGTTGGTACTTTTCTGAAATTGACTCGAATTAGAGGAGATCTTAGTGAATTGTTAGGGTAAGCATACTCTAGGTGATTAGAGGTTGGTTTCTGGATAGTTTGAGGGGATTTGATGAAGGTTAATGTGTGTGTGCAATTTCTGTTAGGAGCAAGAATTCCCTCAATAGTGAGGGATAATGTTGTTTCTTCAGTTAGTTTTGATCAGTGTAGAGAGAGGAACAGGTTTATGCCATTAATTTTGAGAATTATGAGAGTCGGTTCTTGATCGTATTTTGGGGATAGTTATCGGGTTTAGGGTTAGGTTGCGTTTCAACTATTTCTGAAGCCATGACCGAGTTGCTGATGGAATTTGGAGTGAGTTTGGTCTTTGCACCATAGGGTTTCATCAAGAACTGAGGAAGTTCGTCTGAGGATCAGTTGGTGTTCTTGGAAGCATTCATCCATGGCGTTTGGCTCCAAGGCTGATTTCAAATGAGGAAGAAAGGTTCTGAGCCCTTGGATCGTGACAAATCATTGACCGAGACCATAATCCAAAGGCTGTGCGTGATCCATAGTATGTGAGGGATTTTCTTTGATGAGCAAAACGCACCGTATCATTTAATCTGACCATTGGGCTTAAGTGAATTTTGCTTTTAACACCCCTCTCAACCAGGCCCAACATGAAATCAACTGGAATGATTGCTATACACACCGTTCTGGAGTTTTTGGTTTTTGGTGAGATTCTGAAGCGAATTGGGCCTATGGATTTATCCTATCTGCACCCCCGGTTCTCAGCCCACTCAATAAAACAACTGCAGCGTGTTTCTATTCTTACCCCCCTTTAACTATTTCTTTACATTTTCTTTTTATTTTCTTTATATTTTTTATGCATCTTATAAAAATCATAATAAATAGAAAAATCATCCTTTTTAGTTCATTCTTTTTGCATATTTTTCTTTAGGATGTCAAGAAAATTATAAAAAAATAAAAATTGCATTTTATTTTTTATTTGATATTTTTCTCATATTTTCTAAATAAATAACATTTTAAATGGTTTCATTTCATACATAATTTTGTTATTTTTTGTTCTATTAATTGCTTCAATATTTTTCATCCATTCTTTTTAGGTTGTTTAGGTTAGACATTGAACTTGTAGATACAATTTAGTTCCCAATTTTTAGAAATTAATTTTAGGTGCTTAATGTAGGTGTGAACAACATGAATAAAACTAGGGTTTTTAAGTGATGACTTAGGAGATTTGATTCTTTTCCCTTAGGACTTAGGGCTTGACTAGTTTAGTTATGGGACTATAGGGGCTATGGGTAGTTATTAGATCCCTTAGAAAAAGTCAGGGTTCCCCTACTGCTATTAATATACTGTATATTTGATTGACTGGTGTGGTGTGCCCTCTGGGGATTATTGCTTGCTTGTGTGGGTATTGGGATTGTCGGGGGACTTGGGGGAGCTGAAGACTTGAGGAGATGAAGGCCACTGGAGATCCGGAGATTGAAGATCAACTTCCAGAGTTGAAGAGGAGATTCTTGCTAGCAGATGCTGAGGAGACTAGGGTTTAGGAGCTAGGCAGAGCTCTAGATTAGAAAGTTTGTTTTTCAAACATGGATTGCCTTGTCTGCATCCATTCTTCTCTGTGATTCAGAGTCTCTCTAAGACACTCACCCCCTTCCTTTGGAAGGCTTGGTAATAGTGTCTGAGAGATAGAACTCTTGAGAGAAAATGTCTTTTGTGTTAGAAGCAGTTGGTTTACCACCATTGGTAGTCAACTAATTGTTTAACACCCAATCCACTCTTGTGACTGATCCCTCATCCTGGAGGTTTGAGCTTGAAGAAAAGCCCTTGCAAATAGAAGACTGATGATCAAAAGCCCTTGCCTAAAGGTCATGAAGATGGAGATTAATGCTTGTTGAAGCCTGTAACTGATTGGAGATTACTTGAAGCCAGAGGCTGATTCAGAGCTATTGATGTTGTTGCTTTTGCTGTTGTATTTCATTTCTGATGTATTGATTGGTTTTCCTGACTGTATTGTTTGTTGTTTACCCTGTTGGGTTGAAAGTGAAGTCTGTTCACTTTTGCCTATTGTTTTCTAGGTTCGAGGTTGAGTGGGACTCCCTTGCCTCGCTTGTATTGCTGCATTCATGCATTTTACTGTTTTACTGTATATATCTGATATTGTTTCTGTTTCTGCCTATCCCTTAGGATCTCTGTTTCTCTCTGTGGAAGAGAGGAGCATGATAGACACTAGGTCTCAACCCATGCATGATAACATTAGGTTAGTTTGTTTCCCTTCGCAACCGTAGGTTAGAGTTCTGTCTCTTTCTTTCTCAAAACAAACAGAAAAACACATAAAGATTTCAAACACAATAAAAGACACTTCTTCCGTAAAAGAACGTGAACTCATCAAGCGTCATTTTTGTCCGCCGGGACTGTTAATCAAGAAAACCTTTTTCAGAAGGAATAAAATCGACCAAGACAAGCTTGTGTCGTACGTGGCCCGAACTACGTTTGCTCTGATCTTTCATGCTGTATGAAAGTACGTAGGCATAGGATACGATATCCTAGTGAGCAACCTTCCCCTCCTTTCCCGTAGGTAGGCGAACTACGTTGACTCTGATTTCTCGTTCCAGACGAGAATACGTAGGCATAAAGTGCGATACTTTGCCGAGTCATTTTTATTTTTTCATTTTATTTTCTTTTTAACCCTTTGACCTATAGTTTAGATAGAATAACAATCCATACCCGAAAACAAGCGTGGATCCCGTCGAGTACGACGGACGTGAGGGGTGCTAATACCTTCCCCTTGCGTAACCGACTCCCGAATCCAAGTTTTGGTTGCGATGACCATACCTTTCCCGTGTTGTGCGAGGTTTACTCTGAGCGTTTCCTTTCCCTCCCGTGGGATAAATAACGCACGGTGGCGACTCTTCTGTTCAGCCGGCGCCGATTTTCGCAGTAGCGACAGCTGGCGACTCTGCTGGGGATCCAACGTCCCCTGGCTGCTAAGGACTGCGATAGTTCTTATGCATTTGGGATCCAACGTCCCTTAAGAGAGTCAATCCTAACGCTTGTTTTCCCGTCGAGGATTTTGTATGGATTTATATTTCTGACCTTTATTTCCAGCATTATATATTGATTATTATTGCTGTATTGGGATGTGACGGGTGTTCTGATATTGAGTGAGAAGCCGGACCTGGGCTTGAGTGCACCTTAGACTTAGAGTAGAGATTAGTGGGCGCGCACGTGCTTTGCATGTCCTAGTGTCCCGCGAAATCTACACTCAGACGAGGTTCTTCTGGTTGGCCTCCTGTCCTGCCCTTTGGGTGGCTTGGGTTGCTGGTTAGTTGGATTGTCGACTCTGGGGACCGATCATTTGGAAGTTGGCTAAGTGAGGCCTCTTCAGGATTTGATGATGCCACTCCTTCTGGGAATCGTATCATCAACCCTGAAAGTCTGTGACGCCGACGACCGCATAGGATGCCATACCTTTGTCAGTTACTAGGACACCCACCTGTGAGAGGGTTTGGGGTTATGCAGGTAACTAGACCTTCAGATACCGGCTATTTCTTGATCAAAGATCCTGGGTATTTATGGAGAGTTATGAGGTCTGTCAGAGACCATTTGGAGATGTGTTATGAGGTCTGTCAGAGACCAGTTGAAAAGTTTTGAGGTTTGTCAGAGACCTATTGGAGTTACGATTTGAGGTCTATCAGAGACCAGCCAGAGTTATATTGTGGGTCTGTCAGAGACCATTGTTGGAGCTTTGTTTTAGGTCTATCTGAGACCAGGGTTTGAGGACTTCTAGAGAGTCTATCTAAGACTTCTGGATATGGTTCAGGCTATTCAGCTACGGCATTTGGTCCCTGTTGCATGTCACTTGCATTGCATTGTTTGCATACTCATCATCATTGCATCCTACTAACGTGTGTCTGTGCTGCAGGTGCATTTGCATTCCCCCGGTTCTAGTGTCTGGACTTCTGAGTATTGATCATGGCTGGTTTGAGGATGACCGTTGCGTATAAGCTACCTATCCCCAATATTACTCCACTCCTGGGTCTGATTTCTCTTGCAGATGAGGATGTCCGTAGAAGCTTCAGGCAGAGTTACAGACGGCTGTTGAGTTTAGTTCGCAGGTCCACTGATGATGAATTGAATGGGCTGTACACCTTAATGCAATTCTATGACCCGGCTTTGAGATGTTTCACGTTTGCGGACTTTATCTTGGGGCCTACCATAGAGGAGTATGTAGAGTTTACTGAGTTGCCAGTTCAGAATGCAGTTCCTTTTATTCACTCAGCCGCTGAGCCCAAGTTGGAGGATTTAGCCAAGGCCCTGCATATGAATCCTTCTGAGTTGTTGATGACTGCGTGGCGAGGGGTTCCGGGTTTTTCTCTTCAGTTTCTGGTTGGTAAGGCTCAAGAGTATGCCAAGAATGGGTGTTGGGTGGTCTTTAACGCTATTTTGGCCCTCTGCATCTATGGGATAGTGTTGTTCCCTAACTTCCCAAACTTCGTGGACATGGATGCATTTCATCTATTTGCTGCCAGTAACCCAGTACCAACACTGATCGGGGACTTTTACCATTCGATGCACTACAGGAATGAAAACAGGAGAGGCAAGAATGTCTCCTGTTGCGTACCTTTGCTATATATGTGGTTCAAGAGCCATTTTCCATCGAGGGGACCTTTCATGGATAACGCAATTGCGCCCGACTGGCCAGAGCATATGATGAGGTTAACTTCCGAGGACGTTGATTGGTTTGACAGAGATCTGCTGGGATCCGAGCTTATTTTCAGTTGTTCGGGTTACCCTAATGTTCCGCTGATAGGAAGAAAAGGGTGTATCAATTACAACCCTTCTCTGTTCATGCGCCAATTCGGATATGCGTTGAAGAACCCACCAAAGGAAGAGGAAGTACAGGAATCTATGTACTTCACCGGAGATTTGAAGGGGGAGTTATTAGCCAAGCTGCAGCATGCCTGGTGCCCCTGTTCAATTTTCTGAAACCTGAGGGGTTAGATTGGTATATTTGCCAGTCGTAACCTGGAAGGTTGAAGGGGATTGAACACAAAAGCCCAAAAATTTGCACTCACCAGTGCATGGAGTGATATTGATGGTTGGTTGAACATGATTGAGTGGGCTTAAAGATGCCACTAGGGGAAAGTTCTTCAGTAGTATAATGAGAACTGTCAGGAGTCTGGAGTAATACTGATGTAACAGCATGTCTTCATGAGGATAGAGCAATCAATAATGATAACCCTAAAGCAGTCTTGAAGTGATAAATCGGACCTCAGGAGGATAGAGCAATCAATAGCTCTAAAGCAGTCTTGAAGTAATAGAATGGCTTCAGGAGGATAGAGCAATCAACAGCTCTAAAGTAGTCTTGAAGTAATGATTTCAGGAGGATAGAGCAATGAATAGCTCTAAAGCAGTCTTGAAATAATAACGTGATATGTCTTCAGGAGGATAGAGCAATCAATAGCTCTAAAGCAGTCTTGAAGTAATGATTTCAGGAGGATAGAGCAATGAATAGCTCTAAAGCAGTCTTGAAATAATAATGTAATTTCAGGAGGATAGAGCAATGAATACTCTAAAGCAGTCTTGAAGTAATGATTTCAGGAGGATAGAGCAATGAATAGCTCTAAAGCAGTCTTGAAATAATAATGTAATTTCAGGAGGATAGAGCAATGAATACTCTAAAGCAGTCTTGAAGTAATGATTTCAGGAGGATAGAGCAATGAATAGCTCTAAAGCAGTCTTGAAATAATAACGTGATATGTCTTCAGGAGGATAGAGCAATCAATAGCTCTAAAGCAGTCTTGAAGTAATGATTTCAGGAGGATAGAGCAATGAATAGCTCTAAAGCAGTCTTGAAATAATAATGTAATTTCAGGAGGATAGAGCAATGAATACTCTAAAGCAGTCTTGAAGTAATGATTTCAGGAGGATAGAGCAATGAATAGCTCTAAAGCAGTCTTGAAATAATAACGTGATATGTCTTCAGGAGGATAGAGCAATCAATAGCTCTAAAGCAGTCTTGAAGTAATGATTTCAGGAGGATAGAGCAATGAATAGCTCTAAAGCAGTCTTGAAATAATAATGTAATTTCAGGAGGATAGAGCAATGAATACTCTAAAGCAGTCTTGAAGTAATGATTTCAGGAGGATAGAGCAATGAATAGCTCTAAAGCAGTCTTGAAATAATAATGTAATTTCAGGAGGATAGAGCAATGAATACTCTAAAGCAGTCTTGAAATAATAATGGCTTCAGGAGGATAGAGCAATCAATAGCTCTAAAGCAGTCTTGAAATAATAATGTGATATGTCTTCAGGAGGATAGAGCAATCAATAGCTCTAAAGCAGTCTTGAAGTAATGATTTCAGGAGGATAGAGCAATGGATAGCTCTAAAGCAGTCTTGAAATAATAATGTAATTTCAGGAGGATAGAGCAATGGATAGCTCTAAAGCAGTCTTGAAATAATTAGATGGCTTCAGGAGGATAGAGCAATCAATAGCTCTAAAGCAGTCTTGAAGTAGTAATATGACCTCATGAGGATAGAGCAATGAATAGCTCTAAAGCAGTCTTTAAGTAATAGGATGATTTCAGGAGGATAGAGCAATCAGTAGCTCTAAAGCAGTCTTGAAGTCATGAGAGGCTATCAGGAGGATAAAATAACCATGAGGTTACAATAAAGCAGTCCCAAAGTAATAAGAAGCTCATCAGGAGGATAAAGTAACCCCGAGGTTACAATAAAGCAGTCCCAAAGATCATAAGCTTGTTTGTTCGATAATTAACCTGAAAACAAGGTAGCATTCTGTATAACAACATTAGTTTATGCTTTATGTATGCATGTATGACATGATGCACTTAGGTAATGTACTATAGACATATATGTTATGGTATGATGTAAATGATGCATGTATGATATGACACTGCTGGAAGTGTCTGGATATCCTTGTATAACAACTGCTGGCCAAGGAAAATAAATCCCGATTCGTTGTTGAAGAATACATAACCCTCCGTCTGCTGGGGATAACAAGGTATAGATAACCTCCCGTTGTTGGGGACAGTAGGGTATAGATAACCTTCGTTTTCGTTTGATAGTAGGATAAGTATAACATCCCGTCTTCGTTCATCGTGCCCTTATTGGAAAGTAATTTCCCGTATATCCGTATGAGGATAAAAGAGATGGATATAAATTCCAGGGGAGATTAGACTTTGTGAAAATGGATTAGTCCTACTGCCTTGTAAAGATGAACCGGCGAAGCTTTGTTGAAATCCTTCCCTCGTTCGTCCTTAGTAAATACTATTACTGCATTTTCATGCATTTCTGGTAAACATCAATCATATTAAAAGCATACATGCATTTCTGGTAAACATCAATCATATTCAAAGGCATACATACATTCAAACACAACCAATGGACGTTTCGCTTATGTAAATAGGGTAAAAGTAAATCTGGATTCAAAAGATGGAATTTATTTATATCAAAAGTGACCCATACACGGGTAAGTTTGTACAAGGAGACATAAACCCTAGTAAGAGAATTTTGTCATGAAGTTTTACAAAAAGAATCAGCTATGTGGGAAATAATCCTATTGAGTTTCAATTCTACTATTGCCCCTCAAGTAGCTCATCTTCTTGCTGTTGAGACGGAAACGATTGGATTGAGCTTTATCTGTTTGAGCTTGAGTAAGTAGTACAACTGGTTGCAGTTTCATGAGTGATCCAAACGAGACATAGTCATACGCTTTAATCCCTAACTTTTGCCTGGATTGCCCTTTCAGGTTTTCAATCCACCGGGATACCCTTTTTTGCCCAAGCCGCCCTTTCAGGTTTTCGACTTGCCGGGTGTACATCTTTTTATATATATATCCCTAATTTTTGCCCAAACCCTTTTGGTTTGCCGGGATGCCTTTATTTTTGCCTAGGCCTGTCAACCTAGCGGGTCTCTTTTTATGCGTAGTATTTTTTAACTATGTCTGCGTTTACAGGTTGTGGGAAGTCTTCACCATCCATTGTAGTCAATATCATGGCACCTCCTGAGAACACTGTCTTGACTACAAATGGTCCCTCATATGTTGGAGTCCACTTGCCCCTAGGATCACCCTGTGGTAATATGATACGCTTGATTACCAAGTCACCAGCCTGATATACCTTTGGCTTAACCTTCTTGTTAAAAGCTTTGATCATCCGTTTCTGGTACATCTGGCCATGACAAACTGCTGCTAACCTTTTCTCATCAATCAAATTTATCTGGTCAAGTCGAGTCTGAATTCACTCATCTTCATCCAAGCCTGCATCCTTCATAATTCTCAAGGAGGGGATCTGAACTTCAATAGGCAGAACTGCTTCCATACCATAGACCAAGGAGAATGGGGTTGCCCCGGTTGAAGTACGTATTGTAGTACGATAACCATGCAGAGCAAATGGTAACATCTCGTGCCAATCCTTGTAAGTAACAGTTATCTTCTGTACAATCTTCTTAATGTTCTTATTAGCAGCTTCAACTGCCCCATTCATCTTTGAAATCAACAAGGTAGTATGGGTCAACATATACTGTCTTAGTCGGCGAGCAGCCCGTGCCAAAGCGCAGCAAGTTTTCTCGAGCAGTGAGTATTTTGTTCCACAGTCGGTAAACTTTTTGCTAAGGTAGTATATTGCCTGCTCTTTTCGACCAGACTCGTCATGTTGCCCTAATACACACCCCATCAAGGGTCTTCCATCAACTGGTGGCATTAAAATTGGAGGTTCTAGCAAATATCTCTTGATTTCATCAAAGGCAGTCTGGCACTCATCATTCCATTCCATCACCTGATCTTTCTTCAACAACTTGAAGATTGGCTCACAGATGGTAGTTAATTGGGAAATAAATCTTGCAATGTAGTCCCAAGAAACCTCTAACCTCCTTCTCAGTACGGGGAGCTGGCATCTCTCGTATAGCTTTCACTTTTTCAGGATCCACTTCAATACCTTTTCCACTGACAATGAAACCCAGGAGCTTTCCAGATCTAACTCCAAAAGTACACTTGTTTGGATTTAATCTCAACCTGTATTTCTTCAACCTCTCAAACAACTTGTGCAGATGATCAAGATGTTGTTCTTCATTCTGAGACCTGGCTATCATATCATCCACATATACCTCTATCTCATGATGAATCATATCATGAAACAAAGCCACCATAGCACGCTGATATGTTGCCCCTGCATTCTTATGCTGAGCAGTGTTGTCTAAATCAGCCCCTATCTGGACCTCTTTTCTGTTTTCTTCAGTTCCCAGATTCACAACTTCGACTGGCTCTTCATGTGGCTGTATAGCTTTCTCTTCTTGTTGTAACAACCTAGCAAGCCCTACAGATATTTCACAGTCGTCCTCGTTTCCGTCTTCAGTTTGATAGATCGGATTCTCGAAATTGTAATTGGCAATAGTAGAACTGTTATCAATTGGATCCAGAGTGGATGAGGATCGGCATTTTAGTGACGTGGGTGTGTGTAAGAACACATAGCTGATAAAGCAAAAATAAAAGAAAAAGAAAGACAAGGAACACAATATTTACGAAAATGAAACGTCCACTGATTTTATCGAATGAAGTATGCAAATGAGATGACAACCCGTAACAAGCACACCATTGTGCCCCGGGTAAGGCACATGGCTTGAAAGTTTTAATTGTTCCAGAAATTATAAATTTAAAAACATAACACAGTAATAGTATTTACTCCTGACTAAAGGAGATAGGGATAACATCTTCAGCTGTCCAATTATTGAGTCCAGCACCCACAGTAGGAAGAATCCATGCCTCCAAGTTGTAGTCTTCATCTTGATCTCCCACGGCATTGATAACCCCTTGATTGGTGATACGAACAGCACGGGCACGACGGACAGCCTTCTGGGACTCTTCTTCCACCATAGCTTTTGCATCATTGAGGGAGGCCATTACCATTGTTGGAGGGTTTCTGATGACCACAGGAACCTTCTTCACAGCAGGAGGAGTCACACAATCCTTAACAGCCCAGGGAACCACTTCAAATGACTGACATGGAGTTTCAATGTATTCACCTTCTACTTCCAGATACTTGAAAGTGTTTACATGGCTGACAAAGTATTCTTCCTCTCCAAAGACAGTAACAACTTTTCCATTCACCGGATATCTCAACTTTTGATGTAATGTGGAGGTCATCGCACCTGCCCCCTGGATCCAGGGACGGCCAAGCAGACATGAGTACGAAGGACGAATATCCATCACATAGAATGTAGCAGTGAACACCTGAGAACCAACCTTGATTGGAAGATCAATTTCCCCATGCACTACTCTTCTAGAACCATCAAAAGCCTTTACCACAATATTACTGGGCTTCAATACCGTATCTTCAGGACTCAGCTTGTTCAGGACTTCCTTAGGCAACACATTCAGAGAGGAACCATTGTCTATCAGCACATGAGACAGGGTAGTGCCCCTGCATTCAATTGAAATATGCAAGGCCCTGTTATGATCCCTCTTGGCAGGGGTCAAGTCAGCATCAGAAAATCCTAACCCGTTGTCATAGGTCAGGTGAGCAACACAATTCTCAAACTGGTCCACAGAAATTGCACTGGGTACATGAGCCATCTTTAGAAACTTGATCAATGACTTGGCATGAGCCTCAGAACATAATAACAGGGAGAGCATAGAAATCTTTGAGGGAGTATGCCCCAGCTGATCAACAATATCATAATCACTCTTGCGAATGATTTTCAATACTTCTTCCATCTGCTTAGAGAGGTCATCAGCAGCTGGCACATCAGTAGATACAAGCTCAATAACAGGACCCTTGCCCCGAGCATCAGTGGTGGAAGTAACAGCAGGAGTAACCGCACTCTTAGAAGCAACTGGAGGAGAGAAGACTCTTCCACTACGAGTGATCTTGCTAGATCCGGCAATATTATCAATGTCAACAGGCATATCAGGTAAAGGCTCCTGTTTGACACCATGGATGTAAACATCAGACCCATAGTGCCAAGGCACAGCTTTGTCAGATGTATAAGGAATAGGACCAGGAGTGGTAATGATCAGAGGAGCTACTCTGGCTTCAGTGACAACTTTCACAGGACCTTCAGCAGTAATCTTGATTGGGCCCTGATGAGTGATTTTAATGGGACCCTTTGAAGTGATTCTTAGTGGTACTTTGTCAACCATGTCAACCTCTTCAATCTTTTTACCCTGAGTCAGATGATCCACCATACTTTCTACAGATGCTGGTCTTCTTTCAAACACTATAGTATATTTATCCATGAGACGTTGAATCCCATCTCTCAAAATGAAGCAACTATCCGGCTTATAGGTACAATATAGACAATCTTCATGACATCCTGGAAAGATCCCAGCTTGTACTAACCTCTTTTTGATAACAGACAATGGTGTGCTCAACTCCATAACTGAATAGACATGCAGATCTTCATCAATATCTTCATCAATGGCGTTGACAGTCTTCTCGTGATTTGGCATTGGAGCTGTAATCACATTTGGAGTACCTGGTGGATCAAACTCAATTTCTCCAGCATCAATCATATCCTGAATTTTGTTCTTCAAGACCCAGCAGTTATTAGTATCATGTCCTGGACAGTTTGAATGATATGCACATCGTGCATTGGGATTGTACTTGGGAGAGGTAACATTGGGATTCTGAGGAGCCTCCCTCAGGGTAATAAGTTCAGCCTTCAACAAGTGTTGCAATGCCTGAGCCATTGACATGTTGATCTTCGTGAACTGTCTTCTAGCCCTCTGTTGGTTGCCTTGAGGCTGCTCTATTGTTGCAGGAGTTGGATTTGAAATATGAACTGCACTAACAGACTGATGCCTTCTGTTACGATCAGGCTGACCATACACAGCATTAGATTCTTTCTTCCCAGTGGGAGGCTTCTTTGCAGCACCTGATGAAGAAGTGCCCACCTGGATCTTACAACTCTTGATGCCATTCTCTACTCGCTCTCCTGTCATGATCAACTCAGTGAAGCCAGATGATGAGCTTCCAATGAGATGACTGTAAAACGGACCATTCAGCGTACACATGAACATATCAACCAATTCCCTATCAGTCAAAGGAGGTTGAACTCTTCCAGCTAAGTCTCTCCACTTCTGAGCATACTCCTTAAAGCTTTCTTTGGCACCCATAGACATGCTTGCTTTATGAAGTAGCTTTGTTAGCTCTAGGATCCTTGCTTGGCTTGCTTTGTAATGAGCCTCGAAAGTATCCCTTTGCTCTTTCAGTTGGATCCATGATCTCTGCAAGTCTTCCATATCAGTAGGCATGTCTGGGTGAAGGATGGTATAAGCTGTGTCTCCTTCAGCAACAGGTTCCATGGTAACTGGTAGGATGACAGGATATGGCATCATGAGTGTCTGAGCACGAAATCGTACCCATCTGAGATAAGCCTCCATAGGAATGGTGTACTTAGGCTCCAGTGTCTTGCTGTCAATCCTGTTTACCTTTTCCCAAGCTCGTATGAATCTCTGACGGTAACCCTGAAGATCGTTGTCGTAGTCAAACACAATGCCCTGAACCAACATGTCATGTGGACCATCGCTCCGGGCGTAACCAAACTGTCGTAAAGCTAGAGATGGGTTGTAGGTGATGCCTCCTCTTATGCCTAGAAGTGGCACATTAGGAAACTACCCACAACAGTCAATGATGGTGACATTCTCCATAGATCTGGAGCACCAATGGATGTCTGAGTGAGAAAGTGACATGATCCTCTTGGACCATCTGAACCCTTGCTCATTCTTCATTACTGAGCGAGGAAGGTGAGAAATAAACCACCTAGAAAGTAAAGGTATGCAGCACATCAGAGTTCCTCTTGCCCTTGTAGTACGGGTGTGAAGAGAATGTAGGATGTCTCCAAGCAATGTAGGCACTGGATTGTGACTCAGGAAAATGTTGATGGCATGAACATCTATGAACTGATCTGGATTGGGGAACAACACTAAGCCATATATCAGCAAGGCTAAGATCTCCTCAAAAGCATCATAGCTCATGGCCTTCAAGAACATTTGAGCTTTATCCATTAATACCTTGGCAAGAATACCCTTGACTCCGCTTCTCGTCTCTAGAACAATGTCAGACTTCTTCAGATGTAGAGCTGCAGCAATAACTTCAGGTTTAAGCTCCTTCTCCAAACCTGTGAATGGTTTCTGATCAAGAACAGGGATACCCAGAAGTTTAGAGAACTCCTCCATGGTTGGAACTAACTGATAATCAGGAAATGTAAAGCAATGGTGCTTAGGGTCAAAGACTGAAACAGCACACTCATCATGTCTTCACTGAACCCTGAAGTGACTAGATCCAATAGGTGACCATGTCTCTTGTTGAACTGGGAATGATCAGGCACTAGGGAAACCAACTCCTTGAGCTTAGCAGGTATCCCTACAAAGTTGATCCTGATGGTGTTTCTACGAGCAGAAGCCATGACCTGCAACAAAGAACAAAGATAAATCCTTTGGTCCTTGAAATGGTTAGGGAAAATGATATGCTTATGATGCATGATGATGTCATGATGTTATGTTCAATCACAAACATGTGGCACACACAAACAAGTCACACAATTGCCCTAGGTTTAAAGGCTTGCATGAGGTTTAAAGGCAAGTACCCTCCCCTGAAGTTAGATGGTTCATCCTGTCCTACAAAAGTAACCAGGTTCTAAGGGATCTCAATATCATTGATCTTTCACAAGGGTGGTTGTTCAGAAGGCAACTTACTTGCCAACCAAAACCCTCCAAGTTTAAGATCTCAATGAGCGTAGCATCGAGTGTCAACCAACTTCAGTCTGCACCAAAGCCGGTTACCTCACTACTTTCTAAAGGCCAAGATGAGTTAACTAGGGTTCTAAAAGTCAGTTAGTGCATTGACAACATATGGCAGCCTCAATATTATCCTCAACTTGACTTAAGGAATATAAGCACCAACCAAGAAGTCGCACTAACTATGGCCACCAGATCAACCGTATCGATATACGTCGTACAGTTTCCTTGGTCTATTGCCATTTACCTAAGGTACACTAGATCCGGGTTAGGACCTTTCACACATAAGAGCACCCCAACAATATAATAATAAAGCAAACAAGGCAAACAATTTAAAGTGATCTTAATTCCTAAGGGTACCCCTCTTAAATAAATCCCCAGCAGAGTCGCCAGTTCTGTAACCCGGTGAACTGACTTTAAACAATGTTGCGGATAGCAAGAGTCGCCACCGACTTTTATTTTATCCATAAGGAAAGGTTATAAAAGAACAGGAAAGACCTTAGAGAATATTTTGGGTCCGGGGGGTAGGTTATGAAAAGGGAAGGTGTTAGCACCCTTTTCATCCATGGTTATCCATGGGCTCTTAGGTACTTAAGCTCACTTTTGAATTGTTTTGAAAGTGTAGTGTGTGAATAGAAAATTTTCAGAATAGTTAATAAATAATCCATGTAAGGATGTGTTAAGAACTTGTTTGAAAACTTGTTGAAAATTTGTTTAAGTGTGAAAAAGTTTTGAAGTGAGCAAGTATCTAGGAGTAGCCTACCCTAATGTTTTAAGGTCTTTCTTATTCTTTATCCTTTCCTTAGTAAGACTATCCCTACTATAATGGAGTAGGTAGTCCTTACTTTGGATGTTAAGGGACATGTGAGGGACAATTGGATTTTTGAAGGCCATTGTGGGGTGTAATAAGCAAACTAGAGGGACTATCATCATTTTTCGAAAGGGACTCGATTCGTAAAGGCAACCATAAGGGACTTTGATGACTTTCTTTTTGAGGGACTTGCTTTATACACCCCACTTAACCAATATTCATAGGCAACTTGAGGGATATCCTTAAGAAGTGAGACGGCGATTAAAATCGACTTACGTGTGTGAAATGTTTAATTTAATTATCTTATATTAAAATGATCTAATTTATTTTTTTAAATATCATACATATTAGCACTCCCTAATTACTAACCATAATGATAATAATAATTAAGTAATTACAATTTACATCCAAGAGGCAATTACAAAATTATAATAAATAAAAAAAAATAACAAATAAGCAAATAAAATATTAGGGTTAGTAAATAATAAGAAAAATTAAATAAGATTAGTATAAATATAAAGTTAGTGAAAATAATTAGTTGAAACAATAACAATGAGAAAAATAGACAAAGTTAGAAAAAATAATAAGATAGAAATTTCAAAATAATAATAAACAACAAAATATGATTAGCAATAATAATTAATTAATAACGTGATTAAACATAAGATTTGATTTTTATTTAGAAACATAAATGATTAAATAATTACTATAATATAAAGTTCTAAATATCATAAGATTTAATTTTTATTTAGAAACATAAATGATTAAATAATTACTATAATATAAAGTTCTAAATATCATAAGATTTGATTTTTATTTAGAAACATAAGTGATTAAATAATTACTATAATATAAAGTTCTAAATATAACATAATTATAAATTTCTTAATCATTTACAAAAATTTAATTATCTCTAATTATATATTAACAATTATTAAGAAAAATATTTACACATTATGATGAAAACAAATTTTAACTAATCAATAATCACATTCACCAAAATTTTACATTAAGTGTTTATAAGGTTTAATTTTATTTACAAAAATTTACAAGAATTATAATAAATATATACATAGAATCATATAGAAAATTAAAATTAGGTTTTCATATTAATTTGGAAAAAAGATGTTAATGTCATTTATTTTAAAAAAAACAGATTTTTATATTACAACAAATTTTAATAAATTAATGATAACAATAATAATAATAATGATAATAATGATAATAATAATAAATAATGATAATAATAATAATAATAATAATAATAATAATAATAATAATAATAATAATAATAAAGCAATAATAAATTTTAAATGTGCCAAATAACCCAACAATGTTGCTAACGCAGAAATGCGCTCATCGCAACCAGATCTAAATCGGACGAAACAAAATTTATCGCAAAGAAAAAGAAATTAAGCAAAAAATAGTATTATTGCTCACACAAAAATGCGATCATCGCAACCAGATCGAACTAACACAAATGTCACGCGTCATGCACACAAATGTGCAAACATCGTATCGACATAATTCGATCAAAAATCTTATATATATAAACTCTAACAATTTAAAAATTATATATATATAAACGCAACAGTAATAGATAAAGAAAAAGAAATAACGGTAATAGATGAAGAAAAAGAAATAACGGTAAAAGATGAAGAAAAAGAAATAACGGTAAAAGATGAAGAAAAATAAACAACAGTAATAGATGAAGGAAAAGAAATAACGGTAAACGATGAAGAAAAAGAAACAATAGTAATGGATGAAGAAGAAAACTAAATAACGGCCAACGGCACTCACTCCTCTTAGGTTTTTTTCATTCTCTCCCCCTTTTTTCCAACAAGGCAACACATGTATATATAGGGAACAAATTAGGGTTAACACCAAATTGTCAATAATGTCCCTAAAGCCCATTTTAAAGCCCAAACTAAATAATTAGTTAAGAAAAAATAAAATTTAAATAATTTAAAATAATTAAAATAAACTTAAAATAAAAACTAATAATCCTATTGATTCCTAAAATAAAAAATATTATAAAAAGAACAAAATTTTTTTCAATATTTTTTATTTTATGATTTTTTGGATATTTTTATGAATAATTTAGAAAAAAGTGAAAAAAATAATATTTTAAAAAATGATTTAATTAAAATACGAAAATAATAATTAAATAATAATAAAAAACTATTTTTTGTTATTTTTTTAATGAAAGATAGAAAAATTTAGAGTAAAAATAATAAAAAACAAAAAAAAGTGACAAAGGTGAGATTCGAACTCTCAACCTCTCACACTCATAACTCCTTACACATGTCCTCCTGCCAATTGTGCCATTTTTACTTTTTAGAAAAAAAAGTGCATGCCATATGATATTTACCTGCAAAAAGTCAAACGACTACACAAATTTGTTAGTAATTGATTAAATGCAATGAAATGCGACGACAAATCTTAGGGCAAAATTTGGGGTATTACAGTTATTATGATAATATTTCTCACCCAACCTCTCTTTGATGTTGGCAAAAAAAATCATGAAGTTTGACTTTGGTTTGACCACAGTTGACCTCAGTTTGACCTTTTAACTGCATTGACTGCTTTTGACTTATCTGATCATCTGACTGAGCAAACTTTTGAGAAAAGTCTTGAAACTTGACATGGGGGTTCTTATACACATATAAGATGTTATGAAGCTCACTTGAAGTCTTGGAAGTCCATTTAGCCTGATTAAAGTCAAAACCCTAGTTTTGGATGCACTGCTTAGGAGGTGCATTGTCTGAGGGAATTGTCAACTCTTCTGACCAATTATGAATTTTGTGAACCTTGTGAACCTTCTTGGAACACAAAGTCTTGTATTGTGAGGGCAAATTTTGGGGTGCAACACCTGGACACGTATTAACCGAAAAGGGAAGCCACTGTTAGGTAAGAACGATTGCCAGGCTTATGAGCCTTACAGGGTTTGGATCCAGGAAAGAGCAAGCCAGTTGCGGATGCCATTTCCAGATGCGCCAGTCCTTGTTCCTATTCCGGTAGCAGAGCCAACTACTGTTTCTAGGGAGGCCTACGAGCAAGTGGTGAAAGAGAAAGAAGCCTTGATGAAGATCAACGAAGGGTTAGAGCAGGAGCTAGCCCAGATACGCAGTGAGAAAAACAAGGCCGTGCATGCCTTCCAACAGCAGATTGAGCTAGTGAACAAGTTAGGGGCTGAGTTGACTGAGGAGAAGAAGAAGCGCGAACGTCTGGGGCAAGAGTTCAGAAGCTCCCATGACATGCTGGAATCCAAAAAGAAAGCGCTTGACGCGGCACATCGAGAAATCTCCTCTTGCAACAAGACTTGGAATGCTACACTCACCAACAATAAGAAGAGGGAAGATAAGCTAAAGCAGCAAATCTCCGACCTCGAAGAGAAGTTGAAGGCTAGCATCAAGAAGTGTGAGGAAGAAGTGATGACCCGGTATAGTGTCCAGCACGCACTGAACAAGGCAATCAAATGCAGAGATGAAGCAGTATCTCAAAAGCGGAAACTAGAAGATTGCTTCGGAGAAGCGACATGGGAAGAAACTGCTGAAGACGTGCGCCGTGTTCTTAAGAAGAGAAACCAACTTGTTGAAGGGCTGCTTGGTCGACCAAGTCATCCAGAGACCAAGAAGTTGATCGAAGAGTACCAGGCTTTTGGGAGGATTTGATCATTTCATATAGTAACTTGTATGCTTTATTTGCATAGTGCTGACCATCACCAGGATTGTTGGTCGAGGTCATGCCTTCTTGTTGTACTCTCAGCGACGTTGTATTCTGGTTTTCTCAGTAATATATGAGACTTTCTGTGACTCAGTTCCGGTCTTTATATCATTAGCACTGTCACCACACTGGCACCTTCACACTAGAACTGGGGGAATGAATCTCCCTAATGCACAGACACATTGCATTGCATTCACATTCATATTGCATTACAGGTAATCTTTGAATAAGTGTCTTATGTCCTGCTCTGTACCAGGTACTTTCCAGGATTGCAGATCAACACCCGCACCGCTATTCTACCCGCATCAATTGTCGAAGAATCATGGATCAAATGCAGAACGAGATGCAAGATGTGCGCGAGAAGCTCGCTCTCTTCATGCAGACCATGGAAGCGATTGCGAAAGGGCAGGAGCATTTGCAGGCCATGGTCCAGCCTCTATTGGCCCGAAACGCTGGTCATGGTAATGAAGATCATCAGTCTGTACGGGTCGATACTGTTCATGGAGACGGCACTCCCACGCCAGTGGCTCCGCCTGTAGTCAATACACCTGCTGCTAATGTCAACAACGCTACCGCTGCTGTGAATGGTAACGTCGGAGTTGGGAATGAGACTGCTGTCCATAACGTTGGGCTGGGTGATGTCAATTTGGGTGACAACATGGGAGGCAACGGCTTTGTCAATACTGGATTCGGGTTCAACGATCAGGGATTCGATAACACTGGGAAGTATGGCTTTAATGCTCAAGGCTTTGGGCAGGATGGTTATGGTGCGACCAATCAGGGTTACGGGGGTTTTGGAAATGGAAACGGTGCTGGATTTATGGCTTTTGGTCCTGCTGGAGGTGTTCAAGGGTACGGCAACAGAGGCCGAGGTCCGGGAATGAATCAAATCAGAGCAGGACGTAATAATGGATATGACGGGTATGGGGCTGGAAATGGTATGTGGCAAGAAGATCAGCAGGAGGACGCCTTCTCTGGAGGAGGTTTCGAAGGGCCGATGGATGATTCTCAGAAGATCAGAATGCTGGAAGAGCAGATGAGGGGAGTCCTAAACCAAAGTGTTGTGGGTTTGGACATGGCAACAATGGGGCTGGTACCTGGCTTAAGGGTGCCAATTAAATTCAAAGCTCCTGCGTTTGACAAGTATAAAGGAGACACATGTCCAAAGGTGCATGTACGAGCTTATTACAGAAAGATGTCTGCATACTCAACTGATGAAAGAATGCTAATGCATTTCTTTCAGGATAGTCTGTCGGGCCCTTCCCTAGAGTGGTACATGGGGTTGGAGCCAACTGATATCAAGACGTGGAAGCAATTAGCAGAGGCATTTGTAGCCCATTACAAGTATAACAGCGACCTGGCACCCAATCGGGTCCAGTTGGCCGGGCTGTCGCAGAAGAAGGGGGAAAGCTTTAAAGAGTACGCGCAAAGGTGGCGCGATATGGCTGCCCGGGTCCGTCCTCCTGTAGAAGATAAGGAAATGAATGACATGTTTGTCGGCACATTCACAGGTCTGTTTCATGACATGTTGTTTCACACGTCTCTGGCCAGTTTTTCAGACCTGATTCTGATGGGAGAAAAGATTGAACGTAATATTAAGCAAGGAAAGTTCCAGGCTGAGGAATCAACTGCATCTGGAAGTAATAGGAAAGCTTATGGTGGGCGCCGTCAGGGCGAGGCAAGCGCAGTATTTGGAGGCCGAGGCAGGGGACGAGGTCAATATCGTCAGCCGCAGCAGGTGGCGAGTGTTACTATCCCGTATCAACAGCAGCCACTCCAGCAACAACAACCGGTTCAACAACAGCCAATGCAACAGCAACAGCAGCCTCAGCAGGGGGCACAGCAGGCTCCGCGAAGATTCCAGGGTAGTAAACCGAGAAGAGTGTTTGAGAAGCCTCCCTCAACCTACGCCGATTTGTTGCAGACATTGTTGGGATTGAACCTGGTAGAGAAAAGAACTCTGGCACCAATAACGGGAGCTCCCCCATTTGGCTACGATGCAAGCAGGCACTGCGAGTTTCATTCTGGGGCTCCGGGTCACGATATAGAAGGTTGCCATGCTTTTAAGCACGTTGTGCAGGATCTTTTGGACAATAAGACTATCAATTTCGGAACGGCAGGTCCGAATATAGTGCAGAAACCCATGCCTAATCATGGGGCTAACGTCGTTCTGACTGAGGAAGGGTTGAATCTGATTGTGAATGTTGAAGATTTAAAGACGCCGCTGAGCGAGATAAAGAGCCGACTGTTGCAAGGAGGTGTTTACCCAGGATGTAACGAGTATTGCTTAGACTGTTGGACCCTAGCTGGAGGGTGTGAGGATTTGAAGAAAGGCATTCAGGCTTTAATTGATGAGGGCATATTGCAGTTTGACCGAGCGGCAACTGAAGAGCCTGCAGGGGCAGTAGTGGATAATCGGAGTGACGTGGCCACGGTAACGATTCCTCGGAAGACGATCACTATTGCAGCACCAGCTCAGCGCCCACCGATCACCATAACTAAGGCCGGGCCAATCCCGTACGAGAACACGAAAGCAATCCCATGGTCATATGGGTTGGAAGTATATTGTGACGGAGTAAAAATTGATGTTAATAAACAGCCAGCCGAGACGGTGGATAATGTTGTTGGCTCAGGAGGCATGACAAGGAGTGGCCGGATCTTTATATCTCCTGAAGTGGAGGCTGAAAGGCTAGCAAAAGGAAAAGGGAAAGCGGTTGAGAACGTCCCAGTGCAAGCGCGTGAAAAAGAAGCAGCATCGAAGGATGTAGAAGAGTTCATGCGCTTGATTCAAAAAAGTGATTATAAGATTGTGGAGCATCTGCAGCAAACGCCGTCCAAAATATCTATCCTGTCACTGCTGTTGTGTTCGGAAGCTCACAGAAATGCCTTGCTGAAAGTCCTGGATACTTCTTTTGTGCCCCAAGACGTCTCCGTGAACCAGCTAGAAGGAGTATTGGCACATGTAAATGCAGGCCACAACTTGGGCTTTACCGATTTTGACTTAACTCCGAAAGGGAGAGATCATAATATGGCACTACACGTATCTGTTGAGTGTAGAGGGTCAGTAATGTCGCACGTCTTGGTTGACACCGGGTCATCTTTGAATGTGCTGCCCAAGAGGGCGATGATGAAGCTGGATGTTAGAGGAATTTTGTGTACACCCAGTGATTTGGTAGTCAGAGCATTCGACGACACACGGAGAACAGTCTTTGGATCAATCACATTGCCTCTACAGGTGGGGCCGGAGGTGTTTGCCACTGAATTTTATATCATGGATATACAGCCTGCGTACAGCTGCTTGCTTGGAAGACCCTGGATTCATGGAGCAGGGGCAGTCACGTCCACCCTGCATCAGAAGTTAAAATATATGGTCGGAGACAGCGTAGTCACCGTGTGCGGAGAAGAGGACATCCTGGTCAGCCATCTATCTTCATTTAAATATGTGGAAGTCGACGGAGAGATCCACGAAACACCCTGCCAGGCATTTGAAGGGCTGCGCATCAAGGACAAAGGTCCCGGGCCGAGCAAAGTGCCGGAGATAGCCGTCTCGTCGTATAAAGAGGCTCAAGCTCTAGTGGAAGCAGGAGAAGCCAAGGGCTGGGGCAAAGTGCTGGACATTCCTGTGAAGATGGACCGGTTCGGGCTGGGGTACCAACCGTCGTCATCAACTCCTTCCGTGGGGGCACCCCGTTTCCGAGGGCCAATCACCATCTCTGCCAGTGGAGTATGTCATGAAACCATCAATGCTGCTTCAGAGTCTGATGAAGGAGACAGCGACTGTGATATAGATGCCTGGATTCAGCCAAGCACGCCAGGACAAGGACTGTGCAACTGGTCTATTCAGGAGCTTGTTCCTGTGACTTTTAAACAGTAATGCTTTGCTTTATTAATTGTTGAACAATCTGATGTCTCGCCCGGGGCATCATGATTCGCTTAGGGCTGTGTTGTTATAAACATTGCGTGTTAATCATTAAATAAATGGCGTTTTTTCATGTGCAAATACTGTAATCCCTGTCTTTCTTGTTTTATATTTTTCAATAAAATGGCAACGTGGTTATTCGCTTTATACGCATTTTGAAGCACTTAACCATTCCTTTTGCAGGATAACATTTTCAGATGACATCCTTGAACCACCTATGACTCGTCCCGACTTTGGGCACCCGGTGTTTCAGGCCGAAGAAGAGGTTGTCGAAGATAGCGACGTTCCTGAAGAACTGTCTTGGTTAGTAAAGCAGGAGGAAAGAGCCATTCTGCCTCACGACGAGGTCATCGAAATTATCAACTTGGGGTCGGAAGGGGTTGAGAAGAATATTCGTATCGGAGCCGCACTGCAGAGTGATATCAAGCGAAGATTGGTTGAAATGCTCCAAGAGTATAGTGATGTATTCGCTTGGTCATACGAAGATATGCCGGGGCTCGATACAGATATGGTTGTGCACCGTCTGCCACTGAAAGAAGATTGCCCGCCGGTCAAACAAAAGCTTCGCAGAACTCGACCAGATATGGCGATGAAGATCAAAGAGGAAGTCCAAAAACAGTGGGACGCTGGTTTCCTGGCTGTGACAAAATATCCTTCATGGGTTGCCAACATCGTACCAGTGCCAAAGAAAGATGGCAAGGTTCGAATGTGTGTGGATTATCGAGATTTGAATAAAGCAAGCCCAAAAGACGATTTTCCACTTCCTCACATCGACGTGTTAGTTGATAATACTGCTCAATACTCCGTATTCTCCTTCATGGATGGCTTTTCAGGTTATAATCAGATTAAAATGGCGCCAGAGGACATGGAGAAGACCACTTTCATAACGCCTTGGGGAACATTTTGCTACAAAGTGATGCCCTTCGGTTTGAAAAATGCTGGGGCAACATATCAGCGCGCGATGACGACTCTTTTCCATGACATGATGCATAAAGAGATCGAAGTTTATGTTGACGATATGATTGCCAAATCCCAGACGGAGGAAGAGCATCTGGTGAATCTGTTGAAGTTATTTAAAAGGCTTAGGAAGTTCAGGCTAAGGCTGAACCCTAACAAATGCACCTTCGGGGTGAGATCGGGTAAGCTCCTGGGGTTCATCGTAAGCGAAAGGGGAATAGAGGTCGACCCTGCTAAAATAAAAGCAATTCAAGAAATGCCGACGCCTAAAACGGAGAAAGAGGTGCGCGGGTTTTTAGGGAGGTTGAACTACATCGCCCGGTTCATATCTCACCTAACGGCCACGTGTGAACCATTATTCAAGCTGTTGAAGAAAGATCAAGCTGTGACGTGGAACGAAAATTGTCAAAAGGCGTTCGATAAAATAAAGCAGTATTTGCAGGAACCTCCTATTTTGATACCCCCAGTGGCAGGTAGACCCTTGATAATGTATTTGACGGTTCTTGAGGGAAGCATGGGTTGTGTTCTCGGTCAACACGATGAGACAGGGAGAAAAGAGCATGCGATCTATTACCTGAGTAAGAAATTTACAGATTGTGAATCTCGATATTCAATGCTAGAGAAAACTTGTTGCGCGCTAGCCTGGGCCGCCAAGCGTTTGAGGCAGTACATGCTGAATCATACAACCATGCTTATCTTGAAGATGGATCCTATCAAATATGTGTTTGAAAATCAGGCGTTGTCAGGAAGAATTGCCCGTTGGCAGATGGTCCTGACTAAATATGATATTCAATACGTCTCGCAAAAGGCTATAAAGGGGAGTGTGCTGTCTGAGTATCTGGCGGAGCAGCCTATTGAAGAGTACCAATCGATGAGATTTGATTTTCCTGACGAGGATATCATGTATCTAAAGATGAAAGATTGTGAAGAGCCATTGCCAGACGAAGGACCAGGGTTGGGTTCTAAGTGGAAGATGATTTTTGACGGAGCTGTGAATGCTTACGGTAGCGGAATAGGGGCAATCATCACTACGCCGCACGGGTCGCACATCCCGTTTACTGCCCGATTGACCTTTGCTGTTACCAATAATGAAGCTGAGTACGAAGCTTGTATAATGGGGCTTGAAGAAGCCATTGATTTGCGAATCAAACACCTGGACGTATACGGAGACTCAGCTCTGGTGGTGAATCAGATCAAAGGGGAATGGGAGACACGTCAGCCCAACTTGATACATTACATGAACTATGCAAGGAGATTGTTGCCTTTCTTCGATAAGGTTGAATTGCATCACGTACCGCGGGCAGAGAATCAAATGGCTGACGCCCTGGCCACTTTGTCTTCCATGTACAAAGTCAACTTCTGGAACGAAGCTCCCCGAATCATTATCTCTCGGCTTGACAGGCCAGCTTATGTATTTGCTATTGATGAAGCATCTGATGACAAACCATGGTATTTCGATATCCTTAATTTCCTGAAGAATAAAGAGTATCCGGCTGGGGCATCCAGTCAAGATCAGAAGACTCTCAGGAGATTAGCGGGCAATTTCTATTTGAACCCGGAGGGCGTCTTATACAGAAGGAACCACGATTTGGTACTGTTGCGTTGTGTAGACGAAAAAGAGGCAAAGCTTCTCATGGAGGAAATACACGAAGGTACCTTTGGTACGCATGCCGGCGGGCATGCTATGACGAGAAAGCTGCTGCGGGCAGGTTATTTTTGGCTGACCATGGAAACTGATTGTTTCAAATTTGCGAGGAAGTGTCACAAGTGCCAAATCTATGCTGACAAGATCCATGTGCCTCCAAGTCCTCTAAATGTGATGTCATCGCCATGGCCATTCTCGATGTGGGGAATCGATATGATTGGAAAGATCGAGCCGACAGCTTCTAACGGGCATCGGTTCATCCTAGTAGCAATCGATTATTTCACCTAGTGGGTGGAAGCGGCGTCTTACGCAAATGTAACTAAGCAAGTGGTGGCCAGATTCATTAAAAGAGATATCATTTGCCGATATGGGATTCCCGAGCGGATAATCACGGACAACGGTTCAAACTTGAACAACAAAATGATGAAGGAGCTCTGTCAGAATTTCAAGATCGAACATCACAACTCCTCCCCTTACCGACCCAAGATGAATGGCGCTGTTGAGGCGGCCAATAAGAATATCAAAAAGATCATTCAGAAAATGGTGGTGACCTATAAGGATTGGCTTGAGATGCTACCTTTTGCTTTGCACGGTTATCGTACGACGGTACGCACATCAACCGGGGCAACTCCGTTCTCGTTAGTATACGGAATGGAAGCGGTATTACCATTGGAAGTTGAGATCCCTTCCCTGAGGGTATTGCGGGACGTTCAGCTAGACGAGGCAGAATGGGTAACAAATAGATTGAATCAACTGAGCTTAATGGATGAGAAGAGGCTAGCTTCTCTAGCATACGGTCGTTTGTACCAGAGCCGAATGAAGAAAGCGTACGACAAGAAGATACATCCGCGAAGCTTTCAGACGGGCGACCTTGTGCTGAAAAGGATTCTCCCGCCGCAAGCAGATCACAGGGGCAAGTGGACACCCAACTACGAAGGGCCATACGTTGTCAGGAAAGTATTTTCGGGAGGAGCGTTGTTGTTGTCCACCATGGACGGAGAAGACTTCACGTCGCCTGTAAATTCGGACGCAGTTAAAAAATACTTTGCTTAAAATAGACCCGCTGGACAGAAAAAAAGAGAGTCCAGGCAAAAATGGGGCATCCTGGCGAACCAAAAACAGAATGAAAGGTTCGGGCAAAAATTAGGGATAAAATTGAAAAAATGTACACCCGCGAAGTTGAAAACCTACACTGGGCGGCTTCGGCAAAAAAGGGTATCCCGGTGAACTGAAAACCCGTAAAGGGCGGTTCACGCAAAAGTTAGGGATTTGAAAAGCAAATGACTGCGGTCCGAATTTGATAATTGCAATAAGCATCAATGCGGGAGAATACATTTGGGGAGTCAGTTATCCGATACAATCTCTTCAGAAGTGGGGGTACCGGGAAAGCATTAGAGTCGGGCGAGTCATGGGAGGATCAGTTCGTGGTGTTCATCTGTATCCCGTTGCCGACATGTGTACCAATTTAAGTCGTCAATATTTATGCTTCTTGTGCATACTTGTATACTTGTATATTTGCTTTGTGTAGCTTCCTCATTTCAGGAGTTACATCCCGTGTACAAAACTCTGCCCATTCAGGGGCCCAATCAATAAAATACGTTATTCAGTACTTGACACTGTTCTTTACTATTTTGTGCATGATTAACGCCTAAGTTTGATGAAACTAGCATGAGTATAACGTCGCTGGCCCTTGCCAACAGTTGCTAAAGCTTTGAATTAACTGAAAATAACGTCACTAACCTGAGTTGATTTGGTTGCATAGGCTTGTCTTGTCTTGTTTGTGTTGTTGCAGGTTTCATAACCGTACGAGGAAGATGATCGAAAGATAGCAATAACGAAGGACTCAGCCATGCGCAGGTCATGCAGGTTCTTCCTGAAGAAGGATCGAACTCCCCAGCTAGCCGTAGCTTATCCAAAGGGCATGCTCCAGCAAAGTCGTTTATCCTCAGCAGAGTTTGGCGATTCCAAGACTACAAGGCGGTATCCAGACAGTGCCTCTTAAGCAGAGTGGTTTAGCCACAGAAGATTAATATTTGTGAGCTGTATTCAGGCAGCTTACCTTTCCCCGCAGGGTCATCCTCTCCCCTATCGGAGTTCTCTCCTTGCAGCAAATGTTCCTTCCTCCCAGTGGAACCCGGAGACCAAGACTCTCCCCAGCAGAGTTGGTGGCGGGTCCTGTCAGTTATTTCGTCAGGGATACCGTGTAATATCAGTTCACTCTCCAGCAGAGAAGTCCAATCATACTTGGCATACCTGCTATTCCTCAGCAAAGTCATTTTCCCCAGCAGGGGGTTACCTCAACGGGGTATTTGGTTCAAGCTCCCAACTTCCCAGCATGGTTGACTTCACCCTTCCGGCATTTATTTTGCTGGAGCAATTCTGTAGCATCTGGCTATCCCCGGCGGAGTCGGCATTAGCTTCAGCATTTATCTTGCTGAAGCAGTTTCTGTACTCTAGCAGTTCAGGTGGAGAGAACTCTTGCTCAAATGAACTACCAAACATTCAAGATCTCGGCATGAGACATCCAATGATAATTGTCAGTTGCGGCCGTATTCCCCACAGAGTTATCAGGATAAGTTTCTCTTTATTCCCAGGCAGAGTTAGTTGTCATCATGGGGTCCATGAATCAGAATTTCGGAGGCCACCGCCGGTTATCAGAGCAGGCATCCGGTAGTTTGGTTTCCAGATATCCCCAGTAGAGTCCGCCCCAAGGTCGCTGTCACGTTGGTGCTAAGAAGGTTGTGGGTGGGGATCAATGGAGAACTAAGTCCTGACGTGGACAACTCATTCCTATATTGACGGGATTTCTTCGGAAGTGGGCGTCCTAACGTGGACAGATTTATTTCCCCGGATTGATGAGATGTGTTAGTCCTAACGTGGACAGATTCGGGTTCTCGGAGTTGGTGAAATGGGAAGTCATGACGTTGACAAAAGTGATTGCTCTTTGTGTTGGTATCCTGACGCGGACCAGTTACTCTCAGCAGTTATCTTTTTTCGTGTTGGCAAAGCATGGGTCCTGACGTGGACAAATCAGACAAAGGTGTGAGTCCTGACGTGGACAAGTCTTATTTCCTCAGCAGGTCGAAGGTGCCTGAGTCCTGACGTGGACAAATCAAGACGAAAGATGGGTCCTGACTGTCGCTACTGCGAAAATCGGCGCCGGCTGAACAGAAGAGTCGCCACCGTGCGTTATTTATCCCACGGGAGGGAAAGGAAACGCTCAGAGTAAACCTCGCACAATACGGGAAAGGTATGGTCATCGCAACCAAAACCTGGGTTCGGGAGTCGGTTACGCAAGGGGAAGGTATTAGCACCCCTCACGTCCGTCGTACTCGACGGGATCCACGCTTGTTTTCGGGTATGGATTGTTATTCTATCTAAACTATAGGTCAAGGGTGAAAAAGAAAATAAAATGAAAAATAAAAATGACTCGGCAAAGTATCGCACTTTATGCCTACGTATTCCCGCCGGGAACGAGAAATCAGAGTCAACGTAGTTCGCCTACCTACGGGAAAGGAGGGAAAGGTTGCTCGCTAGGATATCGCATCCTATGCCTACGTACTTCCACACAACATGGAAGATCAGAGCAAACGTAGTTCGGGCCACGTACGACACAAGTCTGCCTTGGTTGATTTTATTCCTTCTGAAAAAGGTTTTTCTGATTAACAGTCCAAGAGGACAAAAATGACGTTTTGATGAGTTCACATTCTTTTACGGAAGAAGCGTCTTTTATTGCGTTTGAAATCTTTATGTGTTTTTCTGTTTGTTTTGAGAAAGAAAGAGACAGAACTCTAACCTACGGTTGCGAAGGGAAACAAGCTATCCTAATGTTATCATGCATGGGTTGAGACCTAGTGTCTATCATGCTCCTCTCTTGCACAGAGAGAAACAGAGATCCTACGGGATAGGCAGAAACAGAAACAATATCAGATATACACAGCAAAACAGTAAAATGCATGGATGCAACAATACAAGCGAGGCAAGGGAGTCCCACTCAACCTCGAACCTAGAAAACAATAGGCGAAAGTGAACAGGCTTCACTTTCAACCCAACAGGGTAAACAGCAAACAATACAGCTCAAAAAACCAATCAATACATCAACAAATGAAATACAGCAACAGCATCAGCAGCTCTGAATCAACAACTGGCTTCAAGCAATCTCCAATCAGCTACAGGCTTCAACAAGCATCAATATCCATCTTCATGGCCTTCAGACAATGGCTTTGATCATCAGTCTTCCATCTGCAATGCCTTTTCTTCAAGCTCAAACCTCCAGGATGAGGGATCAGTCACAAGAGTGAATTGGGTGTTAAGCAATCAGCTGACTACCAAAGGTGGTGAACAGACTGCTTCTAACACAAGAGACATTTTCTCTCAAGAGTTCTATCTCATAGACACTGTCACCAAGCCTTCCAAAGGAAGGGGGTGAGTGTCTTAGAGAGACTCTGAATCACAGAGAAGAATGGATGCAGACAAGGCAATCCATGTTTGAGAAACAAAATTTCTAATCTAGAGCTCTGCCTAGCTCCTAAACCCTAATCTCCTGAGCAACTGCTAGCAAGAAACTCCTCCTCAACTCTCTGCAGTTGATCTTCAGCATTTGACTCTTTAATGGCTTCAGCTCCACAAATCTTCAGCTTCCCCAGGGCCCCAGACAAACCCAATACCCATACAAACAATCAATAAACCCCAGAGGGCACACCACACCAGACAGCAGATATACAGACAGCAATAATAGCAGTAGGGAATTCTGACTTTTTCTAAGGGATCTAATAGCTACCCATAGCCCCTATAGTCCCATAACTAAACTAGTCAAACCCTAAGTCCTAAGGGAAAAAAATTGAACTTCCTAAGTTGTCACTTAAAACCCTAGTTTTGTACATGATGTTCAAGCATTTATTAATCACCTAAAACTAGCCTCTAAAAATGGGAACTAAAATATTTCTACAAGCTTAATATCTTATCTAAACAATATGAAAAGAGTGATCAAAAATATTAAAGCATGTGAGAGAACAAAAATCATAAAAATAATGCATGAAATGTATCTATTTATTATGACATTTATTTAGAAAATATGAAAAAAATATGAAATAAAACTAAAAATGAAAATTTATTTTCCTATAATATTCTAGACATTTTAATGAAAACATGGTAAAAAGAATGAATTAAAAAGCATTTTTTATGAATTGTTTATGAATTTATGAAAATTGGTGAAAAATTAAAATGAAATAAGAAAAATAAAAATGAATTAAATGAGCCAGAGGGGGTGCATCCAGTAGGTGCGCTCAGTTCATTATTGGATGGGCCAGACAGGGTAGGGTGCTGTTAGCAAAAGGACTAAGGCCCAGAGTCACTCAGAATAACAACAACGCGCTGGGGGTGAAGGAAGTAATAAAGTCACGTTGAAATATTGGTTTTGGGCTCACACGGGGGTGGGAATAACAATCCAACTCAGGCCCGCCCGTTTCAATTAATGAAACGGTGCGTTTAGGGCCAGGGCAATCTCCCTCCAATTTCAGATTGAATATAGGCCATTGGATCATTCTAAAAGTCAAGAGTCTTGCACCAAACGAATGGCCACGATTATTTCTTCTCCAAACGACCTGCAGCCTAGGGTTTCAGCTCCACCATGGCAGCCATGCACGAGCAAGGTTCCACCTCTCTGCTCTCCATCTACACGCAACCAATCCACACGATGTGAACATGAAATCTGCTCCAAATCTCTCCCTCTACAAGCTTAGGGTATCAATTCGTCTTGAAACTCACCACAACAACAAACATGATTGGATCAACATTCGGCCTCCATTGAAATGCACTGATATGGACCATCACCAATCCTCCTCAAACCTAGCCTAAATTAAACTACATCTAATGGAGATTAACCTATGCTATCAAGTTGCAATTATAACACATTCATCCAAGAGATTCGAACACAAGCAGATTATGGCACCTGTTAACAAACCTCACCAAATCGTTCCAAACTCACCTAAACTAATCTCCTAACCACCTAGATTGCATCTAAACTAACAACATCATGCCAAATTAACTAGATCAAGCAGTTTGAATGAAAACTTACCTAGTAAGAAATCTTGAGAAACAGCTATGGAGGATGTGGATCTGAAGCTTTTAAGTGTTGAATCTTGATCAATCCTTGAGGAACTTAATTCTGTATGCACAAACTTGGAGGTTCCTTGCTTGAATCATGCAATCCACTTGAACTTGTGATTTTGATGATCTTGAGAAAAGCACTCGAAAATGGATGATAACTACCAGAAACTTGCTTCAATTATGATCTATGATGATGATGGAGTGAAATTGAATTGATTATGATGAAAGTTGGTGAAGGTTTTGAGAGAATTGTAATGAAACTCCAATGAAAAAGTGTGAAAAATTATGTGGAATTCTTGGTGCAAATGAGGCCAACCCTTGCCAAATTCTCCTTTCATGAATATATAGACCCCAAATGAACATTCTAGATCCATCTTGCACATTCCCTTGTTTTCAAATTTTGATCCATTTTTGATTATGTTTCTTAAATGATAAGCAACCATGGATAACTTCATTTTTTCCTTCTAAACTCAAAAAAGTGGGTGAACCATTGTTCTTAGAATTGTTTTTCCATTCAAAATCATATATTGGAAGTCTCCATTTGGACTTGTAAATCTCCCAAACCATTTTCCAACTTGAAATTATTCACTTTATAAGCCTTTTTAGTTCATATTTTGACCTATCATGCAACTCCATGCTATGGGCTTCTCCAATAACTTGTGACCTTCTTTCTAGACTTAAAATCCCATTTGGAGCAAGTTTGATGTTGTAAGTTTTTCCATTTGAGGCCTCCTTGTATGAGTTTTGGGTATAGGTTAAAATGACCTGTAATTCACAAATGCCCAAAATACCCTTTGCTTGTCAAGACCATAAGTTGAGTTCTCCACATCATATGAAGGCATGCCATACCATTCTAGAAAGCTAAGACAATGAGGAACAATTCTTATGTTGACCAATAATTCATTTGAAATCTCCTTGAGGGGTAAAACTAGCTTGGAAGTCAAGTCACTTTCACAGACAAAAGTTCAGACACCCCAGATGACCTGTAACTTGTAAGGACCATAACTTGAGTTCTATAAATCTCCTTGAGGTCTTCCACCACTCAAATTAAAGGTCTTGAGATCCTCTACAAGTTTCATGTTGGCCAAGAAGCCATTTGAAGCTAGAATTTTGACTTATCTTGCTTGGAAATTTGACCTAAACTAGGGGATTTTACAGAGAAACCCTAATTTAGTAACTCCTCTTCTCCTTGATTTCTCTTGAATTCTCCTTGTCATATCTCCATATCCTTCTTAATATGTTCAATATTGATCCCCACATCTCTCCAATAACCTTGAATGCCCTTTTAAGTCAGTCAATTGACCTAGGGTTGACCTAGGGTTGACCCAGATGAAACCCTAGTTGACTGTCTTCAACTATAGCTCTTGTGCTTTCATCAATGACTTGTTTTCTTCTCCAAATGACTTTATAAGTCTCTCAAGATGTCTAGATACTCTCCATGCCTTCAATCCACAGCTCATAACCCTCTTGTTGATCCTCAGATACCCTCAGCTAGGAGACAGACTCAAGGCTTGATCTGCTGAACTCTTTGCTTTCAAATTCTTTCCTGATGACTTGAATGAGATTGAATTGGGATAATAACCTCTTGCTAGGCCTCTAGAGATGAAAATAATGATTGGTCCCCTGGTGAATGACTTGCTATGCTTATGCTATGCAGATGGTTAGTCTATGTACATAACTCTACATGCAAATGCTAATGATGATGAAACATAAATCCAAGGAATAAGGTTGAGCAAATTTTAGGGTGCAACAGCTGCCCCTATTCAAGCGACTTGGACCCGATTGGGTGAAGAGCCCGGAGCCTTCAGACATTCGCGGTACGAGGCGGTTGAATACTAGTGAAACCAGAAATTTGCCAACCGCAGAAATAAACTGCGCTCCTGCTTGAGGAATGACATTCGTCAGCTGAATCTGACTGTTAGAGTAACCCACTGATCTCGCACGACCGTGCTGGGGATTGTCTTCATCGTTCTGAAGAGGATTCTGTCATAACAGATTGCTTGCTTGTCCACGTTAGGACTCTGTCTGTTATCAACACGAAGGAATCTCAACTGAACTTGTCCACGTTAGGACTCCACTTACTGTCAACCCAGGAAAATCTCGGCAACTCCGCTGGGGATAATTCACCTGCATTTCCGTAAACTGAATCGTCCACGTCAGGAATAACACTCTTCCACGTTAGGAGTAACACCAGTCCACGTTAGGAATCACATCGTCCACGTTAGGAGCAACGCTTTTATCTTTCCACGTTATGAAGCAATCTTCTTTCCACGTAAAGAGAACTACATCAATCTGTCCACGTAAGGACTCCAATACCATTTGACGTGTCCGCGTCAGGACTCCGATCTTTCCACGTAAGGAATTCCACTTTGGTGCTGAACCTGTCCACGTCAGGACTCAATTTCTCGAATCTGTCCACGTCAGGGCTAAACTTTCCACGTTAGGAATGCACTTGTCTCCCCGTAAGGAATCCATCTCGATATGCCCGCGTAAGGACTCAATCTTTCCACGTTAGGAATACCAACTTCTTTCTGATTTGTCCGCGTCAGGACTCAATTTTCCACGTAAGGAACGCCATCTTAATCTGTCCACGTAAGGACTCTCTTTTTCCACGTTAGGAATACTGTTATTTCCACGTAAGGAAACTATCTTCTGATATGTCCGCGTATGGACTACATCTTTCCCGCGTTAGGAATAATAATCTCTTTGATCTGTCCACGTCAGGACACCTATCTTGTCTTGATTTGTCCACGTTAGGACTCAGGCGTCTTCGACTCACTGAGGAAATAAGACTTGTCCACGTAAGGACTCGCACGTCTTCGACTTGCCGGGGAATATCCGCGTTAGGACTTACACTTTGCCAACAACACGAAGAAGGATAAATTTGTCCGCGTCAGGACTCTTGTATCTTGTCATCACAAAGAACTACAAACTTGTCCACGTCAGGACGCACATTTCACCATTACAAATAAAGATATCTGCCGAAAACAAAATGATCCACGTCAGGATACCAACACGAAGAGTAACCAATCTTTTGTCAACGTCATGACCTCCCTTTCTCCAAATTTCAAAAGACCGAATCTATCCACGTCAGGATTAACACACCTTACCAATCCGGTAAAACAAACCTGTCCACGTTAGGACGCCCACTTCTGAAGAAACCCCGTCATTCTAGGAGTAAATGGTCCACGTCAGGACTTAATTCTTCAATGATCCTTTCCCACAAACTGCTCAGCACTGACGTGACAGCGACTTCGAGACGAACTCTACTGGGGATGTCTGAAAACCAACTATCGGACACCTGCTCTGATAACCGGCGGTGGCCTCTGAAATTCTGATTCATGCGACCCGTTGATGACAAACAAACTCTGCTTGGGGATTAAGGAGATTCTTATCCTGGCCACTCTGGCTGGGGAAGATAATATGCATTTGCATAAATGACTTTGCTGGAGACAAAGAGAATTTTATCATGATAACTCTGTGGGGAATACCGCCGAAACTGACATTATTATTGAATATCTCCTGCCGAGATCTTGACTGTTTGGTGATTTATTTGAGCAAGAGCTCTCTCCACCTGAACTACTGGAGTACAGAAACTACTTCAGCAAAATAAATGCTGGAAGGGTAACGCCGACTCGCCGGGGATAGCCTGATGCTACAAAGTTATTCCAGCAAAATAAATGCTGGTAGGATGAAGTCGACCCTGCTGGGAATTTGGGAACTCAAACCACCCGTCTTGTTGAAGTAACCCTCTGCTGGGGAATATAACTCTGCTGGGAAATAGCAGATGCGCCTGATATGATTGAGCCCCTGCTGGAGAGTGAACTAATATCACACGGTATCTCTGACAAAATAAATGACAGGACCCACCATCAACTCTGCTTTGGAGAGTCTTGACCTTCGAATTCCACTGGAAGGAAAGAACACTCGCTGAAAAGAGAACTCCGCTGGGGATGGCTGGATTCTCTCGGGGAAAATTTACTGACTCCGCCGGGGGAGAATGCAGGACCCTGCGGGGGGAGATGAACCTGTCTGAATACAGCCTTACGATCCCGGAATCACCAAACTCTGCTGAGGACGAGTAACTTCTCTGGAGCACGTCCTTTGGATAAGCTACGGCTAGCTGGAGAATTCTATCCTTCTTCAGGAAGAACATGCATGACCTGCGTGGGGATCAAGCCCTTCACTATTGCAATCTTTTGATCACCTTCCTCGTACGGTTATGAAACCTGCAACAACACAAACAAGACACGACAAGCCTATGCAATCCACATCGATTCAGGTTAGTGACTGTTACACTCAGTTAATTCAAAGCTTTAACGATTGCTGGCAAGGGCCAGTGATGTTATACTCATGCTAGCTTCATCAAACTTAGGCGTTTTATCGTGCGCAAAACAGTAAAGAACAGGCATCAAGTACTGAATAACACATTTTCATTGATTGGGCCCCTGAATGGGCGGAGTTTTTGTACACGGGATGTAACTCCTGAAAAGAGGAAGCTACGCAAAGCAAATATACAAGTATGCAAGTATTCACAAGAAGCATAAATATTGACAAATTAAATTTTGTACACATGTCGGCAACTGGATGCAGATGAACATCACGAACTGATCCTCCCATGACTCGTCCGACTCTAATGCTTTCCCGGTATCCGTCTTCTGAAGAGGTTGTATCCGATAACTAATTCCTCAAATATATTCTCCCGCACTGATGCTCATTGAATACCAAATTCGGACCGCAGTCATTTGCTTTTCTCATCCCTAACTTTTGCGTGAACCGCCCTTTACGGGTTTTCAGTTCACCGGGATACCCCTTTTTGCCGAAGCCGCCCAGTGTAGGTTTTCAACTTCGCGGGTGTACATTTTTTCAATTTTATCCCTAACTTTTGCCCGAACCTTTCATTCTGTTTTTGGTTCGCCAGGATGCCCCATTTTTGCCTGGACTCTCTTTTTTCTGTCCAGCGGGTCTATTTTAAGCAAAGTATTTTTTAACTGCGTCCGAATTCACAGGTGATGCAAAGTCTTCCCCGCCCATGGTGGACAACAATAAAGCTCCTCCTGAAAAGACCTTCTTGACAACGTATGGCCCTTCGTAGTTGGGGGTCCACTTGCCCCTGTGATCTGCTTGCGGCGGGAGAATCCTTTTCAGCACAAGGTCGCCCGTCTGAAAGCTTCGCGGAAGTATTTTCTTGTCGTACGCTTTCTTCATTCGTCTTTGATACAAACGACCGTATGCCAGAGAAGCTAGCCTCTTCTCATCCATCAAACTCAGTTGGTTCAATCTGTTCGTTACCCATTCTGCCTCGTCCAGCTGAACGTCTCGCAATACCCTCAGAGAAGGGATCTCCACCTCCAATGGTAACACCGCTTCCATTCCGTATACCAACGAGAACGGAGTTGCCCCGGTTGATGTGCGTACCGTCGTACGATAACCGTGCAAAGCGAAAGGCAGCATTTCATGCCAATCTTTATACGTCACCACCATTTTCTGGACGATCTTCTTGATATTCTTATTGGCCGCTTCGACAGCGCCATTCATCTTGGGTCGGTAAGGGGAGGAGTTGTGATGTTCGATCTTGAAATTCTGACAGAGCTCCTTCATCATTTTGTTGTTCAGATTAGAACCATTATCCGTGATTATCCGCTCGGGAATTCCATATCGGCAAATGATATCTCTCTTGATGAATCTAGCCACCACTTGCTTCGTTACATTTGCGTAAGACGCTGCTTCCACCCACTTGGTGAAATAATCGATTGCTACGAGGATGAACCGATGCCCGTTAGAAGCCGTCGGCTCAATCTTTCCAATCATATCGATTCCCCACATCGAGAATGGCCATGGAGATGACATCACATTCAAAGGACTCGGAGGCACATGTATTTTGTCAGCATAAATTTGGCACTTGTGGCACTTTCTTGCAAACTTGAAACAATCAGCTTCCATCGTCAGCCAAAAATAACCTGCCCGCAGCAGTTTTCTCGTCATAGCATGCCCCCCAGCATGCGTACCAAAGGCACCTTCGTGAATTTCCTCCATGAGAAGTTTTGCCTCCTTCTCGTCTACACAACGCAACAACACCAAATCGTGGTTTCTTCTGTACAAGACGCCATCCGGGTTCAAGTAGAAATTACCCGCTAATCTCCTGAGAGTTTTCTGATCTTGACTGGATGCCCCAGCCGGACACTCTTTGTTCTTCAGGAAATTAAGGATATCAAAATACCACGGTTTGCCATCAAACGCTTCATCAATAGCAAATACATAAGCTGGCCTGTCCAACCGAGAGATAGTGATTTGGGGAGCTTCGTTCCAGAAATTGACCTTGTACATGGAAGACAAAGTGGCAAGGGCGTCAGCCATTTGATTTTCTGCCCGTGGCACGTAATGCAATTCAACTTTGTCGAAGAAAGGCAACAATCTCCTTGCATAATTCATATAATGTATCAAATTAGGCTGCCGTGTCTCCCATTCCCCTTTGATCTGATTCACTACCAGAGCTGAGTCTCCGTATACGTCTAAATGTTTGATTCGCAAATCAATGGCTTCTTCAAGCCCCATTATACAAGCTTCGTATTCGGCCTCATTGTTGGTAACGGCAAAGGTCAATCGGGCAGTAAACGGGATGTGCGACCCGTGCGGCGTAGTGATAATTGCCCCTATTCCGCTACCGTAAGCATTCACAGCTCCATCAAATATCATCTGCCATTTGGACCCCGGCTCTGGTCCTTCGTCTGGTAACGGCTCTTCACAATCCTTCATCTTGAGATACATGATATCCTCGTCAGGAAAGTCAAATCTCATTGATTGATACTCTTCAATAGGCTGCTCCGCCAGATACTCGGACAACACACTCCCCTTTATTGCCTTTTGCGAGACGTATTGAATATCGTATTCGGTCAAGATCATCTGCCACCTGGCAATCCTACCTGACAACGCCTGCTTTTCAAATATATATTTGATTGGATCCATCTTCGAGATGAGCATGGTTGTATGATTCAGCATGTACTGCCTCAGACGCTTGGCGGCCCAGGCTAGCGCGCAACAAGTTTTCTCCAGCATTGAGTATCGAGATTCACAGTCTGTAAATTTCTTACTCAAATAGTAGATTGCATGCTCTTTTCTCCCCGTCTCGTCGTGCTGACCGAGAACACAACCCATGCTTCCCTCCAGAACCGTCAAATACATTATCAAGGGTCTCCCTGCCACTGGGGGTATCAAAATAGGAGGCTCCTGCAGATACTTCTTTATTTTGTCGAACGCCTTTTGACAATTATCGTTCCACGTTACAGCTTGATCTTTCTTTAGCAACTTGAATAATGGTTCGCACGTAGCAGTCAGGTGAGATATGAACCGAGCAATGTAGTTCAACCTCCCTAAAAACCCGCGCACCTCTTTCTCTGTTTTAGGCGTCGGCATTTCTTGAATCGCTTTTATTTTAGCAGGATCGACCTCTATTCCTCTTTCGCTTACTATGAACCCCAGGAGCTTACCCGATCTCACCCCGAAGGTGCATTTGTTAGGGTTCAGCCTCAGCCTGAACTTCCTAAGCCTTTTAAACAACTTCAACAGATTCACCAGATGCTCTTCCTCCGTCTGGGATTTGGCAATCATATCGTCAACATAAACTTCGATCTCTTTATGCATCATGTCATGAAAGAGAGTTGTCATCGCACGCTGATACGTTGCCCCAGCATTTTTCAAACCAAAGGGCATCACTTTATAGCAAAATGTTCCCCAAGGCGTTATGAAAGTAGTCTTCTCCATATCCTCTGGCGCCATTTTAATTTGATTATAGCCTGAAAAGCCATCCATGAAGGAGAATACAGAGTATTGAGCGGTATTATCAACTAATACGTCAATATGAGGAAGTGGAAAATCGTCTTTTGGGCTTGCTTTATTCAAATCTCTGTAATCCACGCACATTCGAACCTTGCCATCTTTCTTTGGCACTGGTACGATGTTAGCAACCCATGAGGGATACTTCGTCACAGCCAGGAACCCAGCGTCCCACTGTTTCTGAACCTCCTCTTTGATCTTCATTGCCATATCTGGTCGAGTTCTGCGAAGCTTTTGTTTGACAGGCGGGCAGTCTTCTTTCAGTGGCAGGCGATGCACAACCATATCTGTATCGAGCCCTGGCATATCTTGATACGACCAAGCGAATACATCATTATACTCTCGGAGCATTTCAACCAGTTTTCGCTTGATATCACTCTGCAGTGCGGCTCCGATACGAATATTTTTCTCAACCCCTTCCGACCCCAAGTTGATAATCTCGATAACCTCGTCGTGAGGCAGAATGGCTCTTTCCTCTTGCTTCACCAACCAAGACAGTTCTTCCGGAACGTCGCTATCTTCAACAACCTCTTCTTCGGTCTGGAATACCGGGTGCTCGAAGTCGGGACGAGTCATAGGTGGTTCAAGGATGTCATCTGAAAATGTTATCCTGCAAAAGAAAGGGTTAAGTGCTTCAAAATGCGTATAAAGCGGATAACCACGTTGCCATTTTATTGAAAAATACAAAACAAGAAAGACAGGGATTACGGTATTTACACATGAAAAAACGCCATTTATTTAATGATTAACGAAACAATGTTTATAACAACACAGCCCTAAGCAAATCCTGATGCCCCGGGCAAGACATCAGATTATTCAACAATTAATAAAGCAAAGCATTACTGTTTAAAAGTCACAGGAACAAGCTCCTGAATGGACCAGTTGCACAGTCCTTGTCCTGGCGTGCTTGGCTGAATCCAGGCATCCATATCACAGTCGCTGTCCCCTTCATCGGATTCTGAAGCAGCATTGACAGATTCATGGCATACTCCACTGGCAGAGATGGTGATTGACTTTCTGAAATGAGGGGCCCCCACAGAAGGAGTTGATGACGATGGTCGGTACCCCAGTCCGAACCGGTCCATTTTCACAGGAATGTCCAATACTTTGCCCCAGCCTTTGGCTTCTCCTGCCTTCACTAGCGCTTGAGCCTCTTTATACGAAGAAACAGCTATCTCTGGCACTTTGCTTGGCCCGGGACTCTTGTCCTTTATGCGCAAACCTTCGAATGCCTGGCATGGCGTTTCGTGGATCTCCCCGTCGACTTCCACATATTTAAACGAAGATAGATGACTGACCAGGATGTCTTCTTCTCCGCACACGGTGACTACACTGTCTCCGACCATATACTTTAACTTCTGATGCAGGGTTGACGTGACTGCCCCTGCCCCGTGAATCCAAGGTCTTCCCAGCAAGCAGCTGTACGCAGGCTGTATATCCATGATATAAAACTCCGTTGCAAACACTTCCGGCCCCACTTGCAGAGGCAATGTGATCGATCCGAAGACTGTTCTCCGCGTGCCGTCAAACGCTCTGACCACCAAATCACTTGGTGTGCACAAAATTCCTCGAACATCCAGCTTCATCATAGCCTTCTTAGGCAGCACATTCAAAGACGACCCGGTGTCAACCAATACGTGCGACATTGTCGACCCTCTGCACTCAACAGATACATGTAATGCCATGTTATGATCCCTTCCTTTCGGAGTCAAGTCGAAATCAGTAAAGCCCAGACTGTGGCCTGCATTCACATGTGCTAATACTCCTTCTAGCTGGTTCACGGAGACATCCTGGGGTACAAAAGAAGTGTCCAGGACTTTCAGCAAAGCGTTTCGGTGAGCCTCCGAACATAACAGCAATGACAGAATAGATATTTTGGATGGCGTTTGCTGCAGATGCTCCACGATTTTATAGTCGCTCTTCCGAATTAAGCGCATGAATTCTTCGACATCCTTAGATGCTGCTTCTTTTTCATTTGCTTGAACCGGAACATTTTCCACCGCTTTCCCTTTTCCTTTCGCTAGCCTTTCGGCCTCTACTTCAGGAGATATAAAGATCCTGCCGCTTCTCGTCATGCCTCCTGAGCCCACAACATTATCCACAACCTCCGCTGACTGCTTGTTGACATCGATTTTAATCCCGTCACAATACACCTCTAGCCCATATGACCATGGGACCGCTTTCGTGCTCTCATACGGGATTGGCCCGGCTTTAGTTATAGTAATCGGTGGCCGCTGAGCTGGTGCTGAAATAGTGATCGTCTTCCTAGGAATTGTCACTGTGGCAACATCACTCCGATTATCCACTACTGCCCCTGCCGGCTCATCAGTTGCTGTTCTATCAAATTGCAATACACCTTCATCAATTAAGGCCTGGATGCCTTTCTTCAAATCCTCACACCCCCCAGACAGGGCCCAACAATCTAAGCAGTACTCATTACAACCCGGGTAAACACCTCCTTGCAACAGTCGGCTTTTTATTTCGCTCAGCGGCGTCTTTAAATCCTCAACATTCATAATCAGATTCAGACCTTCCTCAGTCAGCACGGCATTCGCCCCATGATTAGGCATGGGTTTCTGGACTATATTCGCACCGGTCGTTCCGAAGTTGATAGACTTGTTGTCCAAGAGATCCTGCACAACGTGCTTAAAAGCATGACAACCTTCAATATCATGGCCCGGGGCCCCAGAATGAAACTCGCAGCGCCTATTTGCATCATAGCCGAACGGGGGAGTTCCCGTTATCGGTGCCAAGGTTCTTTTCTCCACCAGATTCAATCCCAACAAGGTCTGCAATAAATCAGCATAGTTAGAGGGAGGTTTCTCGAACACCCTTCTCGGCTTACCACCCTGGAATTTTCTCTGAGCTTGCTGTGCCCCCTGCTGAGGCTGCTGCTGCTGTGGCATTGGTTGCTGCTGAACCTGTTGTTGTTGCTGGATTGGTTGCTGTTGATAAGGAATAGTGACACTCGACACTTGCTGCTGCTGACGATATTGATTTCTTCCCCTGCCTCGGCCTCGGCCTCGGCCTCCAAATACAGCACTAGCTTCGCCCTGACGGCGCCCCCCGTAAGCTTTCCTATTACTGCCAGATGCAGTTGATTCATCGACTTGGAACTTTCCTTGCTTAATGTTCCGCTCAATCTTTTCACCCATCAAAATCAGATCTGAAAAACTAGCCAGAGACGTATGAAACAGCATATCATGAAACAGCCCGGTGAATGTGCCAACAAACATGTCGTTCATTTCTTTATCTTCCACAGGAGGACGGACCCTGGCAGCCATATCGCGCCACCTTTGCGCGTATTCTTTAAAACTCTCCCCCTTCTTCTGCGAAAGCCCGGCCAACTGGACCCGATTGGGCGCCAGATCACTGTTATATTTGTAATGGGCTACGAACGCCTCCGCTAATTGCTTCCAAGTCTTAATATCAGTGGGCTCCAACCCCATGTACCACTCTAAGGAAGGACCCGACAGGCTATCCTGAAAGAAATGCATGAGCATTCTTTCGTCAGTGGAGTATGCAGACATTTTTCTGTAATAAGCTCGTACATGAACCTTCGGACATGTATCTCCTTTGTACTTATCGAACGCAGGCGCTTTGAATTTGATGGGCACCCTCAAGCCAGGTACCAAGCCCATAGTTGCCATGTCCAGACCCACAGCACTCTGGTTTAGGACTCCTTTCATTTGCTCTTCCAGCATTCTAATCTTTTGAGAATCATCCATCGGCCCTTCAAAACCCCCTCCAGAGAAGGCGTCTTCCTGTTGATCCTCTTGCCACATACCGTTTCCAGCCCCGTATCCATCATATGCATTATTACGTCCAGCTCTGACCTGATTCATCCCTGGAACTCGGCCTCTGTTGCCATACCCTTGAACACCTCCACCAGCACCGTTTCCGTTTCCAAGACCTCCGTAGCCCTGATTGACCATACCATAACCATCTTGCCCAAAGCCTTGAGCATTAAAGCCATACTTGCCGGTATTGTCGAATCCCTGATCGTTGAATCCGAACCCAGCGTTGACAAAGCCATTGCCTCCGAGATTATCTCCCACATTGACATCACCCAGCCCAGCGTTGTGGACAGCAGTTTCATTCCCAACTCCGACGTTACCATTCACAGCAGCGGTAGCGTTGTTGACGTTAGCAGCATTCACATTGACGACAGGCGGAGCCACTGGCGTGGGAGTGCCGTCTCCATGAGCAGTATCAACCCGGACAGACTGATGATCTTCGTTACCATGACCAGCGTTGCGAGCCAACAGAGGCTGGACCATGGCCTGCAAATTCTCTTGCCCTTTTGCTATAGCCTCCATGGTCTGCATGAAGAGGGCGAGCTTTTCGCGTACATCCTGCATCTCGTTCTGAATCTGGTCCATGACTTTCCGACAGTTGGATCGTGTAGAATAGCGGTGCGGATGTTGATCTGGAATCCTGTTAAGTACCTGAATCAAAGCAGGAGATAAGACACCATTCAAAGATTACCTGTTATGCAAGATGAATATGAATGCAATGCAATGTGTCTGTGCATTAGGGAAGTTCATTCCCCCAGTTCTAGTGCGAGGGTGCCGGTGCAGTGACAGTGTTGACAATAAGAATACCGGAGCTGAATCATAGAAAGCCTCGTATATAACAGAGAGAATCAATAAGCCCAGGGTACAATATCACTGAGAGTACAAAGATGGCATGACCTCAACCAACAATCCTGGTGATGGTCAGCACTATGCAAATGAAGCCTACAAATAATGGAATAATCAGATCCTCCCAAAAGTCTGGTACTCCTCTATCAACTTCTTGGTCTCCGGATGGCTTGGTCGATCGAGCAGCCCTTCAACAAGCTGGTTTCTCTTCTTAAGGACACGGCGTACATCTTCAGCAGTTTCTTCCCATGTTGCTTCTCCGAAGCAATCTTCTAACTTTCGCTTCTGGGACACTGCTTCATCTCTGGATTTGATTGCCTTGTTCAGTGCATGCTGGACACTATACCGGTTCATCACTTCCTCCTCACACTTCTTGATGCTAGACTTCAACCTCTCTTCGAGGTCGGAAATTTGCTGCTTTAGCTTATCTTCCCTCTTCTTGTTGTTGGTGAGTGTAGCATTCCAAGTCTTATTGCAAGAAGATATCTCTCGGTGTGCTGCGTCAAGCGCTTTCTTTTTGGCTTCCAGCATGTCATGGGAGCTTCTGAACTCTTGCCCCAGACGTTCGCGCTTCTTCTTTTCCTCGGTCAACTCAGCTCCTAACCTGTTTACCAGCTCAATCTGTTGTTGGAAAGCATACACGGCCTTGTTTTTCTCACTGCGTACCTGGGCTAACTCTTGCTCTAACCCTTCGTTAATCTTCGTCAAGGCTTCTTTCTCCCTCACAACCTGTTCATATGCTTCCCTAGAAACAGTGGTCGGTTCTTCTACCGGAATAGGATCAAGAATTGGTGCATCTGGAAACGGCATCTTCAACTGACTAGCCCTCTCTTGAATCCAAGCTCTATAAGGTGCATAGGCCTGACAGTCATTCTTTCCCAACAACGGCTTCCCTTTGCGGTTACTACTCGTCCAAGCATGTCGCAACTTGGCTAATAACTCCCCCTTTACGTCACCGGTGAAGTACAGAGATTCCTGTACTTCTTCCTCTTGAGGTGGATTCTTCAGCGCATATCCGAACTGGCGAATGAATAGAGAAGGGTTGTAATTGATACACCCTTTTCTTCCTATCAATGGCACATTAGGGTACCCAGCACAGCTAAAGATGAGCTCAGATCCCAACAGGTCTCTATCAAACCACTCCATATCTTCCGACGATAGCCTCATCAGACGCTCTGGCCAACCAACTGGAACTGTAGTCTCTGCAGTAGATCCTCTCTTAGGAAGGTGACTCTCAAACCACATACTCAACAAGGGTACACACAGATGAACATTCTTCCCTCTTCCCTTCTCATTCTTGTAATGCAGTGAATGGTAGAGATCTCCGAGTAAGGTAGGTACAGGATTACCAGCGGCAAACAAGTAGAAAGCATCGAAGTCCACAAAATCCGGTATATTGGGGAATAGTACTATGCCATAAATGCACAAGGCCAACACAGCATTGAAAGCAACCCAGCACCCATTCTTGGCGTACTCTTGGGCTTTACCAACTAAGAACTGAAATGAGAAGCCTGGAACTCCACGGGAAACAGTAGTCACAAGTTCAGAAGCATCAACATGCAAGGCTTTTGCCAATTCCTCCGGCTTGGGTTTGGCATCATAATGAATGAATGGAACCTGGTTCTGCACGGGCAGCTCAACATACTCAGCGTATTCCTCCAGGGTTGGTCCCATAATAAAGTCAGAGAACGTAAAGCACCTCAAAGCAGGGTCATAGAATTGCATCAGAGCATACAACCCATCCAACTCTACCTCTGTAGGTTTGCACACCAATCTCAGTAATCTACCATAACTCATCCGGAAACTCCTACGAACACTCTCATCAGCAAGAGAGAACAATCCCAGTAAAGGAACAATATCAGGCGTAGGCAATTTGTAAGCAACCGTTCTCCGTAGGCTAGTCATGATCAAACACTCAGAAGTCTGGGCACTAGAACTAGGGAAATGCAAATGCACCTGCAGCACAGACACACGTTAGTGAAATGCAAATGATAATGGATATGCAAGGATGCAATGCAAGTAACATTCAACAGGGACCAAAGCTGCAGCTGAATAGCCTAAACCCAATCAAGAAAGGTCTCAGATAGACCATCCAGAAGTCATCAACCCTGGTCTCAGATAGACCTAAAATAGAACTCCAACACTGGTCTCTGACAGACCTCAAACCATAACTCACTGGTCTCTGATAGACCTCAAATCCCATCCATAATTGGTCTCTGACAGACCTCAAAACACCTCTCAAATGGTCTCTGACAGACCTCAGAATAAATCTCCAAATGGTCTCTGACAGACCTCAGAATACATCTCCACATGGTCTCTGGCAGACCTCATAACTCTCCATAAATAACCAGGATCTCTGATCAAGAAATAACCGGTAGTCTGGAGGTCTAGTTACCTGCATAACCCTGAATCCCCTCACAGGTGGGCGGCCCTATAACTGGCACAAGGTACGGCATCCTATGCGGTCGTCGGCGTCACAGACTTTCAGGGTTGATGATACGATTCCCAGAAGGAGTGGCATCATCAATTCCTGAAGAGGCCTCACTCAGCCAACTTCCAAATGATCGGTCCCCAGAGTCGACAATCCAACTAACCAGCAACCCACGCCAACCAAAGGAAGGGGCAGGAGGCCAACCAGAGGAACCTCGTCTGAGTGTAGATTTCATGGGACACCAAAGCAAGCAAAGCAAGCGGGCGCCCACTAATTTCTACTCTAATTCTAGGTGCACTCAAGCCCAGGTCCGGCTTATCTCTCAATATCAGAACACCCGTCACACCCCAATACAGCAATAATAAACAATAGATATAAAGCTGAAAAATACAGGGTTAGAAATATACAATAACTCCATACAAAATCCTCGACGGGAAAACAAGCGTTAGGATTGACTCTCTCAAGGGACGTTGGATCCCAAATGCGTAAGAACCATCGCAGTCCTTAGCAACCAGAGACTCTGGGTTCGATCCCCAGCAGAGTCGCCAGCTGTCGCTACTGCGAAAATCGGCGCCGGCTGAACAGAAGAGTCGCCACCGTGCGTTATTTATCCCACGGGAGGGAAAGGAAACGCTCAGAGTAAACCTCGCACAATACGGGAAAGGTATGGTCATCGCAACCAAAACCTGGGTTCGGGAGTCGGTTACGCAAGGGGAAGGTATTAGCACCCCTCACGTCCGTCGTACTCGACGGGATCCACGCTTGTTTTCGGGTATGGATTGTTATTCTATCTAAACTATAGGTCAAGGGTGAAAAAGAAAATAAAATGAAAAATAAAAATGACTCGGCAAAGTATCGCACTTTATGCCTACGTATTCCCGCCGGGAACGAGAAATCAGAGTCAACGTAGTTCGCCTACCTACGGGAAAGGAGGGAAAGGTTGCTCGCTAGGATATCGCATCCTATGCCTACGTACTTCCACACAACATGGAAGATCAGAGCAAACGTAGTTCGGGCCACGTACGACACAAGTCTGCCTTGGTTGATTTTATTCCTTCTGAAAAAGGTTTTTCTGATTAACAGTCCAAGAGGACAAAAATGACGTTTTGATGAGTTCACATTCTTTTACGGAAGAAGCGTCTTTTATTGCGTTTGAAATCTTTATGTGTTTTTCTGTTTGTTTTGAGAAAGAAAGAGACAGAACTCTAACCTACGGTTGCGAAGGGAAACAAGCTATCCTAATGTTATCATGCATGGGTTGAGACCTAGTGTCTATCATGCTCCTCTCTTGCACAGAGAGAAACAGAGATCCTACGGGATAGGCAGAAACAGAAACAATATCAGATATACACAGCAAAACAGTAAAATGCATGGATGCAACAATACAAGCGAGGCAAGGGAGTCCCACTCAACCTCGAACCTAGAAAACAATAGGCGAAAGTGAACAGGCTTCACTTTCAACCCAACAGGGTAAACAGCAAACAATACAGCTCAAAAAACCAATCAATACATCAACAAATGAAATACAGCAACAGCATCAGCAGCTCTGAATCAACAACTGGCTTCAAGCAATCTCCAATCAGCTACAGGCTTCAACAAGCATCAATATCCATCTTCATGGCCTTCAGACAATGGCTTTGATCATCAGTCTTCCATCTGCAATGCCTTTTCTTCAAGCTCAAACCTCCAGGATGAGGGATCAGTCACAAGAGTGAATTGGGTGTTAAGCAATCAGCTGACTACCAAAGGTGGTGAACAGACTGCTTCTAACACAAGAGACATTTTCTCTCAAGAGTTCTATCTCATAGACACTGTCACCAAGCCTTCCAAAGGAAGGGGGTGAGTGTCTTAGAGAGACTCTGAATCACAGAGAAGAATGGATGCAGACAAGGCAATCCATGTTTGAGAAACAAAATTTCTAATCTAGAGCTCTGCCTAGCTCCTAAACCCTAATCTCCTGAGCAACTGCTAGCAAGAAACTCCTCCTCAACTCTCTGCAGTTGATCTTCAGCATTTGACTCTTTAATGGCTTCAGCTCCACAAATCTTCAGCTTCCCCAGGGCCCCAGACAAACCCAATACCCATACAAACAATCAATAAACCCCAGAGGGCACACCACACCAGACAGCAGATATACAGACAGCAATAATAGCAGTAGGGAATTCTGACTTTTTCTAAGGGATCTAATAGCTACCCATAGCCCCTATAGTCCCATAACTAAACTAGTCAAACCCTAAGTCCTAAGGGAAAAAAATTGAACTTCCTAAGTTGTCACTTAAAACCCTAGTTTTGTACATGATGTTCAAGCATTTATTAATCACCTAAAACTAGCCTCTAAAAATGGGAACTAAAATATTTCTACAAGCTTAATATCTTATCTAAACAATATGAAAAGAGTGATCAAAAATATTAAAGCATGTGAGAGAACAAAAATCATAAAAATAATGCATGAAATGTATCTATTTATTATGACATTTATTTAGAAAATATGAAAAAAATATGAAATAAAACTAAAAATGAAAATTTATTTTCCTATAATATTCTAGACATTTTAATGAAAACATGGTAAAAAGAATGAATTAAAAAGCATTTTTTATGAATTGTTTATGAATTTATGAAAATTGGTGAAAAATTAAAATGAAATAAGAAAAATAAAAATGAATTAAATGAGCCAGAGGGGGTGCATCCAGTAGGTGCGCTCAGTTCATTATTGGATGGGCCAGACAGGGTAGGGTGCTGTTAGCAAAAGGACTAAGGCCCAGAGTCACTCAGAATAACAACAACGCGCTGGGGGTGAAGGAAGTAATAAAGTCACGTTGAAATATTGGTTTTGGGCTCACACGGGGGTGGGAATAACAATCCAACTCAGGCCCGCCCGTTTCAATTAATGAAACGGTGCGTTTAGGGCCAGGGCAATCTCCCTCCAATTTCAGATTGAATATAGGCCATTGGATCATTCTAAAAGTCAAGAGTCTTGCACCAAACGAATGGCCACGATTATTTCTTCTCCAAACGACCTGCAGCCTAGGGTTTCAGCTCCACCATGGCAGCCATGCACGAGCAAGGTTCCACCTCTCTGCTCTCCATCTACACGCAACCAATCCACACGATGTGAACATGAAATCTGCTCCAAATCTCTCCCTCTACAAGCTTAGGGTATCAATTCGTCTTGAAACTCACCACAACAACAAACATGATTGGATCAACATTCGGCCTCCATTGAAATGCACTGATATGGACCATCACCAATCCTCCTCAAACCTAGCCTAAATTAAACTACATCTAATGGAGATTAACCTATGCTATCAAGTTGCAATTATAACACATTCATCCAAGAGATTCGAACACAAGCAGATTATGGCACCTGTTAACAAACCTCACCAAATCGTTCCAAACTCACCTAAACTAATCTCCTAACCACCTAGATTGCATCTAAACTAACAACATCATGCCAAATTAACTAGATCAAGCAGTTTGAATGAAAACTTACCTAGTAAGAAATCTTGAGAAACAGCTATGGAGGATGTGGATCTGAAGCTTTTAAGTGTTGAATCTTGATCAATCCTTGAGGAACTTAATTCTGTATGCACAAACTTGGAGGTTCCTTGCTTGAATCATGCAATCCACTTGAACTTGTGATTTTGATGATCTTGAGAAAAGCACTCGAAAATGGATGATAACTACCAGAAACTTGCTTCAATTATGATCTATGATGATGATGGAGTGAAATTGAATTGATTATGATGAAAGTTGGTGAAGGTTTTGAGAGAATTGTAATGAAACTCCAATGAAAAAGTGTGAAAAATTATGTGGAATTCTTGGTGCAAATGAGGCCAACCCTTGCCAAATTCTCCTTTCATGAATATATAGACCCCAAATGAACATTCTAGATCCATCTTGCACATTCCCTTGTTTTCAAATTTTGATCCATTTTTGATTATGTTTCTTAAATGATAAGCAACCATGGATAACTTCATTTTTTCCTTCTAAACTCAAAAAAGTGGGTGAACCATTGTTCTTAGAATTGTTTTTCCATTCAAAATCATATATTGGAAGTCTCCATTTGGACTTGTAAATCTCCCAAACCATTTTCCAACTTGAAATTATTCACTTTATAAGCCTTTTTAGTTCATATTTTGACCTATCATGCAACTCCATGCTATGGGCTTCTCCAATAACTTGTGACCTTCTTTCTAGACTTAAAATCCCATTTGGAGCAAGTTTGATGTTGTAAGTTTTTCCATTTGAGGCCTCCTTGTATGAGTTTTGGGTATAGGTTAAAATGACCTGTAATTCACAAATGCCCAAAATACCCTTTGCTTGTCAAGACCATAAGTTGAGTTCTCCACATCATATGAAGGCATGCCATACCATTCTAGAAAGCTAAGACAATGAGGAACAATTCTTATGTTGACCAAGAATTCATTTGAAATCTCCTTGAGGGGTAAAACTAGCTTGGAAGTCAAGTCACTTTCACAGACAAAAGTTCAGACACCCCAGATGACCTGTAACTTGTAAGGACCATAACTTGAGTTCTATAAATCTCCTTGAGGTCTTCCACCACTCAAATTAAAGGTCTTGAGATCCTCTACAAGTTTCATGTTGGCCAAGAAGCCATTTGAAGCTAGCATTTTGACTTATCTTGCTTGGAAATTTGACCTAAACTAGGGGATTTTACAGAGAAACCCTAATTTAGTAACTCCTCTTCTCCTTGATTTCTCTTGAATTCTCCTTGTCATATCTCCATATCCTTCTTCATATGTTCAATATTGATCCCCACATCTCTCCAATAACCTTGAATGCCCTTTTAAGTCAGTCAATTGACCTAGGGTTGACCTAGGGTTGACCCAGATGAAACCCTAGTTGACTGTCTTCAACTATAGCTCTTGTGCTTTCATCAATGACTTGTTTTCTTCTCCAAATGACTTTATAAGTCTCTCAAGATGTCTAGATACTCTCCATGCCTTCAATCCACAGCTCATAACCCTCTTGTTGATCCTCAGATACCCTCAGCTAGGAGACAGACTCAAGGCTTGATCTGCTGAACTCTTTGCTTTCAAATTCTTTCCTGATGACTTGAATGAGATTGAATTGGGATAATAACCTCTTGCTAGGCCTCTAGAGATGAAAATAATGATTGGTCCCCTGGTGAATGACTTGCTATGCTTATGCTATGCAGATGGTTAGTCTATGTACATAACTCTACATGCAAATGCTAATGATGATGAAACATAAATCCAAGGAATAAGGTTGAGCAAATTTTAGGGTGCAACAGCTGCCCCTATTCAAGCGACTTGGACCCGATTGGGTGAAGAGCCCGGAGCCTTCAGACATTCGCGGTACGAGGCGGTTGAATACTAGTGAAACCAGAAATTTGCCAACCGCAGAAATAAACTGCGCTCCTGCTTGAGGAATGACATTCGTCAGCTGAATCTGACTGTTAGAGTAACCCACTGATCTCGCACGACCGTGCTGGGGATTGTCTTCATCGTTCTGAAGAGGATTCTGTCATAACAGATTGCTTGCTTGTCCACGTTAGGACTCTGTCTGTTATCAACACGAAGGAATCTCAACTGAACTTGTCCACGTTAGGACTCCACTTACTGTCAACCCAGGAAAATCTCGGCAACTCCGCTGGGGATAATTCACCTGCATTTCCGTAAACTGAATCGTCCACGTCAGGAATAACACTCTTCCACGTTAGGAGTAACACCAGTCCACGTTAGGAATCACATCGTCCACGTTAGGAGCAACGCTTTTATCTTTCCACGTTATGAAGCAATCTTCTTTCCACGTAAAGAGAACTACATCAATCTGTCCACGTAAGGACTCCAATACCATTTGACGTGTCCGCGTCAGGACTCCGATCTTTCCACGTAAGGAATTCCACTTTGGTGCTGAACCTGTCCACGTCAGGACTCAATTTCTCGAATCTGTCCACGTCAGGGCTAAACTTTCCACGTTAGGAATGCACTTGTCTCCCCGTAAGGAATCCATCTCGATATGCCCGCGTAAGGACTCAATCTTTCCACGTTAGGAATACCAACTTCTTTCTGATTTGTCCGCGTCAGGACTCAATTTTCCACGTAAGGAACGCCATCTTAATCTGTCCACGTAAGGACTCTCTTTTTCCACGTTAGGAATACTGTTATTTCCACGTAAGGAAACTATCTTCTGATATGTCCGCGTATGGACTACATCTTTCCCGCGTTAGGAATAATAATCTCTTTGATCTGTCCACGTCAGGACACCTATCTTGTCTTGATTTGTCCACGTTAGGACTCAGGCGTCTTCGACTCACTGAGGAAATAAGACTTGTCCACGTAAGGACTCGCACGTCTTCGACTTGCCGGGGAATATCCGCGTTAGGACTTACACTTTGCCAACAACACGAAGAAGGATAAATTTGTCCGCGTCAGGACTCTTGTATCTTGTCATCACAAAGAACTACAAACTTGTCCACGTCAGGACGCACATTTCACCATTACAAATAAAGATATCTGCCGAAAACAAAATGATCCACGTCAGGATACCAACACGAAGAGTAACCAATCTTTTGTCAACGTCATGACCTCCCTTTCTCCAAATTTCAAAAGACCGAATCTATCCACGTCAGGATTAACACACCTTACCAATCCGGTAAAACAAACCTGTCCACGTTAGGACGCCCACTTCTGAAGAAACCCCGTCATTCTAGGAGTAAATGGTCCACGTCAGGACTTAATTCTTCAATGATCCTTTCCCACAAACTGCTCAGCACTGACGTGACAGCGACTTCGAGACGAACTCTACTGGGGATGTCTGAAAACCAACTATCGGACACCTGCTCTGATAACCGGCGGTGGCCTCTGAAATTCTGATTCATGCGACCCGTTGATGACAAACAAACTCTGCTTGGGGATTAAGGAGATTCTTATCCTGGCCACTCTGGCTGGGGAAGATAATATGCATTTGCATAAATGACTTTGCTGGAGACAAAGAGAATTTTATCATGATAACTCTGTGGGGAATACCGCCGAAACTGACATTATTATTGAATATCTCCTGCCGAGATCTTGACTGTTTGGTGATTTATTTGAGCAAGAGCTCTCTCCACCTGAACTACTGGAGTACAGAAACTACTTCAGCAAAATAAATGCTGGAAGGGTAACGCCGACTCGCCGGGGATAGCCTGATGCTACAAAGTTATTCCAGCAAAATAAATGCTGGTAGGATGAAGTCGACCCTGCTGGGAATTTGGGAACTCAAACCACCCGTCTTGTTGAAGTAACCCTCTGCTGGGGAATATAACTCTGCTGGGAAATAGCAGATGCGCCTGATATGATTGAGCCCCTGCTGGAGAGTGAACTAATATCACACGGTATCTCTGACAAAATAAATGACAGGACCCACCATCAACTCTGCTTTGGAGAGTCTTGACCTTCGAATTCCACTGGAAGGAAAGAACACTCGCTGAAAAGAGAACTCCGCTGGGGATGGCTGGATTCTCTCGGGGAAAATTTACTGACTCCGCCGGGGGAGAATGCAGGACCCTGCGGGGGGAGATGAACCTGTCTGAATACAGCCTTACGATCCCGGAATCACCAAACTCTGCTGAGGACGAGTAACTTCTCTGGAGCACGTCCTTTGGATAAGCTACGGCTAGCTGGAGAATTCTATCCTTCTTCAGGAAGAACATGCATGACCTGCGTGGGGATCAAGCCCTTCACTATTGCAATCTTTTGATCACCTTCCTCGTACGGTTATGAAACCTGCAACAACACAAACAAGACACGACAAGCCTATGCAATCCACATCGATTCAGGTTAGTGACTGTTACACTCAGTTAATTCAAAGCTTTAACGATTGCTGGCAAGGGCCAGTGATGTTATACTCATGCTAGCTTCATCAAACTTAGGCGTTTTATCGTGCGCAAAACAGTAAAGAACAGGCATCAAGTACTGAATAACACATTTTCATTGATTGGGCCCCTGAATGGGCGGAGTTTTTGTACACGGGATGTAACTCCTGAAAAGAGGAAGCTACGCAAAGCAAATATACAAGTATGCAAGTATTCACAAGAAGCATAAATATTGACAAATTAAATTTTGTACACATGTCGGCAACTGGATGCAGATGAACATCACGAACTGATCCTCCCATGACTCGTCCGACTCTAATGCTTTCCCGGTATCCGTCTTCTGAAGAGGTTGTATCCGATAACTAATTCCTCAAATATATTCTCCCGCACTGATGCTCATTGAATACCAAATTCGGACCGCAGTCATTTGCTTTTCTCATCCCTAACTTTTGCGTGAACCGCCCTTTACGGGTTTTCAGTTCACCGGGATACCCCTTTTTGCCGAAGCCGCCCAGTGTAGGTTTTCAACTTCGCGGGTGTACATTTTTTCAATTTTATCCCTAACTTTTGCCCGAACCTTTCATTCTGTTTTTGGTTCGCCAGGATGCCCCATTTTTGCCTGGACTCTCTTTTTTCTGTCCAGCGGGTCTATTTTAAGCAAAGTATTTTTTAACTGCGTCCGAATTCACAGGTGATGCAAAGTCTTCCCCGCCCATGGTGGACAACAATAAAGCTCCTCCTGAAAAGACCTTCTTGACAACGTATGGCCCTTCGTAGTTGGGGGTCCACTTGCCCCTGTGATCTGCTTGCGGCGGGAGAATCCTTTTCAGCACAAGGTCGCCCGTCTGAAAGCTTCGCGGAAGTATTTTCTTGTCGTACGCTTTCTTCATTCGTCTTTGATACAAACGACCGTATGCCAGAGAAGCTAGCCTCTTCTCATCCATCAAACTCAGTTGGTTCAATCTGTTCGTTACCCATTCTGCCTCGTCCAGCTGAACGTCTCGCAATACCCTCAGAGAAGGGATCTCCACCTCCAATGGTAACACCGCTTCCATTCCGTATACCAACGAGAACGGAGTTGCCCCGGTTGATGTGCGTACCGTCGTACGATAACCGTGCAAAGCGAAAGGCAGCATTTCATGCCAATCTTTATACGTCACCACCATTTTCTGGACGATCTTCTTGATATTCTTATTGGCCGCTTCGACAGCGCCATTCATCTTGGGTCGGTAAGGGGAGGAGTTGTGATGTTCGATCTTGAAATTCTGACAGAGCTCCTTCATCATTTTGTTGTTCAGATTAGAACCATTATCCGTGATTATCCGCTCGGGAATTCCATATCGGCAAATGATATCTCTCTTGATGAATCTAGCCACCACTTGCTTCGTTACATTTGCGTAAGACGCTGCTTCCACCCACTTGGTGAAATAATCGATTGCTACGAGGATGAACCGATGCCCGTTAGAAGCCGTCGGCTCAATCTTTCCAATCATATCGATTCCCCACATCGAGAATGGCCATGGAGATGACATCACATTCAAAGGACTCGGAGGCACATGTATTTTGTCAGCATAAATTTGGCACTTGTGGCACTTTCTTGCAAACTTGAAACAATCAGCTTCCATCGTCAGCCAAAAATAACCTGCCCGCAGCAGTTTTCTCGTCATAGCATGCCCCCCAGCATGCGTACCAAAGGCACCTTCGTGAATTTCCTCCATGAGAAGTTTTGCCTCCTTCTCGTCTACACAACGCAACAACACCAAATCGTGGTTTCTTCTGTACAAGACGCCATCCGGGTTCAAGTAGAAATTACCCGCTAATCTCCTGAGAGTTTTCTGATCTTGACTGGATGCCCCAGCCGGACACTCTTTGTTCTTCAGGAAATTAAGGATATCAAAATACCACGGTTTGCCATCAAACGCTTCATCAATAGCAAATACATAAGCTGGCCTGTCCAACCGAGAGATAGTGATTTGGGGAGCTTCGTTCCAGAAATTGACCTTGTACATGGAAGACAAAGTGGCAAGGGCGTCAGCCATTTGATTTTCTGCCCGTGGCACGTAATGCAATTCAACTTTGTCGAAGAAAGGCAACAATCTCCTTGCATAATTCATATAATGTATCAAATTAGGCTGCCGTGTCTCCCATTCCCCTTTGATCTGATTCACTACCAGAGCTGAGTCTCCGTATACGTCTAAATGTTTGATTCGCAAATCAATGGCTTCTTCAAGCCCCATTATACAAGCTTCGTATTCGGCCTCATTGTTGGTAACGGCAAAGGTCAATCGGGCAGTAAACGGGATGTGCGACCCGTGCGGCGTAGTGATAATTGCCCCTATTCCGCTACCGTAAGCATTCACAGCTCCATCAAATATCATCTGCCATTTGGACCCCGGCTCTGGTCCTTCGTCTGGTAACGGCTCTTCACAATCCTTCATCTTGAGATACATGATATCCTCGTCAGGAAAGTCAAATCTCATTGATTGATACTCTTCAATAGGCTGCTCCGCCAGATACTCGGACAACACACTCCCCTTTATTGCCTTTTGCGAGACGTATTGAATATCGTATTCGGTCAAGATCATCTGCCACCTGGCAATCCTACCTGACAACGCCTGCTTTTCAAATATATATTTGATTGGATCCATCTTCGAGATGAGCATGGTTGTATGATTCAGCATGTACTGCCTCAGACGCTTGGCGGCCCAGGCTAGCGCGCAACAAGTTTTCTCCAGCATTGAGTATCGAGATTCACAGTCTGTAAATTTCTTACTCAAATAGTAGATTGCATGCTCTTTTCTCCCCGTCTCGTCGTGCTGACCGAGAACACAACCCATGCTTCCCTCCAGAACCGTCAAATACATTATCAAGGGTCTCCCTGCCACTGGGGGTATCAAAATAGGAGGCTCCTGCAGATACTTCTTTATTTTGTCGAACGCCTTTTGACAATTATCGTTCCACGTTACAGCTTGATCTTTCTTTAGCAACTTGAATAATGGTTCGCACGTAGCAGTCAGGTGAGATATGAACCGAGCAATGTAGTTCAACCTCCCTAAAAACCCGCGCACCTCTTTCTCTGTTTTAGGCGTCGGCATTTCTTGAATCGCTTTTATTTTAGCAGGATCGACCTCTATTCCTCTTTCGCTTACTATGAACCCCAGGAGCTTACCCGATCTCACCCCGAAGGTGCATTTGTTAGGGTTCAGCCTCAGCCTGAACTTCCTAAGCCTTTTAAACAACTTCAACAGATTCACCAGATGCTCTTCCTCCGTCTGGGATTTGGCAATCATATCGTCAACATAAACTTCGATCTCTTTATGCATCATGTCATGAAAGAGAGTTGTCATCGCACGCTGATACGTTGCCCCAGCATTTTTCAAACCAAAGGGCATCACTTTATAGCAAAATGTTCCCCAAGGCGTTATGAAAGTAGTCTTCTCCATATCCTCTGGCGCCATTTTAATTTGATTATAGCCTGAAAAGCCATCCATGAAGGAGAATACAGAGTATTGAGCGGTATTATCAACTAATACGTCAATATGAGGAAGTGGAAAATCGTCTTTTGGGCTTGCTTTATTCAAATCTCTGTAATCCACGCACATTCGAACCTTGCCATCTTTCTTTGGCACTGGTACGATGTTAGCAACCCATGAGGGATACTTCGTCACAGCCAGGAACCCAGCGTCCCACTGTTTCTGAACCTCCTCTTTGATCTTCATTGCCATATCTGGTCGAGTTCTGCGAAGCTTTTGTTTGACAGGCGGGCAGTCTTCTTTCAGTGGCAGGCGATGCACAACCATATCTGTATCGAGCCCTGGCATATCTTGATACGACCAAGCGAATACATCATTATACTCTCGGAGCATTTCAACCAGTTTTCGCTTGATATCACTCTGCAGTGCGGCTCCGATACGAATATTTTTCTCAACCCCTTCCGACCCCAAGTTGATAATCTCGATAACCTCGTCGTGAGGCAGAATGGCTCTTTCCTCTTGCTTCACCAACCAAGACAGTTCTTCCGGAACGTCGCTATCTTCAACAACCTCTTCTTCGGTCTGGAATACCGGGTGCTCGAAGTCGGGACGAGTCATAGGTGGTTCAAGGATGTCATCTGAAAATGTTATCCTGCAAAAGAAAGGGTTAAGTGCTTCAAAATGCGTATAAAGCGGATAACCACGTTGCCATTTTATTGAAAAATACAAAACAAGAAAGACAGGGATTACGGTATTTACACATGAAAAAACGCCATTTATTTAATGATTAACGAAACAATGTTTATAACAACACAGCCCTAAGCAAATCCTGATGCCCCGGGCAAGACATCAGATTATTCAACAATTAATAAAGCAAAGCATTACTGTTTAAAAGTCACAGGAACAAGCTCCTGAATGGACCAGTTGCACAGTCCTTGTCCTGGCGTGCTTGGCTGAATCCAGGCATCCATATCACAGTCGCTGTCCCCTTCATCGGATTCTGAAGCAGCATTGACAGATTCATGGCATACTCCACTGGCAGAGATGGTGATTGACTTTCTGAAATGAGGGGCCCCCACAGAAGGAGTTGATGACGATGGTCGGTACCCCAGTCCGAACCGGTCCATTTTCACAGGAATGTCCAATACTTTGCCCCAGCCTTTGGCTTCTCCTGCCTTCACTAGCGCTTGAGCCTCTTTATACGAAGAAACAGCTATCTCTGGCACTTTGCTTGGCCCGGGACTCTTGTCCTTTATGCGCAAACCTTCGAATGCCTGGCATGGCGTTTCGTGGATCTCCCCGTCGACTTCCACATATTTAAACGAAGATAGATGACTGACCAGGATGTCTTCTTCTCCGCACACGGTGACTACACTGTCTCCGACCATATACTTTAACTTCTGATGCAGGGTTGACGTGACTGCCCCTGCCCCGTGAATCCAAGGTCTTCCCAGCAAGCAGCTGTACGCAGGCTGTATATCCATGATATAAAACTCCGTTGCAAACACTTCCGGCCCCACTTGCAGAGGCAATGTGATCGATCCGAAGACTGTTCTCCGCGTGCCGTCAAACGCTCTGACCACCAAATCACTTGGTGTGCACAAAATTCCTCGAACATCCAGCTTCATCATAGCCTTCTTAGGCAGCACATTCAAAGACGACCCGGTGTCAACCAATACGTGCGACATTGTCGACCCTCTGCACTCAACAGATACATGTAATGCCATGTTATGATCCCTTCCTTTCGGAGTCAAGTCGAAATCAGTAAAGCCCAGACTGTGGCCTGCATTCACATGTGCTAATACTCCTTCTAGCTGGTTCACGGAGACATCCTGGGGTACAAAAGAAGTGTCCAGGACTTTCAGCAAAGCGTTTCGGTGAGCCTCCGAACATAACAGCAATGACAGAATAGATATTTTGGATGGCGTTTGCTGCAGATGCTCCACGATTTTATAGTCGCTCTTCCGAATTAAGCGCATGAATTCTTCGACATCCTTAGATGCTGCTTCTTTTTCATTTGCTTGAACCGGAACATTTTCCACCGCTTTCCCTTTTCCTTTCGCTAGCCTTTCGGCCTCTACTTCAGGAGATATAAAGATCCTGCCGCTTCTCGTCATGCCTCCTGAGCCCACAACATTATCCACAACCTCCGCTGACTGCTTGTTGACATCGATTTTAATCCCGTCACAATACACCTCTAGCCCATATGACCATGGGACCGCTTTCGTGCTCTCATACGGGATTGGCCCGGCTTTAGTTATAGTAATCGGTGGCCGCTGAGCTGGTGCTGAAATAGTGATCGTCTTCCTAGGAATTGTCACTGTGGCAACATCACTCCGATTATCCACTACTGCCCCTGCCGGCTCATCAGTTGCTGTTCTATCAAATTGCAATACACCTTCATCAATTAAGGCCTGGATGCCTTTCTTCAAATCCTCACACCCCCCAGACAGGGCCCAACAATCTAAGCAGTACTCATTACAACCCGGGTAAACACCTCCTTGCAACAGTCGGCTTTTTATTTCGCTCAGCGGCGTCTTTAAATCCTCAACATTCATAATCAGATTCAGACCTTCCTCAGTCAGCACGGCATTCGCCCCATGATTAGGCATGGGTTTCTGGACTATATTCGCACCGGTCGTTCCGAAGTTGATAGACTTGTTGTCCAAGAGATCCTGCACAACGTGCTTAAAAGCATGACAACCTTCAATATCATGGCCCGGGGCCCCAGAATGAAACTCGCAGCGCCTATTTGCATCATAGCCGAACGGGGGAGTTCCCGTTATCGGTGCCAAGGTTCTTTTCTCCACCAGATTCAATCCCAACAAGGTCTGCAATAAATCAGCATAGTTAGAGGGAGGTTTCTCGAACACCCTTCTCGGCTTACCACCCTGGAATTTTCTCTGAGCTTGCTGTGCCCCCTGCTGAGGCTGCTGCTGCTGTGGCATTGGTTGCTGCTGAACCTGTTGTTGTTGCTGGATTGGTTGCTGTTGATAAGGAATAGTGACACTCGACACTTGCTGCTGCTGACGATATTGATTTCTTCCCCTGCCTCGGCCTCGGCCTCGGCCTCCAAATACAGCACTAGCTTCACCCTGACGGCGCCCCCCGTAAGCTTTCCTATTACTGCCAGATGCAGTTGATTCATCGACTTGGAACTTTCCTTGCTTAATGTTCCGCTCAATCTTTTCACCCATCAAAATCAGATCTGAAAAACTAGCCAGAGACGTATGAAACAGCATATCATGAAACAGCCCGGTGAATGTGCCAACAAACATGTCGTTCATTTCTTTATCTTCCACAGGAGGACGGACCCTGGCAGCCATATCGCGCCACCTTTGCGCGTATTCTTTAAAACTCTCCCCCTTCTTCTGCGAAAGCCCGGCCAACTGGACCCGATTGGGCGCCAGATCACTGTTATATTTGTAATGGGCTACGAACGCCTCCGCTAATTGCTTCCAAGTCTTAATATCAGTGGGCTCCAACCCCATGTACCACTCTAAGGAAGGACCCGACAGGCTATCCTGAAAGAAATGCATGAGCATTCTTTCGTCAGTGGAGTATGCAGACATTTTTCTGTAATAAGCTCGTACATGAACCTTCGGACATGTATCTCCTTTGTACTTATCGAACGCAGGCGCTTTGAATTTGATGGGCACCCTCAAGCCAGGTACCAAGCCCATAGTTGCCATGTCCAGACCCACAGCACTCTGGTTTAGGACTCCTTTCATTTGCTCTTCCAGCATTCTAATCTTTTGAGAATCATCCATCGGCCCTTCAAAACCCCCTCCAGAGAAGGCGTCTTCCTGTTGATCCTCTTGCCACATACCGTTTCCAGCCCCGTATCCATCATATGCATTATTACGTCCAGCTCTGACCTGATTCATCCCTGGAACTCGGCCTCTGTTGCCATACCCTTGAACACCTCCACCAGCACCGTTTCCGTTTCCAAGACCTCCGTAGCCCTGATTGACCATACCATAACCATCTTGCCCAAAGCCTTGAGCATTAAAGCCATACTTGCCGGTATTGTCGAATCCCTGATCGTTGAATCCGAACCCAGCGTTGACAAAGCCATTGCCTCCGAGATTATCTCCCACATTGACATCACCCAGCCCAGCGTTGTGGACAGCAGTTTCATTCCCAACTCCGACGTTACCATTCACAGCAGCGGTAGCGTTGTTGACGTTAGCAGCATTCACATTGACGACAGGCGGAGCCACTGGCGTGGGAGTGCCGTCTCCATGAGCAGTATCAACCCGGACAGACTGATGATCTTCGTTACCATGACCAGCGTTGCGAGCCAACAGAGGCTGGACCATGGCCTGCAAATTCTCTTGCCCTTTTGCTATAGCCTCCATGGTCTGCATGAAGAGGGCGAGCTTTTCGCGTACATCCTGCATCTCGTTCTGAATCTGGTCCATGACTTTCCGACAGTTGGATCGTGTAGAATAGCGGTGCGGATGTTGATCTGGAATCCTGTTAAGTACCTGAATCAAAGCAGGAGATAAGACACCATTCAAAGATTACCTGTTATGCAAGATGAATATGAATGCAATGCAATGTGTCTGTGCATTAGGGAAGTTCATTCCCCCAGTTCTAGTGCGAGGGTGCCGGTGCAGTGACAGTGTTGACAATAAGAATACCGGAGCTGAATCATAGAAAGCCTCGTATATAACAGAGAGAATCAATAAGCCCAGGGTACAATATCACTGAGAGTACAAAGATGGCATGACCTCAACCAACAATCCTGGTGATGGTCAGCACTATGCAAATGAAGCCTACAAATAATGGAATAATCAGATCCTCCCAAAAGTCTGGTACTCCTCTATCAACTTCTTGGTCTCCGGATGGCTTGGTCGATCGAGCAGCCCTTCAACAAGCTGGTTTCTCTTCTTAAGGACACGGCGTACATCTTCAGCAGTTTCTTCCCATGTTGCTTCTCCGAAGCAATCTTCTAACTTTCGCTTCTGGGACACTGCTTCATCTCTGGATTTGATTGCCTTGTTCAGTGCATGCTGGACACTATACCGGTTCATCACTTCCTCCTCACACTTCTTGATGCTAGACTTCAACCTCTCTTCGAGGTCGGAAATTTGCTGCTTTAGCTTATCTTCCCTCTTCTTGTTGTTGGTGAGTGTAGCATTCCAAGTCTTATTGCAAGAAGATATCTCTCGGTGTGCTGCGTCAAGCGCTTTCTTTTTGGCTTCCAGCATGTCATGGGAGCTTCTGAACTCTTGCCCCAGACGTTCGCGCTTCTTCTTTTCCTCGGTCAACTCAGCTCCTAACCTGTTTACCAGCTCAATCTGTTGTTGGAAAGCATACACGGCCTTGTTTTTCTCACTGCGTACCTGGGCTAACTCTTGCTCTAACCCTTCGTTAATCTTCGTCAAGGCTTCTTTCTCCCTCACAACCTGTTCATATGCTTCCCTAGAAACAGTGGTCGGTTCTTCTACCGGAATAGGATCAAGAATTGGTGCATCTGGAAACGGCATCTTCAACTGACTAGCCCTCTCTTGAATCCAAGCTCTATAAGGTGCATAGGCCTGACAGTCATTCTTTCCCAACAACGGCTTCCCTTTGCGGTTACTACTCGTCCAAGCATGTCGCAACTTGGCTAATAACTCCCCCTTTACGTCACCGGTGAAGTACAGAGATTCCTGTACTTCTTCCTCTTGAGGTGGATTCTTCAGCGCATATCCGAACTGGCGAATGAATAGAGAAGGGTTGTAATTGATACACCCTTTTCTTCCTATCAATGGCACATTAGGGTACCCAGCACAGCTAAAGATGAGCTCAGATCCCAACAGGTCTCTATCAAACCACTCCATATCTTCCGACGATAGCCTCATCAGACGCTCTGGCCAACCAACTGGAACTGTAGTCTCTGCAGTAGATCCTCTCTTAGGAAGGTGACTCTCAAACCACATACTCAACAAGGGTACACACAGATGAACATTCTTCCCTCTTCCCTTCTCATTCTTGTAATGCAGTGAATGGTAGAGATCTCCGAGTAAGGTAGGTACAGGATTACCAGCGGCAAACAAGTAGAAAGCATCGAAGTCCACAAAATCCGGTATATTGGGGAATAGTACTATGCCATAAATGCACAAGGCCAACACAGCATTGAAAGCAACCCAGCACCCATTCTTGGCGTACTCTTGGGCTTTACCAACTAAGAACTGAAATGAGAAGCCTGGAACTCCACGGGAAACAGTAGTCACAAGTTCAGAAGCATCAACATGCAAGGCTTTTGCCAATTCCTCCGGCTTGGGTTTGGCATCATAATGAATGAATGGAACCTGGTTCTGCACGGGCAGCTCAACATACTCAGCGTATTCCTCCAGGGTTGGTCCCATAATAAAGTCAGAGAACGTAAAGCACCTCAAAGCAGGGTCATAGAATTGCATCAGAGCATACAACCCATCCAACTCTACCTCTGTAGGTTTGCACACCAATCTCAGTAATCTACCATAACTCATCCGGAAACTCCTACGAACACTCTCATCAGCAAGAGAGAACAATCCCAGTAAAGGAACAATATCAGGCGTAGGCAATTTGTAAGCAACCGTTCTCCGTAGGCTAGTCATGATCAAACACTCAGAAGTCTGGGCACTAGAACTAGGGAAATGCAAATGCACCTGCAGCACAGACACACGTTAGTGAAATGCAAATGATAATGGATATGCAAGGATGCAATGCAAGTAACATTCAACAGGGACCAAAGCTGCAGCTGAATAGCCTAAACCCAATCAAGAAAGGTCTCAGATAGACCATCCAGAAGTCATCAACCCTGGTCTCAGATAGACCTAAAATAGAACTCCAACACTGGTCTCTGACAGACCTCAAACCATAACTCACTGGTCTCTGATAGACCTCAAATCCCATCCATAATTGGTCTCTGACAGACCTCAAAACACCTCTCAAATGGTCTCTGACAGACCTCAGAATAAATCTCCAAATGGTCTCTGACAGACCTCAGAATACATCTCCACATGGTCTCTGGCAGACCTCATAACTCTCCATAAATAACCAGGATCTCTGATCAAGAAATAACCGGTAGTCTGGAGGTCTAGTTACCTGCATAACCCTGAATCCCCTCACAGGTGGGCGGCCCTATAACTGGCACAAGGTACGGCATCCTATGCGGTCGTCGGCGTCACAGACTTTCAGGGTTGATGATACGATTCCCAGAAGGAGTGGCATCATCAATTCCTGAAGAGGCCTCACTCAGCCAACTTCCAAATGATCGGTCCCCAGAGTCGACAATCCAACTAACCAGCAACCCACGCCAACCAAAGGAAGGGGCAGGAGGCCAACCAGAGGAACCTCGTCTGAGTGTAGATTTCATGGGACACCAAAGCAAGCAAAGCAAGCGGGCGCCCACTAATTTCTACTCTAATTCTAGGTGCACTCAAGCCCAGGTCCGGCTTATCTCTCAATATCAGAACACCCGTCACACCCCAATACAGCAATAATAAACAATAGATATAAAGCTGAAAAATACAGGGTTAGAAATATACAATAACTCCATACAAAATCCTCGACGGGAAAACAAGCGTTAGGATTGACTCTCTCAAGGGACGTTGGATCCCAAATGCGTAAGAACCATCGCAGTCCTTAGCAACCAGAGACTCTGGGTTCGATCCCCAGCAGAGTCGCCAGCTGTCGCTACTGCGAAAATCGGCGCCGGCTGAACAGAAGAGTCGCCACCGTGCGTTATTTATCCCACGGGAGGGAAAGGAAACGCTCAGAGTAAACCTCGCACAATACGGGAAAGGTATGGTCATCGCAACCAAAACCTGGGTTCGGGAGTCGGTTACGCAAGGGGAAGGTATTAGCACCCCTCACGTCCGTCGTACTCGACGGGATCCACGCTTGTTTTCGGGTATGGATTGTTATTCTATCTAAACTATAGGTCAAGGGTGAAAAAGAAAATAAAATGAAAAATAAAAATGACTCGGCAAAGTATCGCACTTTATGCCTACGTATTCCCGCCGGGAACGAGAAATCAGAGTCAACGTAGTTCGCCTACCTACGGGAAAGGAGGGAAAGGTTGCTCGCTAGGATATCGCATCCTATGCCTACGTACTTCCACACAACATGGAAGATCAGAGCAAACGTAGTTCGGGCCACGTACGACACAAGTCTGCCTTGGTTGATTTTATTCCTTCTGAAAAAGGTTTTTCTGATTAACAGTCCAAGAGGACAAAAATGACGTTTTGATGAGTTCACATTCTTTTACGGAAGAAGCGTCTTTTATTGCGTTTGAAATCTTTATGTGTTTTTCTGTTTGTTTTGAGAAAGAAAGAGACAGAACTCTAACCTACGGTTGCGAAGGGAAACAAGCTATCCTAATGTTATCATGCATGGGTTGAGACCTAGTGTCTATCATGCTCCTCTCTTGCACAGAGAGAAACAGAGATCCTACGGGATAGGCAGAAACAGAAACAATATCAGATATACACAGCAAAACAGTAAAATGCATGGATGCAACAATACAAGCGAGGCAAGGGAGTCCCACTCAACCTCGAACCTAGAAAACAATAGGCGAAAGTGAACAGGCTTCACTTTCAACCCAACAGGGTAAACAGCAAACAATACAGCTCAAAAAACCAATCAATACATCAACAAATGAAATACAGCAACAGCATCAGCAGCTCTGAATCAACAACTGGCTTCAAGCAATCTCCAATCAGCTACAGGCTTCAACAAGCATCAATATCCATCTTCATGGCCTTCAGACAATGGCTTTGATCATCAGTCTTCCATCTGCAATGCCTTTTCTTCAAGCTCAAACCTCCAGGATGAGGGATCAGTCACAAGAGTGAATTGGGTGTTAAGCAATCAGCTGACTACCAAAGGTGGTGAACAGACTGCTTCTAACACAAGAGACATTTTCTCTCAAGAGTTCTATCTCATAGACACTGTCACCAAGCCTTCCAAAGGAAGGGGGTGAGTGTCTTAGAGAGACTCTGAATCACAGAGAAGAATGGATGCAGACAAGGCAATCCATGTTTGAGAAACAAAATTTCTAATCTAGAGCTCTGCCTAGCTCCTAAACCCTAATCTCCTGAGCAACTGCTAGCAAGAAACTCCTCCTCAACTCTCTGCAGTTGATCTTCAGCATTTGACTCTTTAATGGCTTCAGCTCCACAAATCTTCAGCTTCCCCAGGGCCCCAGACAAACCCAATACCCATACAAACAATCAATAAACCCCAGAGGGCACACCACACCAGACAGCAGATATACAGACAGCAATAATAGCAGTAGGGAATTCTGACTTTTTCTAAGGGATCTAATAGCTACCCATAGCCCCTATAGTCCCATAACTAAACTAGTCAAACCCTAAGTCCTAAGGGAAAAAAATTGAACTTCCTAAGTTGTCACTTAAAACCCTAGTTTTGTACATGATGTTCAAGCATTTATTAATCACCTAAAACTAGCCTCTAAAAATGGGAACTAAAATATTTCTACAAGCTTAATATCTTATCTAAACAATATGAAAAGAGTGATCAAAAATATTAAAGCATGTGAGAGAACAAAAATCATAAAAATAATGCATGAAATGTATCTATTTATTATGACATTTATTTAGAAAATATGAAAAAAATATGAAATAAAACTAAAAATGAAAATTTATTTTCCTATAATATTCTAGACATTTTAATGAAAACATGGTAAAAAGAATGAATTAAAAAGCATTTTTTATGAATTGTTTATGAATTTATGAAAATTGGTGAAAAATTAAAATGAAATAAGAAAAATAAAAATGAATTAAATGAGCCAGAGGGGGTGCATCCAGTAGGTGCGCTCAGTTCATTATTGGATGGGCCAGACAGGGTAGGGTGCTGTTAGCAAAAGGACTAAGGCCCAGAGTCACTCAGAATAACAACAACGCGCTGGGGGTGAAGGAAGTAATAAAGTCACGTTGAAATATTGGTTTTGGGCTCACACGGGGGTGGGAATAACAATCCAACTCAGGCCCGCCCGTTTCAATTAATGAAACGGTGCGTTTAGGGCCAGGGCAATCTCCCTCCAATTTCAGATTGAATATAGGCCATTGGATCATTCTAAAAGTCAAGAGTCTTGCACCAAACGAATGGCCACGATTATTTCTTCTCCAAACGACCTGCAGCCTAGGGTTTCAGCTCCACCATGGCAGCCATGCACGAGCAAGGTTCCACCTCTCTGCTCTCCATCTACACGCAACCAATCCACACGATGTGAACATGAAATCTGCTCCAAATCTCTCCCTCTACAAGCTTAGGGTATCAATTCGTCTTGAAACTCACCACAACAACAAACATGATTGGATCAACATTCGGCCTCCATTGAAATGCACTGATATGGACCATCACCAATCCTCCTCAAACCTAGCCTAAATTAAACTACATCTAATGGAGATTAACCTATGCTATCAAGTTGCAATTATAACACATTCATCCAAGAGATTCGAACACAAGCAGATTATGGCACCTGTTAACAAACCTCACCAAATCGTTCCAAACTCACCTAAACTAATCTCCTAACCACCTAGATTGCATCTAAACTAACAACATCATGCCAAATTAACTAGATCAAGCAGTTTGAATGAAAACTTACCTAGTAAGAAATCTTGAGAAACAGCTATGGAGGATGTGGATCTGAAGCTTTTAAGTGTTGAATCTTGATCAATCCTTGAGGAACTTAATTCTGTATGCACAAACTTGGAGGTTCCTTGCTTGAATCATGCAATCCACTTGAACTTGTGATTTTGATGATCTTGAGAAAAGCACTCGAAAATGGATGATAACTACCAGAAACTTGCTTCAATTATGATCTATGATGATGATGGAGTGAAATTGAATTGATTATGATGAAAGTTGGTGAAGGTTTTGAGAGAATTGTAATGAAACTCCAATGAAAAAGTGTGAAAAATTATGTGGAATTCTTGGTGCAAATGAGGCCAACCCTTGCCAAATTCTCCTTTCATGAATATATAGACCCCAAATGAACATTCTAGATCCATCTTGCACATTCCCTTGTTTTCAAATTTTGATCCATTTTTGATTATGTTTCTTAAATGATAAGCAACCATGGATAACTTCATTTTTTCCTTCTAAACTCAAAAAAGTGGGTGAACCATTGTTCTTAGAATTGTTTTTCCATTCAAAATCATATATTGGAAGTCTCCATTTGGACTTGTAAATCTCCCAAACCATTTTCCAACTTGAAATTATTCACTTTATAAGCCTTTTTAGTTCATATTTTGACCTATCATGCAACTCCATGCTATGGGCTTCTCCAATAACTTGTGACCTTCTTTCTAGACTTAAAATCCCATTTGGAGCAAGTTTGATGTTGTAAGTTTTTCCATTTGAGGCCTCCTTGTATGAGTTTTGGGTATAGGTTAAAATGACCTGTAATTCACAAATGCCCAAAATACCCTTTGCTTGTCAAGACCATAAGTTGAGTTCTCCACATCATATGAAGGCATGCCATACCATTCTAGAAAGCTAAGACAATGAGGAACAATTCTTATGTTGACCAAGAATTCATTTGAAATCTCCTTGAGGGGTAAAACTAGCTTGGAAGTCAAGTCACTTTCACAGACAAAAGTTCAGACACCCCAGATGACCTGTAACTTGTAAGGACCATAACTTGAGTTCTATAAATCTCCTTGAGGTCTTCCACCACTCAAATTAAAGGTCTTGAGATCCTCTACAAGTTTCATGTTGGCCAAGAAGCCATTTGAAGCTAGCAGTTTGACTTATCTTGCTTGGAAATTTGACCTAAACTAGGGGATTTTACAGAGAAACCCTAATTTAGTAACTCCTCTTCTCCTTGATTTCTCTTGAATTCTCCTTGTCATATCTCCATATCCTTCTTCATATGTTCAATATTGATCCCCACATCTCTCCAATAACCTTGAATGCCCTTTTAAGTCAGTCAATTGACCTAGGGTTGACCTAGGGTTGACCCAGATGAAACCCTAGTTGACTGTCTTCAACTATAGCTCTTGTGCTTTCATCAATGACTTGTTTTCTTCTCCAAATGACTTTATAAGTCTCTCAAGATGTCTAGATACTCTCCATGCCTTCAATCCACAGCTCATAACCCTCTTGTTGATCCTCAGATACCCTCAGCTAGGAGACAGACTCAAGGCTTGATCTGCTGAACTCTTTGCTTTCAAATTCTTTCCTGATGACTTGAATGAGATTGAATTGGGATAATAACCTCTTGCTAGGCCTCTAGAGATGAAAATAATGATTGGTCCCCTGGTGAATGACTTGCTATGCTTATGCTATGCAGATGGTTAGTCTATGTACATAACTCTACATGCAAATGCTAATGATGATGAAACATAAATCCAAGGAATAAGGTTGAGCAAATTTTAGGGTGCAACACTGACGTGGACGAGTCAGTTCCTTACGTGGAAAGACGAGATTCCTTACGTGAAAAAAAAATGGGTTTCCTTACGTGGAAAGAGGCTTGTATTCCTGACGTGGAAAGAAAGAGATTTATTCCTGACGTGGGAAAGTTTAGTCCTGACGTGGACGGATTCAGAAGAAGAAGTATGCCTAACGTGGAAAGAAGGTGTGTTCCTTACGTGGAAGAGAAAGAGAAACTTCAGGTCCTTACGTGGAAAGAGCGGAGTCCTTACGTGGACAGATTAGGATGGCATTCCTTACGTGGAAAAATGTAGCCATGACGCGGACAAATCGGAAACAGTTGGTTTCCTTACGTGGAAAAATTGGGGTCCTTACGTGGACAGATTCAAGGAAAGTTGATTCCTGACGTGGAAGAATGATGTACTCCTTACGTGGAAAGTTGAGTCCTGACGTGGACAGGTTCAGAACCAAAGCTGAATTCCTTACGTGGAAAGATTGGAGTCCTGACGCGGACATGTCAAGTGGTATTGGAGTCCTTACGTGGACAGATTGATATAGTTCTCCTTATGTGGAAAGAAGATTGCTTCCTGACGTGGAAAGATGAAAGGTGTTACTCCTAACGTGGACGATGGTATTCCTAACGTGGACAGGTGTTACTCCTAACGTGGAAGAGTTTTATTCCTAACGTGGACGATTCAGTTTATGGAAATGCAGACGAATTATCCCCAGCGGAGTTGCCGAGATTTTTCTGGGTTAACAGCAAGTGGAGTCCTAACGTGGACAGGTTTTAGTTGAGATTTCTTCGTATAGATGACAGACAGAGTCCTAACGTGGACAAGCAAGCAATCTGTTATGACAGAATCCTTTTCAGAACGGTGAAGACAATCCCCAGCGTGGTCGTTACGAGATCAGTGAGCAGCTGCAAACAGTCAGATCCAAGCAGTGGATGTCGTTACCCAGACAGTGGTGCAATTTATTTCTGCGGTTGGCAAATTTCTGGTTTCACTTATATTCAATTGTCTCGTACCTCGAATGTTTGAAGGCCGTTCGCTCTTCACCCAATCGGGTCCAAGTCGCTTGAATAGGGGCAGCTGTTGCACCCTAAAATTTGCTCAACCTTATTCACTTGGTTTATGTTTCAATATCATTAGCATTTGCATATAGAGTCATGAATATAGGTTATTCATCTGCATATCATGGGCATACCAAGTCATGCAACAGGGGATCAATCATTATTCTCATCTCTAGAGGCCTATCAAGAGGTTATTATCCTAATTCCATCTCATTCAAGTCATCAGAAAAGAATTTGAGAGCAGAGAGTTCAGCAGATCAAGCCTTGAGTCTATTTCCTATCTGAGGGCATCTGAGGGTCAACAAGGGGGTTGTGAGTTGTGAATTGAAGGCATGGAGAGCATCTAGACATCATGAGAGGCTTAGAAAGTCATTTGGGGAAGAAAACAAGTTGTTGAGGTGACCACAAGAACTGCAGATGAAGACAGTCAACTAGGGTTTCATCTGGGTCAACCCTAGGTCAACCCTAGGTCAATTGATTGATTTAAAAGCATTAAGGGCTATTGTAGAGATGTGGGGTTCATCATTTGACATGGAGAATAAGGATATGTTGTCATGCTAATAAGAAATCAAGAGAAATCAAGGAGAAGAGGAGTCTCTAAATTAGGGTTTCTATGTAAAATCCCCTAGTTTAGGTCAAATTTCCAAGCAAGATAAGTCAAAATGAAAGCTTCAAATGGATCCTTGGCCAACATGAAACTTGTAGAGGATCTCAAGACCTTTAATTTGAGTGGTGGAAGACATCAAGGAGATTTGTAGAACTCAAGTTATGGTTCTTGCAAGTTACAGGTCATCTGAGGTATCTGAAATTTTGTCTGTGAAAGTGACTTGACTTCCAAGCTACTTTTACCCCTCAAGGAGATTTCAAATGAATTTCTGGTCAACATAAGAATTGTTCCTCATTGTCTTAGCTTTCTAGAATGGTATGGTATGCCTTCATATGATGTGTGAAACTCAACTTATGGTCTTGGCAAGCAAAGGGTATTTTGGTCATTTGTGAATTACAGGTCATTTTAACCTATGTCCAAAACTCATACAAGGAGGACTCAAATGGAAAAATTCCCAACATCAAAGTTGCTCAGAATGTCATTTTAAGTCAAGGAAGGAAGTCATGGAAGTTGGGAAAGGCATGGAACTTAGGATTATAAAATGGACCAAATATAAGGGAAAAAGTCCATTTCTTAATCACCAAAATTGTGAATTCTTGATATAAGGGCAAAACTAAACATGTGACCCACCATTTTGAAGGTAAATCATGTTTTAAGACCAATGGCAATGTTAGTTTTTGAGTTGAAGTCAAGAAATGGAGGGTATCCTTAGTTGCTTATGCATGAAGCAACACTTGCCAAACCAAGCCTTGATCAAGGTACAGCACAAAGGACCATCCAAACACTCCCTATTTCTCATTTGAAGAGAAATTCAAGTGTCATTTAGAAGCTGCAGCAAGGTATTCATAAGCCGGTTTTTCAATTCATCTTTTTTCAAATTCTCATACCATGAGATGTCAATTTCTCCTTGGATCCTTCTAGCAAGTTCCAGAACCCTCAATCCTCATCTACATAAGCATTGAAGCTGATCCAAAGCTTTTTTTGGGATTCATTAGTGAAGAAATTCAGAACTGCATTTTCACATCTCTCTCTTACAATTCAGTTTCGATTTTCCTCAATTCTCCATCATTTCCTAAGATTCTTGATCCTATTCCACTCAATCATCACTACTGAGAGTGCTCCAATCAAAATCTGAGGGAATCCTAGCATAAATCGCGTTTTTGAGTTGCTGCACATTCAACTGCAAACCAGATTCTGTTATGTTGATCCAAGCCGTTTGAAGGAGAATTATTGCAAACAGAAGCGATATACTAATATATTGATTGATCCTGGAGTCTTACAAGCCGTGAATTGAAGAAAATCGCCTTTTGTTTTCATCATTTTTCCAGGTTGGTACTTTTCTGAAATTGACTCGAATTAGAGGAGATCTTAGTGAATTGTTAGGGTAAGCATACTCTAGGTGATTAGAGGTTGGTTTCTGGATAGTTTGAGGGGATTTGATGAAGGTTAATGTGTGTGTGCAATTTCTGTTAGGAGCAAGAATTCCCTCAATAGTGAGGGATAATGTTGTTTCTTCAGTTAGTTTTGATCAGTGTAGAGAGAGGAACAGGTTTATGCCATTAATTTTGAGAATTATGAGAGTCGGTTCTTGATCGTATTTTGGGGATAGTTATCGGGTTTAGGGTTAGGTTGCGTTTCAACTATTTCTGAAGCCATGACCGAGTTGCTGATGGAATTTGGAGTGAGTTTGGTCTTTGCACCATAGGGTTTCATCAAGAACTGAGGAAGTTCGTCTGAGGATCAGTTGGTGTTCTTGGAAGCATTCATCCATGGCGTTTGGCTCCAAGGCTGATTTCAAATGAGGAAGAAAGGTTCTGAGCCCTTGGATCGTGACAAATCATTGACCGAGACCATAATCCAAAGGCTGTGCGTGATCCATAGTATGTGAGGGATTTCCTTTGATGAGCAAAACGCACCGTATCATTTAATCTGACCATTGGGCTTAAGTGAATTTTGCTTTTAACACCCCTCTCAACCAGGCCCAACATGAAATCAACTGGAATGATTGCTATACACACCGTTCTGGAGTTTTTGGTTTTTGGTGAGATTCTGAAGCGAATTGGGCCTATGGATTTATCCTATCTGCACCCCCGGTTCTCAGCCCACTCAATAAAACAACTGCAGCGTGTTTCTATTCTTACCCCCCTTTAACTATTTCTTTACATTTTCTTTTTATTTTCTTTATATTTTTTATGCATCTTATAAAAATCATAATAAATAGAAAAATCATCCTTTTTAGTTCATTCTTTTTGCATATTTTTCTTTAGGATGTCAAGAAAATTATAAAAAAATAAAAATTGCATTTTATTTTTTATTTGATATTTTTCTCATATTTTCTAAATAAATAACATTTTAAATGGTTTCATTTCATACATAATTTTGTTATTTTTTGTTCTATTAATTGCTTCAATATTTTTCATCCATTCTTTTTAGGTTGTTTAGGTTAGACATTGAACTTGTAGATACAATTTAGTTCCCAATTTTTAGAAATTAATTTTAGGTGCTTAATGTAGGTGTGAACAACATGAATAAAACTAGGGTTTTTAAGTGATGACTTAGGAGATTTGATTCTTTTCCCTTAGGACTTAGGGCTTGACTAGTTTAGTTATGGGACTATAGGGGCTATGGGTAGTTATTAGATCCCTTAGAAAAAGTCAGGGTTCCCCTACTGCTATTAATATACTGTATATTTGATTGACTGGTGTGGTGTGCCCTCTGGGGATTATTGCTTGCTTGTGTGGGTATTGGGATTGTCGGGGGACTTGGGGGAGCTGAAGACTTGAGGAGATGAAGGCCACTGGAGATCCGGAGATTGAAGATCAACTTCCAGAGTTGAAGAGGAGATTCTTGCTAGCAGATGCTGAGGAGACTAGGGCTTAGGAGCTAGGCAGAGCTCTAGATTAGAAAGTTTGTTTTTCAAACATGGATTGCCTTGTCTGCATCCATTCTTCTCTGTGATTCAGAGTCTCTCTAAGACACTCACCCCCTTACTTTGGAAGGCTTGGTAATAGTGTCTGAGAGATAGAACTCTTGAGAGAAAATGTCTTTTGTGTTAGAAGCAGTTGGTTTACCACCATTGGTAGTCAACTAATTGTTTAACACCCAATCCACTCTTGTGACTGATCCCTCATCCTGGAGGTTTGAGCTTGAAGAAAAGCCCTTGCAAATAGAAGACTGATGATCAAAAGCCCTTGCCTAAAGGTCATGAAGATGGAGATTAATGCTTGTTGAAGCCTGTAACTGATTGGAGATTACTTGAAGCCAGAGGCTGATTCAGAGCTATTGATGTTGTTGCTTTTGCTGTTGTATTTCATTTCTGATGTATTGATTGGTTTTCCTGACTGTATTGTTTGCTGTTTACCCTGTTGGGTTGAAAGTGAAGTCTGTTCACTTTTGCCTATTGTTTTCTAGGTTCGAGGTTGAGTGGGACTCCCTTGCCTCGCTTGTATTGCTGCATTCATGCATTTTACTGTTTTACTGTATATATCTGATATTGTTTCTGTTTCTGCCTATCCCTTAGGATCTCTGTTTCTCTCTGTGGAAGAGAGGAGCATGATAGACACTAGGTCTCAACCCATGCATGATAACATTAGGTTAGTTTGTTTCCCTTCGCAACCGTAGGTTAGAGTTCTGTCTCTTTCTTTCTCAAAACAAACAGAAAAACACATAAAGATTTCAAACACAATAAAAGACACTTCTTCCGTAAAAGAACGTGAACTCATCAAGCGTCATTTTTGTCCGCCGGGACTGTTAATCAAGAAAACCTTTTTCAGAAGGAATAAAATCGACCAAGACAAGCTTGTGTCGTACGTGGCCCGAACTACGTTTGCTCTGATCTTTCATGCTGTATGAAAGTACGTAGGCATAGGATACGATATCCTAGCGAGCAACCTTCCCCTCCTTTCCCATAGGTAGGCGAACTACGTTGACTCTGATTTCTCGTTCCAGACGAGAATACGTAGGCATAAAGTGCGATACTTTGCCGAGTCATTTTTATTTTTTCATTTTATTTTCTTTTTAACCCTTTGACCTATAGTTTAGATAGAATAACAATCCATACCCGAAAACAAGCGTGGATCCCGTCGAGTACGACGGACGTGAGGGGTGCTAATACCTTCCCCTTGCGTAACCGACTCCCGAATCCAAGTTTTGGTTGCGATGACCATACCTTTCCCGTGTTGTGCGAGGTTTACTCTGAGCATTTCCTTTCCCTCCCGTGGGATAAATAACGCACGGTGGCGACTCTTCTGTTCAGCCGGCGCCGATTTTCGCAGTAGCGACAGTACCTTTATGATTTGATCGTACTTTCTCGTAATTAATTGTCTCCATGATTCCAAAGGAAAGGATCCCATAGTTGTCTGCCATGTCATTTAGGATAACATTGTGCATCTTTCCTCCAAGACCTTGTGAGAGTCTTGCCTATTGTAACCTAGTCTAGGTTTGGAGTCGTCGCACTCCATGTAAGTGTCATAGTGATGAGAACTTATTCCCCTTTGGAACCTTGACCATAGTCAAGAGTTCCTCATCCCTAATTAGGTGAACTATAGAGGCTGTGATTCCTCATTCCTAGTCAAGATACGTAGGCACAAGATGCGATATCTTGTCGAGCCATCTAGCAACTAACAACTAACAACTAACTTCCTTATCTCAAGCCGCCGCGCGATCAAGAATTGTTTACCTTTTGTCTTTTATTCTAGCCTTAAGATTGGAGTCTCCGAATTCCATGTAAGTGTCATGGTGATGAACACTTACTTTCCTTGGTTTGACCTAGTTTAGATTTAGAGTTGGCGCACTTCACGTAAGTGTCATGGTTATGAACATTTACTCCCCCTTGGAACCTTGATCATTATCAAGAGTTCCTCATTCCTAGTTAGGTGAACTATGAATGCTTTGATTCCGTCCTAGTTAGGATACGTAGGCACAAGATGCGATGTCTTGACGAACATACTTAGTAAATAAACCCCTAGGTTTTTACCTTATCACCTTTTCCTTAGCAAAAAAACTTTAGCATAACACAAATACAAATAAGAGATTCCTATAGAGTACTACGGATACTTATGATGCTAACACCTTCCCTAGGTATAACTAACCCCGAACCTTAGATTCTCTTAGCTTTGTTGTTACATAGCGCACTTAGGGCTTTCTTCAATCTTTACCCTTTCATTTGGATAAATCAAAGCTCGGTGGTGAATTTTAAAGATTTATGATTCAAGTTAATTCAATAGCTTGATATCTGATTTTCACCACAACAGAAATGAAAACTTCAATGGGGAAAGACTCCCTTAAGAAGGTTAATTCCACCTTGTTTGCATTTGTGTTATCATATATGTTTGTTTGCTTGTATACTTGTATATTTGTAAATATCTGTATATATCTGTTGTGCCTGGGTTTTACTGTATGCAGGGTTGTTACCTTGAGTGGTGAGATAAATCCTAACCCGAACTTGAGTGTACACCTATGATAGGATTGTGGTATAATCAATAGTTAGCTGTTGGGAGTAGTCCTAACATGTCTAGAATATGATTACCACACTCAGTGGAGGCCCCTTTGAAATTACTGGTGTCTGATGCGAGTAGTCGTATTGGCATCACTTTTTCCGACCTAGGAGTCTGTGAAGTTGAGGACCTTTAGTTACCCTTCACCTCTTTATGCCTTTTTAGGATATAGTGCAATGATTATCCAGGTGTAGACTTGTGATGGTTATCATGCCATACTACACTCATACGAGTTTATCTTGAGAATATTATTGGCCTGCATGAGTAGTCGTGTAAGCTAATAATATCCAAAAGATTTATCGATGACTCTAGGAACTTCTTAGAACCATGTTCTGCAAATCAAGAACCCTTAGTACACACTGTCGAACCTGCGAAAAACAACCGGCGGAAAAACAGAACAGTCGCCACTTTCGTTATTTATCCCAAAGAGAGGGACAGGAAATGATCGGAAAAACCTAACGAAAAAAGGGAAAGACAAGGTCATCACAACCATATCTGGATTCGGGAGTCGGTTATGCAAGGGGAAGGTATTAGCACCCCTCACGTCCATCGTACTCGACGAGATCCACACATTGTTGTCTATCTAAAAAGGGTGTGTTGAAACTATCTAGCTAAAGGCTTAGGGACAAAAGAAAAGAAAAAAAAGTCTGACGCGGCAGAGCTTCGCCGCTCTGTGCCTACGTACTCCCTCGTGCAATGGGAAAGTCAGAGTCAACATAGTTCAACTAACTACGGGTAAAGAAAGGGGAAAGGTTGCTCGCCAAGACATCGCGTCTTGTGCCTACGTACTTTCATCTGGTATGAAAGATCAGAGCAAACGTAGTTCGGGCTAAAAAGAACACCGGTTTGGTTCAAAAGTTTTTTAGGCCTGAGTATGGTTAACAATCAGTTCTAGCAGTTGGTGTATGTAGCTCGAGCATGGGATACTTAGGCGTTATCGTTTGCGATAGAACTAAGAGTTAAAAACACTCTTTTTCTGAAAAGATTTTCCTGATTAAGAATCCCGAAGGATGAAAAAGGTTTGAAGTGTTTTTGTGTTTTTTAGAGAAGAAGTGTTTTGAACTTGATTTGTAACTCATGTTGCACTAAAGACTACGATTTAGGAGCGAATGCGTCGTATATCGTCCAAAGGACATATACTAACATTCTAGACAATTGAGAGGTAACCACCCAATCATCATTTCCCAAATAGCTTAAGGCTTGTAGCGTACAACACTTGTCATCCTTTATTAAGTGTTTTATGAATGTTTGAAGATGAGAAGAGAAGAGGAAAAACTAATGGGAGACTAATCAATCCTAAAAGTTATCATGCAAAGTAAACCTAAAGTTGAGATTCAAAAGGGAACTACATAATGTTATCATGCATGGTTAGGCACCTAATGTCTATCATAACCTCAAGAGGTTAGAGAACTTATGGGGAGCATGGCAAAGAAAAGCAAAAGAAGAAGAAGAAGAAGAATGCATATGCAAATGAAGATGCAAACATAAGATGCACAAATAGAATGAAAGTGGGAGGAAAATAGTGTGGTGCAGTAGCCTCCACAAGCTCATCTCAACCAAGCATGCATATGGAAATTCAAGAAAAGTGAAGAAGAAGAAGATCACAAGAAGAAATTAATCAAATAAGAACAAACTACACAAAGATGCACCAAAAGTGGGACGAAATGACCTAAGTCAAAAAACATCAACCACACCACCAAAACTAAACCAAATGATAGGTAAAACAAAACCCAAAGCCAAGTGATGATGGGAGACCAAATGAGGGCAGAAAGGGCCTCATAATAGGTACTCAACCATGAGCATCACAAGCCAAGTGCAAAGGAAGCACAAAAGAGTCCTCAAAGATCCATCATTTTAGGTATACTTCAAGTACCTCCTCAGGAGGGACTAAGATACCTTAAATGAGGTTCCAAAGTCATTGGACAGAAGAGAGATGAATAGAAGAAAGCTCAAAAGCAATATCAATTCAATTTAAAAGGAAATGCAAGCAAAAGCACAAAGAATGCAAGGAAACATCACATAGAAGTTCAAGTTGAAAACTCAAAAGGAAACGCACAAATGAACAAGGAAGAAACAATATTGCTGCACCCAAAATTTTGACCCCTTAGATTCTCATTATTATTTTTAGGAGCATACTCATGAATTTTCTAACCCTAACCCAGTGCAAGTTTGTCTTTGTCAAGTTACAGATGAATTAGGGTTTTGTGCAGTCAAAATCGAAGCTTCAGGGTTTGTGATTAGTCAATGATTTGGGCTTATTCAATCATGAAATGAAATCAAGGATATCATATGAAGACAATTGAAAACCCAATTTGAGGTTGTTACCCCAGAATCCAGAATAGTGTATTTCAGGGCACCCGATTAGGGTTTTTGACCAGTAAAAGTCAACTATAGTTTGACTTTGATGTTGGAAGATGTTTAAATGGTGGGATTATGATTCATGAAGTTCATATAGCTTAATAAAGTTCATCCAAGAAGTTTCAAAGTCTCAGAAGGTCCAGAGTGTCAACAGGCGACTCGGTAATCACCGATCGGTCGTACGGTTGACCGAAAAGTCAACTCTCCAAATTTTAGGAATTGGACTTCAAGTTGTGAAACAAAATTGTTACTTATGTCATATTGGACTTGCATATCAATTTTCATGACCATTGGATCAAGGATGAAGGAGTAATAAAAAAATCGGGAAATTAGGGTTTTGAAAGGGGCTAAACCATAACTCCTTAACCACACATCCAGTTGAGTTGGTTCAAAGATCATTTGGAAGCTCTTGACAAGTACTACAAAAGTCCCTAAGTGGTCCATGATCAGAAAATGCATAGATTTGGAGTTATGATCAAATTCATTTCTAGAAGGGAAAAAGACTTGGAGAAATTTCACTTTTAAGTTCATCTTTTAGCAACTTTGGGAGACTTTTTGGCCAAGTTCCTTTTGGAAATTGAAACTCATGAAAACATGAATGTTTTAGATCTATTTGAGGGCTTTCTAAAAAGTACTAGCACATCTCAAAAGGATTTGTGAGCTGAAAGTTATGGTCATGGCAAGTTGGTGGTTTTTCACTTTAGTCCCACATTGTCAAAATTCAAGAATTCATTCTTTCATCAAAATTGGCCAATCTCAGCTTGTGAACCATGTTGTATCTTATATGTGAGGAGTTTGTAGCATGAAAAACAAGGGAATTATGCAGAAGAGAAGAAAAAGCCAAGCTTGCAAGTTGCCTTGCAAGTGGATTTGCAACTTGCATCCAAAAGTGAAAAACAAACATGAGGTGTAAAAGGCAATTCTGAACCAGCCACAAGCCTATACCTCTAGCCTACAATTAGCCAAACTAAACCATCATTTTTCTTGACTAATGAGGCTTTCCTATCAGCCAAGAAAACCCTCTTGTGAAGGTTTAATAAAAAAATCCAAAACCTTTCTTCAAAATGAAGAAACCTCCAAATCTGCCCCAAGCCACTTCCTTGCCTATAAATAGAGCCCTCACCACTTCATTCTATACATACTATCAATTCTAAAAACTAGAGAAATTGAAAGCTTGCATTATTTCCACTCCTTGCTTCAAAACCACAAAGTCACTTTTTCACAAAAAACCACAAAAAACTGTCTTGCTACCAAGGCTGCCAAAACCATTTCTCTACATTCAAACTCCCCAACAATCATTCACACAATCTCCAAATATGGTATAGAAGGTGTCTAAACCATTAAACCTCTCAAAAACCTCATTTTGCAAAAGTCAACATCTACACCAAGTTACTTTGACCAAAGCTGCAAAATCATCCATATCTTGTTCCATACATTTCCTTGGTGTTCCAATCATCCTAACACCTCTCATATAGTATTTCTCAACTGTCCAAAGTGCTAGAAATCATTGGTGGATTGCATTTCTCCATTTGTCATCATATTTGCATATTGCTTCAAAGAGAAGAAATGACTCAAGGCAAAAAGGTAGATTGAAGTTCTCTGGGTTTTTTGATTATTCTAGCTTGTTCAACAAAGTCTACAAGAGGTATGTGGCTTATAAACATTGCCCTTTGCATCATTTTCCATACTTTGGCATTTTTGAGCAATATTGAGAAATATGAGCTATGGACTTTTAATGATTTTCATGACACTTGATTTTTGATGAATGTAAGGATTTAATGAATCTTAACATGTGTGTTTAACTTGTTCTTGTCAAGTTTTAAATATTGGTATGTTGGAGTTTGTTGCTGTACTGTCAAAACAGTTTTGGAGGAAATTGTTAACATTGCTTTTTGCTAGAATATAAGTTTGGTTGAATTTGATGCTGTGATTGATTTCTGATGTGGTTGGGATCCTATCAGCCATTAGGTTGTTGTTGGTTTTAGGAGACATTCAGGTTTGGTTATGTCACCTCTGTTGATAGGGCTGTTGACCCCTTGAACTATCTTGACATTTCCTTTAGATGTCAAGATCTTGGTTTTTAGATGTTGTGGAGGGCAGGATGTTTCATTATGCAGTGAAATGAATACTGTCATGAGAGGTAGGTTAGGACATTTGCTGTTAGAAATTGAACACCTTTGTTGTTTCATGCTAAAGTCCCATGAGGGCCTGATATTTGGAAATTAGTAAGCCCTGCTGTTTTAAGGTTGATTATACCAAACATTTCTAGGCATTGTGTTGATCATGTTTAATTGCTGTTCAGTTTGGTGTATTTAATAAGAATTGCATCCTTACTAAACTCATGTGCATTATTTGGTTTAGTTGTTGATGTCAATTTTGCTGTTGTTAGAGGCACATTATTTCCATGAGGAGTTTACAAGCTGTTTGGTTTGGTTTTGTGTTAGAATTGGTTATAGGATCAATTCATGAGAAAGCTAATATACTGATGTGGCTGTTTACCATAAACTTAGAATTCACCAATCATAAGACTTACCCTCCTTTTGATATCAGTTCAGACTGGCTTGTTTTAGGGGTGTTTGAGTTCTTTGTGTAGGCTGACCAGACATACCTCATGAGGTTGTCCTCCTCCATTCTTATCAGAGCCTCAGTTTGTTGTCTTAGAATCCATATATGTCAAGCTCAGGTGGCTGTTAACCTTTAGCAGCCTGTTGGAGGTTAGGGTGATTTGCTTAAAGTTTGGATTGGCAACTGTTATGAAGAACAAGTAGGCTTTGTGTGCTTTGGTGAATGTTAATAGGATTTGTATGTTTGGCTGCTAGTTTTGTCACTTACTGTTGAAGGCATGATGAGAATCCATTGGTGAAGGTTGTTTAAAATACCAGGGCATGACTATCTTCCTTGAGGCTGTTAAACACTCTAGCACTTTCAAAGGTCTATGTATTTGGTTTGTGTACAAATCTTAGGTTGGTGGTATTGTGGTTGAGAAGGTTTGCTACCACTGTTTTGGCATTGTAGGACACTATACTTTTGTAAACCATCCCATTTCATTGACAGCTGGATGATTACATGACATAATTTGTTTCCTTGCTTTAATATTATTCATGAAGAATGTGTTTGCAAGTTGCTCTGGCATTTGTTTGAGTTTAGCAGGAAGAAGAGGAAACTGTTTTGATCATTTTGTATTTGGTCATAGCCAATTCATACTTTTCATTGCCACTCACATACACTATTTTGCTCACTTGGTTTTTTAATAACATCTTTTGTTGAAATCTCATCTAAGCCACATTTCAAACCTGCACAAACAATCACTCACTGTCAAAGTCATTTGTTTTGATCATTGGATTCAAATGTGCATTTTCAAACATGCTACTTGCAACTCACATGCTAATTCCTACTTTATGGCTGTTAGAATCCATTTCTTGGTTAGAGTTGCTTCCTTAGCACATTTAGAAATTGCTCATGCCTTTACATACCTTTGGTTGCAGCTGTATTAATCTTGAGATACCAAAATGCATTTTTTAAACATTACACTTACATGATCATGCCATTTTTCATTATGTTGTGTTTTGATCCAAATCAACTGTTGGAATACATCAAGTACATCATTCTTAAAATGTTCAAACCCTCATTTGACTCTTACAACAGCTGGTTCATGTCATGAGGATCAAAATGCATACCAATTGTTCAAAATGCATGTGTCTTCGAGTTTTTAAATATGAGCATATTCTGATAAAACCAACATCGCCATCATGATCCTCATGTTTTTCTGGTCAAGATACATATAAATTTCATCGGGTTTTGTTAAGAATCGAGAAAGTTACGAGTGAGAATGTAAAACGTATTTTGAGTGTTATTCTTGCCCAGAAATTCTAAGTGAATATCCCTTATATATTTAAGGGGTGGCATCAATCAACGGATGTATAGCCACCCCAGTGGTAAGAAACTTAGCCAAAACACGCCTTTGACCTTGCAAGCATGAGTTCGACCCCTGAGGAGGGCAACTCTTTTGTTATTTTTTGTCATTTTTCACTCCATTTTCAAAAATTCGCATCTCTCTCAATTTTAATCGTTTTTCACCCGTTCTTTTTTCATTGTGTTCATCTTGATGTATAATTTCATGCCATATTTTTTATTTTCATGTTTGCCTAAATTTTCATCTCTTTTGACTTCGTGCAAGTTAAGTGCATTTTACGTTCGTTTACGCATGTGCAGATGAATTTTTCTTTGGTTATACTTGTATTTGTTTGTGATAATTGCTTGTAATCATATCCTTACATGTTAGTTGACATGCTAGGATTTTATTTTTGATTGTTACCATGTTTATTTTGTCCCCTCTGTTAAATTTAATTGAACTCGATCTGTCGTCACAGTTCCTGATAATTCATCTGCTTTGATTGTCATCAATGCACCTTCATCCTTATCATTCCATATGTTTATTTAATGGTTGTCACCATGAATATGCGTTTATTATGTTGTTAATTTTCTTGTTGTTTTCTTCCCCATGTGATGAAGCTTGTTAGCTCTCATCCAGTTGCCTCTTCTGTTTACTTCCAAAGGAAAAGTCTGTCCATTTGACCCTCATGTCATGGATACCTCCCTCATCCCTCTCTTGAATTTGTTAAGTCACTTTAACCCTAGATTAGAAGCCATTAGACTTTGCTTCAAGTCTAAGAAACCCACCTGTACTAGGAGTGTTCTTCAACTAGAACCCTAGGAAAGATTTTGTCAACTCTGTGTAAGAATCATTGTCATGATTTCTTACTTCCCCTTTTGAATATTACAACTTAGATTAGGGAGTTTTGTTAAACTCCACACAAACATTGTCATGTTTGTTCCCCCTTGAACCTTGATCACAATCAAGTGTTCTTCTCCCCTTGTGAGGTGAACTACGATTGCGCTGATTCTATCCTAGTTAGGATACATAGGCAGAAGATGCGACGTCTTTGCAAGCAAACTTAGTATATATAACTTTAGGTTTTAACTCATATCTTTTCCCAATACATCATACACATTTCACAAACTTAGCAAGCAATCAAACAAAAGGTTTCTGTAGAGTACTACAGATGCTTAGGGTGCTAACACCTTCCCTAGGTATAACCAACCCCGATCCCCGAATCTCTTAAGTGTTGTCGTTACATCGCGAAAAAGGTCTTTCCTTCTTTAGACCTTTCCTTTGGATAAAATAAAGTTCGATTGTAAAAGAATTAAGGTTCAAGTTAATTAATAGCTTGATATCCAATTTTCACCGCAACAAAAATGGCAATTTCACTGGGGAAGTTTTATTGCTTTGAGGGTTTAGCCTATCTTGTTTGAATACTTGCTTATTTTTGAATACTTGTAAATATGTACATATGTGCTCTGTTGGATCTTGGGAACTTTGAGTGGTGAGACAACACTATACCTGTGTTTGAGCGTACTTATGATAGGATGGTGGTATATTCAAGGAGACTTATAAGGAGTTGATTCCCGACCAAGTTGACTTGAGAAAACCTCCGCTCAGTAGAGGCCCTTCTGAGAGTTAGTATTGTTGATCGAGTATTCGTGAAAACAATGCTACTTTCTACATGGGAGCCCGTGATACTGAGGACCTTTAGATTACCTTTTCCCCACTATGGCTTTATTAGGATGTAGTGAGATGACTATAAGGAAGTAATTCCAAAGTAGTTGATACGCGATACTACACTTAGACGAGACTCTCTTGAGAATATTATTGACCACCAAGTATTTGGGAAATTGATAATATCCGAAAGATGGGTCAAGGACTCTGGGAACCACTTTAGAACCTTGCTCTACAGTTTTGAAGGCCTTAGTACATACCTTTGGGGTGGGTAGACCTTCACTCCATACTCATGTTCTCCAAACCAAAACCTTTATCTGTTTATCCATGTGTATATGTGAATTTGTGATTACCTGTGTTTGTGCATTCATGCATTCATGAACATCATATCATAAACGTTTCATGGAACTTAGATCTTTTGTTTGTAAACATCAGGATCATCATGGACAGTGGAAAAAAGAAAACCATGAAGTACACTTACAAAAGTCCTAACTTGGATGACATAGAAAGGTTGAGCACTTTGATAACATATTTAGAAGGATTCAAGAGCAGGTATGGGAACTTATTGTCATTGTTGAGGGTAAAAAAGAAGATGGATTTGGTACTTCTCTCCACACTCCTCCAGTTTTATGATCCACTCTATCATTGTTTCACTTTTCCTAATTACCAGCTGGTACCTACACTTGAGGAATATTCTTGCTTGATTGGTTTACCTATTCTTAAAGACTCTCCTTTTCCAATCATGGAGAAAGACCCTAAGAAAGAAGAAATTGCTAAAGCTACACGTTTGGGATTGGTGGATATTCAGAAAAATATGGTTACTAAGGGAGAAGTATTTGGTTTGACTGCAGAGTTCTTGGTTGGGAAAGCACAATACTATGCTGATCACTTGAGTATGGATGCATTCGAAGCTATCTTTTCCTTGCTCATTTACGAGATTTTATTATTTCCAAGTTTTGACAATTTTGTGGATCTCAACACCATCAAGATCTTCTTGAAGAAAAACCATGTGCCTACTTTACTAGTTGACGCCTATCATTCTGTTCATCTAAGAAATTTGCATAAAGGAGGAATGATTACTTGTTGTGTCCCTTTGTTATATAAGTGGTTTATTTCTCACTTACCTAAGGCTCATGCTTTTTGGAAGGAAGGTTGGTGGTCTCAGAAGGTTATGGCTCTTACTCACTCTGATATTGATTGGTACAACCGTAGTTACAATGGGATAAAAATCATTGATAGTTATGGAAGCTTTGGCAACGTACCTCTCCTAGGTACAAATGGAGGAATCAGTTATAACCCCGTTCTCGCTCGCCGTCAACTTGGATATCCTTTGAAGGACAAACCAAACAGCGCTCATGTGGAGAATATTTTCTTTAAAGGAAGTTCAGAATTGAAGGGAGAAATTCTAAAAGCTTGGGGACATGTACACAAGAAAGGAAAGGAAAACTTAGGAAAGCCTAATTGCGTATATCTCGAGCCTTATCTCCAATGGGTCCGAAAGAGAGCTATTCAGCTGAAGATGCCTTATCCTCAGCAGAAACCCATGGCTTTAGAGGAGGAACACACAATGATCTTTATGTCTGAAGAAGAGAAGTTAAAGATTGCTTTGAGGAAATCACAACAAACTGAAGTAGCCTAGAAGTACAAGTACCAAGTGGCCATAGAAGAGAATGATGAACTCCGTAGACAACTCCAAGCGAAGGATGAAGAAATGATTGCTTATAAGAAGAGGAAGACACAAGAAGGTTTATCTTCTTCCAGCTCTCAGCCGACTCCATGGAAGCTAGTCGTGGACAAACTCATTCTCGAGAAGACTCAGATGGAAGAAGAAATCAAGAAACTCAAAGCAAAAGAGGACTTTTATTTAGAATTCTGTCAGCCTTAGGACTTTTGTAAAATGTACTAGATATTTTGTAATGCAATCTTGAAAATCAATGAAATGAGATGATGTTTTGATCTGAGCTCCATGAAACCTTTTGCATTTGCATTAATTAATCATTCAAAGAACTAAAAATTGTTTGCAGATATTATAGGATGGAGGTTGTATTCCAAAAGCCAAAATTAGAGAACTTGAAAAACTGGGAATTAAATTTGCTTATTTCCCCATTATTATAATTTTTGCAAATATTTTGGATTCCTTGAATGATTAATTTTGCATTATTACATTTTGCATTTCATAAGCATTGCATGTGCATGTTCTTGTATTGAGTCTCATCTCGCTATCTTGTCTCCAGAAAGAATCACACTGAATCCTCAACACCGATACAACACCCAAGCCCAAGCTCGCCTAAGAATGGAAGGACAAAATTTGGATGTAGACAAAATTGATAATGAACTCGGAGAGCTACGAGGAGGCATGGGGCAGATCATGGAAGCCCTACAAGTCATTCGTGCAAAGTTGGACACTCAAGCCACTGTTGTTTCTGAAATCACTAGCATAGCTGTAGAGCCGATCCCAACGGCAGTCACTGTTGCAAATGTTCCACCATACGGGTTGCCGCCTAGTTTTGTACCTCCACCAGTAGTCAATCAACAAGCAGTTCCTTTGGGGCCAGAAGTTCCTCAAGCTATTCCTACTTACACTCAGCCTTCTGTTCAGGTTCAAGCGCGCCATGTTTTTCATAATCCTCCACCAGTATACGAAGGTCTTGATGGGTATGAAGAAGAGACTGGAAGACATGATAAGTTGAAAGAAAGTGTAGAAAATATCGGCAGGAAAGTCAGAGCAATGGAAGGAAATGACATCTTTGGTACTGATGCCAGAGATATGTGCTTAGTGTCTGGATTGGTAATTCCGCCAAAATTCAAAGTTCCTAATTTTGATCAGTATTCTGGGGCTACTTGTCCTCGAACGCATCTGATTATGTATTACCGAAGAATGGCCGCTCACGTGGAAGATGACAAGTTAATGATTCACTGTTTCCAAGATAGTCTGAAAGGAGCTCCTACTAAATGGTATTTGGGCTTGGATCAGTCTCGTATTCATAGTTTCCAAGACTTGGCTGATGCTTTTGTGAAAAATTACAAGTACAACATGGATTTAGCCCCTGATAGAAGACAATTACTGAGTATGTCGCAGAAGAGTTCGGAATCTTTCAAAGAGTATGCACAAAGGTGGAGGGAAACCGCCTCTCAGGTGGAACCTCCTTTGAATGAAAAAGAGTTAACAGATTGGTTCGTCGATACAGTAAGACCGGAGTTTTATGAGAAGATGATCAGTAGTGTAACCGCAAGTTTCTCAGATATAGTAGCAGTGGGGGTGAGAGTGGAGTTGGGAATGACGAATGGGAAGGTGGCTAGCAGTTCCAGCAGTTTTGGTAATAACAATGTCAAGAAGTAATTTTCATAGAAAGAAGGAAGGGGAGACAAATGCAGTAACTGTGGGAAGAAAGAGTCACACCTGGAGACCACCTTACCAACAGTATCAGCAGAGTTATGTTCAACAACCTCAACAAGGCTTTGTTCAGCAGCCTCAAGCAAGTTATGTTCAGCAATCCCAGCATCAACGACCGATGTATCCGTTGCAGTATGCCCAACAACCTTATGTGGCAGCTGTAACTCCGGCTTTTAGTCATCCTGTTCCCAGTTATCAGACAGTGCAACCGACACCTGTATATCAGCCAATTCAACAAGGGTATCAACGAGCGCCTAACGCTCCACCCTACCAACAACATCATCAGCCTAGAGCTCAGGCACCCAGAAAAACTACCAGAATCGGAGACCGACAACAAAACCTCCACTTCCTCAGATACCGATGACTTACACCGAGTTGTACCCCTCCTCAGTGCAGCAGGGATTGGTAACAACACGACCATTAAATCCAGACACTACATCTCCTCACTATAATCCAAATGCTCATTGTGCCTTTCACGAGGGTGCTGCCGGTCATGATTTAGAAGGCTGTCTTGCCTTAAAACATCTTGCCAGGGAGTTGATGGAAAAGAAGATCTTGTCTTTTGATGATGTATCCCCAAATGTCAAAAGTAACCCATTACCGAACCATGGAGGGGTCAATGCAGTAGAAGAAGTTTCAGATGAAAGGATGGTCCGAGATGTGTTAGAGATTAAAACCTCGTTGAGGTTACTTCACGAGAAACTACTGAAAGCAGGGTTGATAGAGGATACCCATAATGACTGTGGAAAATGTTCTAGTGATTCTAGAGGGTGTGATGAGGTATGAAGAGGTATACAAAAGTTGATTGATGAAGGAATATTACAAGTGTGTAGTAAGGTGAGGAAAGAAGAAGTTTCAGTAATTGAGCCTGTTTTTAATTTACCGAAGAGAAGTGAGAAGGTTCCAGTGTTCAAAATGTCCAACAAAAGTATGAAGCCGGTTTTCAACAAGTCAGCTATCGATCACCCCGACCGGTTATTATTCAGAAACCAAGACCGTTTCCTTTTGAAAGCACAAAGGCCGTTCCCTGGAAGTATGACATGACTGTGGTAGACCGAGGATCAGGAGAGGTTAGTCAGAAAGAGATAATAAGAGACAACCAAGTGGACGTGACAAACATTGCAGGTACAAGCAAAATGACCCGTAGTGGTCGCATCTATCAACCAAAAATGACAGTAGCCGCTCCGAAAGAGGTTACCCCTGCTGCGACAAAAGAAAAAGAGGTACCAGGAACTGAAGGAGACGACGAAGAATTCTTAAGGATTATTCGGAAAAGTGATTACAGGATCATTGATTAGCTTCACCAAACCCCATCAAAGATATCGATTTTATCTCTCTTGATGAACTCTCCAGCTCACACAGAGGCTCTGCAAAAGGTATTGAAGCAGGCACATGTGACAAAAGACATAACCCTCGGACAATTTGATTCAGTAATAGCCAACATTACAGCCTGTAACACCTTGAGCTTTAGTGATGCAGAATTACCGAACGAAAGACGCAATAACAACCGTGCGTTACACATATCTGTCAAGTGCCAAGAAGACACCATGGCACGAGTATTAGTCGATACTGGATCCTCATTGAATGTATTGCCCGCCAGGTTGCTCACAAGGTTAGCATATGCAGGGGCAGAAATGAGACCAACGTCTTTGATTGTAAAAGCTTTTGATGGTTCAAGGAGAACGGTTGTTGGAGAGGTAGAATTGCCAATCATGATCGGACCTCATGTGTTCGATATCACATTCCAAGTCATGGACATTAACCCAGCTTATAGTTGTTTGCTGGGACGACTGTGGATTCACGCCGCTGGGGCTGTAACTTCCACCTTACATCAGAGAATGAAATTTGTTGTGAATGATAATTTAGTGATTGTACACGATAAAGAGGACCTAACGGTGAGCAATCTGTCATCGTTCAAGTATATCAAAGCAGATGAGGGCGCGTTAGAAACTTCCTTTCAAGCACTCGAGATAGCTAATGCAGTGATATTGGAAGAAACAGTGGCTAAGAGTGGTCCGTCTTTTATATCTGCTCAGAGCATCAAGTCTACACTAGAAGAAGGCACTCCTGCAGGTTGGGGAGAGATTATCGAAGTAAAACCAAAGATGGATCGCCAAGGGTTGGGTTACAAACCAACTCATGATGAAGCACCGACACATGACAAAGGACGCCCAAAGACTATACAAGAAATATTCATTAGTGGAGGTTTCCAAATCAGTGCTGTGGAGGAGGATTCCGAAGATGAAGACCTTGAACAGTTAGTGTATCATTGCAACGCTGCCTTGAGCAACTGGGAAGCTATTGAGATTCCTTTGGTTTTTCCTGAGTCAAAGTAATTTGTTTGTCTTTCTTTTCTTGTTGTTGTTTTAAATCTCCATAGCCATTCCCAAGGCTATAGGAATGTTTTGTAAGGGCCCCGAGCTTTCAAGAAAATCAATGAAAAATGAACTATTTTGTTAAATTCCTTGTGTTTTTTCCTTTACTGCTTTTTGCTTTCATTTAAAAAAAAAAGAAAAATGGCAATCTTAAAAAACCAAAACAATTTTCTCTTTTTGTGTGCTGCATTTGTCTTTGTGTGTTTTAATAAAGTAAGCCATTCCAACGTGCAGTGATGTCCTAAAACCCATTGAATCCTATGACTTTGCATTCCCTCCGGACTTTGATTCACCAATATACCAAGCTGAAGATGAGGATGAAGATTTTGAAATCCCTGATGAACTGGTAAAATTGGCACACCATGAGTATGCAGAGCTTCAACCCTACAAAGAACAGGTAGAAGTCATTAATCTTGGCACCGAAGAAAACAAGAAAGAAGTCAAGCTTGGGGCAGCTCTAGGGTCAGAAGTCAAGCAGCAACTAGAAGAACTTTTGAAAGAATATGTGGATGTATTTGCTTGGTCATACCAGGATATGTCGGGTCTAGACACTGACATAGTGGTTCACAAGTTACCACTTCGACCAGAATGCCCACCGGTTAAGCAAAAGCTCCGAAGAACAAGACCTGACATGGCTCTCAAGATTCGAGATGAGGTGAAAAAAAAGATTGATGCGGGTTTCTTAGCAGTGTCCAAATACCCCGAATGGGTAGCCAATATTGTACCTGTGCCGAAAAAGGATGGAAAAGTCAGAATGTTTGTGGATTACAGGGACCTAAACAAAGCCAGTCCGAAAGATGATTTCCCTTTGCCACATATCGATACGTTGGTGGATAATACGACTCGTTTTGCAGTTTTCTCATTTATGGATGGGTTCTCCGATTACAATCAGATTAAGATGGATCCCGATGACATGGAAACAACTACTTTCATTACTCCGTGGGGGACTTACTGTTACAATGTTATGCATTTCGGTCTAAAGAACGCAGGTGCTACTTATCAAAGGGCCATGGTAACTTTATTTCATGATATGATGCACAAGGAGATAGAGGTATATGTTGATGACATGATAGCCAAATCTCAAAGCGAGGAGGACCATTTGGAACATCTTTTGAAATTGTTTAAGAGACTCAGAAAATATCAGTTGAGACTGAATCCAGTCAAGTGTACCTTTGGGGTAAGATCTAGGAAATTACTCGGTTTCATTGTCAGTCACCGAGGGATTGAAGTAGATCCAGACAAAGTCCGAGCCATTCAAGACATGCCAGCTCCACAAACAGAAAAGCAAGTCAGAGGTTTTCTTGGAAGATTGAACTACATATCTAGATTTATTTCCAATATGACTCCCACTTGCAAGCCCATCTTCAAATTATTATGCAAGGACCAGACGATTGTTTGGAATTCAGATTGCCAGAAAGCATTTGATAAGATCAAGGGTTACCTACAAGAACCTCCAATCTTGATACCTTCGGTCCCGGGAAGACCTCTCTTCATGTATTTGACAGTGCTTGAGAATTCAATGGGTTGTGTGTTAGGTTAGCAGGATGAGTCCGGACGAAAAGAACATGCTATCTATTATTTAAGCAAGACGTTTACTGATTGTGAAGGCCGATATTCACTCCTGGAGAAAACTTGTTGTGCTTTGGCATGGGTGGCCAAACGTTTGAGGCAATACATGATTTGTCATACCACTTTGTTGATTTCAAAAATGGATCCAATAAAGTATATTTTTGAGAAGCCTGCTCAGAATGGAAGACTCGCCCGTTGGCATATGTTATTATCAGAATACGACATCCAGTATGTAGCCCAGAAGTCTATCAAGGGTAGTGTTTTGTCAGAATATCTTGCAGATCAACCAGTGGAAGATTATGAGCCTCTCAAATTTGATTTCCCAGATGAGGACATTATGTTAGTAAAAGATTGTGAAGAGCCAAGTCTTGATGAGATTCCGCCGAAAGGTATTTGGTGGAAAATGATGTTCGATGGTTCCTCCAACTACAATGGGCATGGCGTAGGCGCCATTTTAATGAATCCGAAAGGTGGTTACACTCCATTCACAGCCAGGTTGGATTTTGACTGCACAAACAATGTCGCTGAATATGAAGTCTGCATTCTCGGCCTCGAGGCAGCTATCGACCTCAAAATCAAACTTCTTGAAGTCAGTGGGGATTCAGCTTTGGTTATCTATCAGGTTACTGGAGAATGGGAAACTAGACATGAGAATTTGATCCCTTATAGAGCCTATATTGTCAAAATGATGAAGTATTTTGATGAAATCACTTTCAAGCATGTCCCGAGATCTGAAAATCACATTGCCGATGCCCTAGCCATGTTAGCCTCAATGTGGAAATTCAGGGACGTCAATGATGCCACTCTCATCAGAATTAAATGCAAGACCGAGCCCGCCTACTGTCAGATGGTCGAAGAAGAGACTGACGATAAACCATGGTTCTATGACATAGGAGTATCCAGCAGATGCTACGTCACTTGACAAGAAAACTCTGAGATGATTAGCATCCAAGTTCTTTCTCAGTAATGATGTGCTTTACAAAAGAAATCATGATATGATCCTGCTTAGATGTGTCGACAGACGAGAAGCAGAATTGTTAATGCAAGATGTTCACGAAGGAATGTTCGGTACTCACGCAAATGGATATGCTATGTCTAAAAAGATCTTAAGGGCTGGTTATTACTGGTTGACTTTAGAGACTGACTGTATTCAATATGCCAGAAAGTGTCACAAGTGTCAGATTTATGCAGACAAGATGCATGTACCTCCGCCGTTGCTAAATGTGTTGTCATCACCGTGGCCTTTCTCTATGTGGGGCATTGATATGATTGGGGAAATCGAGCCAAAAGCTTCTAATGGGCACAGATTTATCTTGGTTGCTATTGACTATTTCACAAAGTGGGTTGAAGCTGCATTCTACACTAATGTTACTCGGCAGGTGGTGGCCCGTTTCATAAAAAAAGAGATTATCTGTTGTTACGGAATTCCGAGCCGAATCATAACGGACAATGGTACCAACTTGAACAACAAAATCATGAAAGAGTTGTGCGATGACTTCAGAATTGAACATCACAATTCCTCTCCTTATCGTCCCAAGATGAATGGAGCTGTAGAAGCTGCAAATAAAAACATCAAAAAGATTTTGCAAAAGATGGTGAAAACTTACAAAGATTGGCATGAGATGCTGCCATTCGCCTTGCATGGATACAAAACGTCCGTCTGTACTTCAACAGGGGCAACCCCTTTTTCTTTGGTATATGGAATGGATGCGGTACTTCCTGTTGAGGTCGAGATACCTTCTTTAAGAGTCATAATGGAAACCAAGCTTGAAGAAGCAGAATGGGTGAGAGAAAGGTTTGATCAGTTGAATCTTATCGATGAAAAGCGCATGTCTGCAATGTGTCATGGTCAGTTATATCAGAAGAGGATCAAGAGAGCTTTTGACAAGAAGGTTCGTGTTCGAAAATTCTGCGAAAGGGAACTTGTACTCAAAAAGATTTTACCAGTTCATAAAGACGCACGGGGAAAGTGGATGCTTAATTATGACGACCCGTTTATTGTGAAAACAGTCTTCTCAGGAGGCTCATTAATTCTCACCACCATGGATGGAGAGCAGCTTAATCATCCAGTGAATTCTGATGCAGTACGAAAATATTACGCCTAAAAGAACCCGATAAGCCGAAAATTCAAAAAGAACGGCTTATGCAAAAGTTAGGGTTGAGAAAAAAGAAAAAGAGAGAGAAAAAGAAAAAGAAAAATAAGAGCTCGCTAAGTTGAAAACGCGAAAGGGCGGCTTAGGAAAAGATGAGCGTCCCGGTGGATTGAAAACCTGAAAGGGCGATCCAGGCAAAAATTAGGGACAAAGGCGTTTCACTGCATCAGATGATTTGTCACTACCATAGAAGATCCTGCAAGAATTCACTCCAGCCGCTCTCGTCAGAAGCGAGGATTTTGGGGAATTTTTAGTCTTTAGGGATAGTTTGGTCATGGGATTCAATGTAACCTTATCCACGTTGCCATTTTTCACTTGTAAAATTTCTATGGAATTTTGTCATTTGCAAGATTTCATTCTTGAATAAAATCAGTTTTGAACCTTTCTTTTCTTTGCAACTTTATCATTTCCTTTATTTTCTTTGTTATGCAAAATGTTGTTCGTTGATCAACGATAGTTTTGAAAGAATTAGGGTCAAGTTATTTGAATAAAACTTGAAAGGATTAACAAATGTAAAAACTTCAAACTCATGAAAAGTCGAGGAAAAACATACTTCCCCGAAACCTCAGGGTAGCGGAAGCTTTGATATGCAATCCAAATTGCATTCCCCAATGAAGTGTAAGCAAGTCGAACTGCTGATTTCCCTTTGGTCATGTGTGGGTATCAAAACTTGAAGATTGTCTCTCAAAGAACTTCCTCTGATGATGTGAAGACTCGTCCCAACAGAAGATGTCTGAGCACTTGAACTTACTTTGTCATCTCTGAATAGCTTGTTTAAAGCTCCATTCCCCTATTGAGAGTGGATCTATTTATCAAAGACTGCATACACCTTTTCAGCCAGGGTTCGGTGTGATTCATTCTGTCTCTCAAGTTTGGTGTGCTATCTGTTGATTCCCCGTGAATGACCGATCACTATTAGTGAACTTCCGCCTAAAAGTCCAGTCGTAACCGACATTGTTTTAGAAGCCAATCGTTATTGGTAGCTCTTTGGTCGTCACCATATTTCTTGTTAAAATCCAGTCGTAACTGGCATTGCCTTAATTCCACTCGTCGGCATCCCTGATTCGGTCGTCACCACTTTCTCCATTGAAGTCCAGTCGTAACTGGTAATGGTCGAAATCCAATCGTCATTGGTATTCTTTTGGTCGTCACCATATTTTCCTTCGAAACCCAGTCGTAATTGACGTTGTCTTAACTCCACTCGTTATTACCTTTTGGTTCGGTTGTTACCAACCCTTTCCCTATGAAGTCTAGTTGTCGCTAGCGAATCCCCTATGAAGTCTAGTCGTTACTAGTTGATTTCCGTTTAAGTCCAGTCGTAACTGGCAGATGTTCGAAATCCAATTGTCATTGGTATCGTGTTGGTTGTCACCAACCTTCCCCATGGAAGTCCAGTCATAACTGGCGTCACTTGGAATCCAATCGTTATTGGTATCTTTTGGTTTGGTCGTTACCAACATCCCCAAGCTGAGGTCTAGTAGCTTACTAGCATTCTCGTAACCACATGTGTTGGTATACTCTGATTTGGTCGTCACCATGTTCTCTTCCAAAGTCCAGTCGTAACTGGCATTGCGTGAAATCCAATCGTCATTGGTACCCTGACTTGGTCGTTACCAATCTCCTTTAAGTCCAGTGGTTACTGGCATTGCTTGAAATTTGGTCGTCACCAATTTCCCCAGTCGAAGTCCTGTATTACCGATTGGATTTGAAATTTCATTTGTCGTTATCTCAGGTTGGTCGTTACCATTACCTCCAGGAAGTCTAGTGGTTACTAGTACTGTTTGAACTGCTTATTAAAACTGGGTGACATCATTATCCCCAACAAGACCTTTTCCAGACAAGTCTCGGAGATCTAGTTGTCACTAGTATCCCCCAATATGTTTTGTCTTTGTTTCTAGTCCATTCTTGAAGATCCCATTTGAACTCTTCACTATAGGAAGCTCCTCATCTGATCATCCCCAGTGAGGTTCGTGTTTTAATTTCCCCAGTAGAAAGTCGCTCGTGTCCCTGGTGGAAATCTACCTCTTTCCCCAGTAGAGTGTTTGCTCTTCCCCAGTAAGATTGTCATCTTCATTGGATTTTTGTGCATCCTCATGTAAATTTTTCTCTCCATTATCATTAGTCATGTTTGAACTATTGATTGTTATACCTCGGTATTCCCCAGTGTCGGATCCACAATGCCAGGTCCCCGCGAGTAGTTACTCGTTGTTTTGTTTTTCTGTCTTCTGCATATGTCTTGCATCCAAGCATCATGAAGCATCATTTAGAATTCATGGCATATCATGGCCTGTCCTTTTGCATATCATCAGATCTAAGGGACAAAATTTTCGGTTTTCTATATTTAAACACCTTTCACTGCGATGCTACGAGGATTGTCATCTCTCAGTTCCATCTAGTGAAGATATTTAAATAGGGGCAATTGTTGCACCCCAAATTTTGACCCCTTAGATTCTAATTATCATTTTTAGGAGCATACTCATGAATTTTCTAACCCTAACCCAGTGCAAGTTTGTCTTTGTCAAGTTACAGATGAATCAGGGTTTTGTGCAGTCAAAATCGAAGCTTCAGGGTTTGTGATTAGTCAATGATTTGGGCTTATTCAATCATGAAATGAAATCAAGGATATCATATGAAGACAATTGAGAACCCAATTTGAGGTTGTTACCCCAGAATCCAGAACAGTGTATTTCAGGGCACCCGATTAGGGTTTTTGACTAGTAAAAGTCAACTATAGTTTGACTTTGATGTTGGAAGATGTTTAAATGGTGGGATTATGATTCATGAAGTTCATATAGCTTAATAAAGTTCATCCAAGAAGTTTCAAAGTCTCAGAAGGTCCAGAGTGTCAACAGGCGACTCGGTAATCACCGATCGGTCGTACGGTTGACCGAAAAGTCAACTCTCCAAATTTTAGGAATTGGACTTCAAGTTGTGAAAAAAAATTGTTCCTTATGTCATATTGGACTTGCATATCAATTTTCATGACCATTGGATCAAGGATGAAGGAATAATCGAAAAATCGAGAAATTAGGGTTTTGAAAGGGGCTAAAGCATAACTCCTTAACCACACATCCAATTGAGTTGGTTCAAAGCTCATTTGGACGCTCTTGACAAGTCCTACAAAAGTCCCTAAGTGGTCCATGATCAGAAAATGTATAGATTTGGAGTTATGATCAAATTCATTTCTAGAAGGGAAAAAGACTTGAGAGAAATTTCACTTTTAAGTTCATCTTTTAGCAACTTTGGGAGAATTTTTGGCCAAGTTACTTTTGGAAATTGAAACTCATGAAAACATGAATGTTTTAGAGCTATTTGAGGGCTTTCTAAAAAGTACTAGCACATCTCAAAAGGATTTGTGAGCTGAAAGTTATGGTCATGGCAAGTTGGTGGTTTTTCACTTTAGTCCCGCATTGTCAAAATTCAAGAATTCATTCTTTCATCAAAATTGTCCAATCTCAGCTTGTGAACCATGTTGTATCTTATATGTGAGGAGTTTGTAGTAAAACAAGGGAATTATGCAGAAGAGAAGAAAAAGCCAAGCTTGCAAGTTGCCTTGCAAGTGGATTTGCAACTTGCATCCAAAAGTGAAAAACAAGCATGAGGTGTAAAAGGCAATACTGAACCAGCCACAAGCCTATACCTCTAGCCTGAAATTAGCCACACTAAACCATCATTTTTATTTACTAATGAGGCTTTCCTATCAGCCAAGAAAACCCTCTTGTGAAGGTTTAATAAAAAAATCCAAAACCTTTCTTCAAAATAAAGAAACCTCCAAATCTGCCCCAAGCCACTTCCTTGCCTATAAATAGAGCCCTCACCACTTCATTCTATACACAATATCAATTCTAAAAACTAGAGAAATTGAAAGCTTGCATTATTTCCACTCCTTGCTTCAAAACCACAAAGTCATTTTTTTCACAAAAAACCCCAAAAAACTGTCTTGCTACCAAGGCTGCCAAAACCATTTCTCTACATTCAAACTCCCCATAAATCATTCACACAATCTCCAAATATGGTATAGAAGGTGTCTAAACCATTAAACCTCTCAAAAACCTCATTTTGCAAAAAGTCAACTTCTACACCAAGTTACTTTGACCAAAGCTACAAAATCATCCATATCTTGTTCCATACATTTCCTTGGTGTTCCAATCATCCTAACACCTCTCATATAGTATTTCTCAACTGTCCAAAGTGCTAGAACTCATTGGTGGATTGCATTTCTCCATTTGTCATCATATTTGCATATTGCTTCAAAGAGAAGAAAGGACTCAAGGCAAAAAGGTAGATTGAAGTTCTCTGGGTTTCTTGATTATTCTAGCTTGTTCAACAAAGTATACAAGAGGTATGTAGCTTATAAACATTGCCCTTTGCATCATTTTCCATACTTTGGCATTTTTGAGCAATATTGAGAAATATGAGCTATGGACTTTTAATGATTTTCATGACACTTGATTTTTGATGAATGTAAGGATTTGATGAATCTTAACATGCGTGTTTAACTTGTTCTTGACAAGTTTTAAATATTGGTATGTTGGAGTTTGTTGTTGTACTGTCAAAATAGTTTTGGAGGAAATTGTTAACATTGCTTTTTGCTAGAATATAAGTTTGGTTGAATTTGATGTTGTGATTGATTTCTGATGTGGTTGGGATCCTATCAGCCATTAGGTTGTTGTTGGTTTTAGGAGACATTCAGTTTTGGTTATGTCACCTCTGTTGATAGGGCTGTTGACCCCTTGAACTATCTTGACATTTCCTTTAGATGTTAAGATCTTGGTTTTTTAGATGGTTGTGGAGGGCAGGATGTTTCATTATGCAGTGAAATGAATACTGTCATGAGAGGTAGGTTAGGACATTTGCTGTTAGAAATTGAACACCTTTGTTGTTTCATGCTAAAGTCCCATGAGGGCCTGATATTTGGAAATTAGTAAGCCCTGTTGTTTTAAGGTTGATTATGCCAAACATTTCTAGGCATTATGTTGATCATGTTTAATTGCTGTTCAGTTTGGTGTATTTAATAAGAATTGCATATAACTGTTCGAGTATCAATATTGGTGGATATGGTGATGTTGTTGTGAGACCTGCATAATATAGTAGCTGACTCCCATTCTTGGTCTGACTGTCCTTTGGACTTAACCTTGTGATACCAATCTCAGTGGTTCTGTTTAGGCCTAGGTGTAGCTGGCTTGGTCTTTGTTTGTTGCATTTTCACATTCTGAGTTTTAACAAGGTGTGTATGGGACTGTCTTCAAAATCATGCACTAGGGCTGCTATTTCTGTTTAGAATCACCAATGAAATTGTTGCATCCTTACTAAAATCATGTGCATTATTTGGTTTAGTTGTTGATGTCAATTTTGTTGTTGTTAGAGGCACATTATTTCCATGAGGAGTTTACAAGTTGTTTGGTTTGGTTTTGTGTCAGAATTGGTTATAGGATCAATTCATGAGCAAGCTACTACACTGATGTGGTTGTTTACCATAAACTTAGAATTCACCAATCATAAGACTTACCCTCCTTTTGATATCAGTTCAGACTGGCTTGTTTTAGGGGTGTTTGAGTTCTTTGTGTAGGCTGACCAGACATACCTCATGAGGTTGTCCTCCTCTATTCTTATCAGAGCCTCAGTTTGTTGTCTTAGAATCCACATATGTCAAGCTCAGGTGGCTGTTAACCTTTAGCAGCCTGTTGGAGGTTAGGGTGATTTGCTTAAAGTTTAGATTGGCAACTGTTATGAAGAACAAGTAGGCTTTGTGTGCTTTGGTGAATGTTAATAGGATTTGTATGTTTGGCTGCTAGTTTTGTCACTTACTGTTGAAGGCATGATTAGAATCCATTGGTGAAGGTTGTTTGAAATACCAGGGCATGACTATCTGCCTTGAGGCTGTAAAACACTCTAGCACTGTCAAAGGTCTATGTATTTGGTGTGTGTACAAATCTTAGGTTGGTGGTATTGTGGTTGAGAAGGTTTGCTGCCACTGTTTTGGCATTGTAGGACACTATACTTTTGTAAACCATCCCATTTCATTGACAGCTGGATGATTACATGACAGAATTTGTTTCCTTGCTTTAATATTATTCATGAAGAATGTGTTTGCAAGTTGCACTGGCATTTGTTTGAGTTTAGCAGGAAGAGGAGGAAACTGTTTTGATCTTTTGTATTTGGTCATAGCCAATTCATACTTTTCATTGCCACTCACATACACTATTTTGCTCACTTGGTTTTTTAATAATATCTTTTGTTGAAATCTCATCTAAGCCACATTTCAAACTTCCACAAACAATCACTCACTGTCAAAGTCATTTGTTTTGATCATTGGATTCAAATGTGCATTTTCAAACATGCTACTTGCAACTCACATGCTAATTCCTACTTTATGGTTGTTAGAATCCATTTCTTGGTTAGAGTTGCTTCCTTAGCACATTTAGAAATTGCTCATGCCTTTACATACCTTTGGTTGCAGCTGTATTAATCTTGAGATACCAAAATGCATTTTTTAAACATTACACTTACATGATCATGCCATTTTTCATTCTGTTGTGTTTTGATCCAAATCAACTGTTGGAATACATCAAGTACATCATTCTTAAAATGTTCAAACCCTCATTTGGCTCTTACAACAGCTGGTTCATGTCATGAGGATTAAAATGCATACCAATTGTTCAAAATGCATGTGTCTTCGAGTTTTTAAATATGAGCATATTCTGAGAAAACCAACATCACCATCATGATCCTCATGTTTTTCAGGTCAAGATACATATAAATTTCATCGTGTTTGGTTAAGAATCGAGAAAGTTACGAGTGAAAACGTAAAACGTATTTTGAGTGTTATTCTTGCCCAGAAATTCTAAGTGAATATCCCTTATATATTTAAGGGGTGGCATCAATCAACAGATGTATAGCCACCCCATTGGTAAGCAACTTAGACAAAACACGCCTTTGACCTTGCAAGCATGAGTTCGACCCCTGAGGAGGGCAACTCTTTTGTTATTTTTTGTCATTTTTCACTCCATTTTCAAAAATTCGCATCTCTCTCAATTTTAATCGTTTTTCACCCGTTATTTTTTCATTGTGTTCATCTTGATGTATACTTTCATTCCATATTTTTTATTTTCATGTTTGCCTAAATTTTCATCTCTTTTGACTTCGTGCAAGTTAAGTGCATTTTACATTCGTTTACGCATGTGCAGATGAATTTTTCTTTGGTTATACTTGTATTTGTTTGTGATAATTGCTTGTATTCATATCCTTAAATGTTAGTTGACATTATATGATTTTATTTTTGATTATTACCATGTTTATTTTGTCCCCTCTGTTAAATTTAATTGAACTCGATCTGTCGTCACAGTTCCTGATAATTCATCTGCTTTGATTGTCATCAATGCACCTTCATCCTTATCATTCCATATGTTTATTTAATGGTTGTCACCACGAATATGCCTTTATTATGTTGTTAATTTTCTTGTTATTTTCTTCCCCAAGTGATGAAGCTTGTCAACTCTCATCCAGTTGCCTCTCCTGTTTACTTCCAAAGGAAAAGTCTGTCCATTTGACCCTCATGTCATGGATACCTCCCTCATACCTCTCTTGAATTTGTTAAGTCACTTTAACCCTAGATTAGAAGCCATTAGACTTTGCTTCAAGTCTAAGAAACCCACCTGTACTAGGAGTGTTCTTCAACTAGAACCCTAGGAAAGAGTTTGTCAACTCTGTGTAAGAATCATTGTCATGATTTCTTACTTCCCCTTTTGAATATTACAACTTAGATTAGGGAGTTTTGTTAAACTCCACACAAACATTGTCATGTTTGTTTCCCCTTGAACCTTGATCACAATCAAGTGTTTTTCTCCCCTTGTGAGGTGAACTACGATTGCTCTGATTCTATCGTAGTTAGGATACGTAGGCAGAAGATGCGACGTCTTTGCGAGCAAACATAGTATATATAACTTTAGGTTTCAACTCATATCTTTTCCCAATCCATCATACACATTTCACAAACTTAGCAAGCAATCAAACAAAAGGTTCCTGTACAGTACTACAGATGCTTAGGGTGCTAACACCTTCCCTAGGTATAACCAACCCCCGATCCCCGAATCTCTTAAGCGTTGTCGTTACATCGCGAAAAAGGTCTTTCCTTCTTTAGACCTTTCCTTTGGATAAAATAAAGTTCGGTTGTAAAAGAATTAAGGTTCAAGTTAATTAATAGCTTGATATCCAATTTTCACCGCAACAAATATCATGACCTAAAATTGAACCAACATCATCCTTAACATGTTAGAAACATGAAACAAAAGGCATTGAGGGTTCAGAGGATCCAAAAATGTCATATCCAAGTTAAACTAGGTCAAGGTACATGTGTGAACCTCCCTTGGAGGTAACTTGACTTGCAAGTTATCCCAAAAATAGGAAAATGGTTCAAAAATGATCAAATAAAATGCACAAAGTACTTAAACATGTTGGCAAACAGAGGCCAAAAGCTTAAAGCAAATATCCCCTCAAAGCACCATCAAAAGAAAATAATATTCAAGATGTACCACTTTGAAATGGGAGAATCGAGGGTCAAAAGAAAAGCACCAAAAGTCAACCCTAAAGTCAACCAACAAGGGGCAAAATGGTCCTAAAAAATTGTTCAACTCATCATGGATATGATGATCAATTTTCATTCATTGGACCCAAAGGAAAAGAGAGAAACAAATAAAAGAACAAACAATGCACCATTTAATTCATTTAAAAACACCTCCAATGTTTAATTATATTTAAAAAATGAAAAATAATATGAAAAATAAAATAAAAAATGTCTAAAAATAATAGACATCTCAAGGTTTGTAAAAAATATTTTTGTGAATTTTTTAGAACATTGGAGCTATTTTAATGAATTAAATTCAAACCAAAATAAAAATAAAATATTAAAAGAAATAAAAGAAAATGAAAATACAAGAAAAAACAACAGCCACTGGATTAGGCTACCAGTCAATGGATCCAACACTCACAAGCGCGCCACGTAGCACTGGGGGCACTTAAGTGAAACGGAGCGTTTCACTGGGGGATTGGGTGTGGTTCATTGACTACAGCATACCATATGTCTTAATCCTGAGTGTTCATTCCAAAAGTAATCAAATCTAACAATCCACACATGGCCACGTAATCAAAACCCTAGTCAACACTCTCAGGACAAATCTCACACGCTGGATTAACCTACCAAGTCAATGGAGTCAACCTGATCTAATGGCTAGAAGGTCATCTTCCTCATTCAAACTGAAACAAATGGGAGGGAAGGTCTGTGGTGGCCGGAGAAGACTTCGGTCGTCTTCTTCGGCGAGGGGAACAAGGCTCTGATCAAAACTTCACCAATCTCAACAAAACTTATATGAAAAATGACCTACAACTCATGAGGATCACGAATCCAAGACTAGTTTTTCTTAATTCCTCACAACCAATTCAAATCGAAGCCAAACAGAAATGCTCATCAAAACCAAAAGTTCACAAACTTCACTCAATTTGGTCCAGAACTCATCTAGAGGTTATGGAGATTACAGATCAAGCAATGATTAAGCAAAACAACACAAGAACAAGCCATATCAGATCAAAATAGTTTTGAGCTTCATCCAACAATCATCACAAATTCCAGTTCGTTTTAGTGATTAATGATCTACATGTTGTCTAGGTCTCAAATATGTAAAAATGGCAGAGAATTAATGCATATTCAGAGAGTAAGGTTGAATTGTAAATACCTAGTGGAGAACTTCCACTGAGCCTTCAACTGATGCTTAAGCTTGAAGAAAAGTATCTAGAAATGTTCAGTGATCTTTAATGAAGCCTTTGCAACCTTTAATTTTGCTTGAATCTTGCTAAATCTCAAAATTCGAATTTCAAAATTTCACCACTTTTTCAAAACGCTCTAGCTCTAATTCTTCAACCAATTCGTGTTCTGAGCATTTGTTCATGATGGAAAGCTTTTATGTGATGGATTTGGAAAGAAATTAAGCCCAATGGCAGTCCATAGAGCCCAATTGCATATCCATGGAATTTGAGTTTTTTTTTCACTTGCCATGTGCACGGATTATGTACCAAATTGGCTCCAAAATAATGCATTTTGCTTGCTGATGACACGAGGAGTGTGAAGGGCTGGGATTTGATCCTTGCTTGATCTCAATGGTTGATATTTCAAGTATGACTTAAGCTTGAAGAAAGCTTGAAAACGGCTCATCAAAGCTCACCAAATTCAAATTCTATTATTGCCATTATGCTTGAAATATAGTTTGAACTCAAAATATGTATCTACTTGCACAAAAATGATCCATAATGAATTAAATCCAATTTTCTCATTTTAAATCCTTTTCCATGAAAATCAATTTAGGAAATCACCATTCCAAGCCAAATTTATGACTTCTCAATGCTTGGTTAAACAATTGACACCATTTGGAGCACATTTGATGTTGGAAAAATCTCCATTTGAGGTGTGCAAGTTGGTGAAATGGACCTATAATTTTATGACCTATTATCTCACTTTCCCAAAATACCCCTGACTTGCAAGCCTTATAACTTGAGTTCTACAAATCAGATGAAAGACTTCTAGTACTCTTTGGAAAGCTAAGACCATGAACTACAACTTTCATGTCTACCAAAAGTTAAGGAGAAACATCCTTCTAGGTCAAAAATGGCTTGGAAGTTGGTTGACTTTTGTTGACCAAAATCACATTCATCTAATGACCTGTAACTTGTCTGCATCATAACTTGAGTTCTATAAATCCAATCAAAGACTTCTAGTACTTAAAAGAAAGCTAAGAACATGCTCTACAAGTTTCATGTTGGTCAACAGTTGAGATGAAACTTGTATCTTGAGATAGGTTGTCTTGAAGTTGGGCACTAAATAGGGGATTTTACACTGAGAACCCTAATTTAGTAACTTCTCACACTTTTGATTCTTGAAGAATTGATCTTGAAATGATATCTCATATATCTTAACACAAGAACCCATGACCATAGAGACTTGGAATTGAGTTTTAATCTCCTTCAATTTCACAGTTGATTGAGGATTTACCAGATGAAAACCCTAGATGCAACACCTTCAACTGTAACCTTTCAAACTTAGTATAAACACTTGGATGAACTCCAAAATGACCCTCAAGGCACTCAATGAGCTCTCTCAACATCTTATATCCAAAATCATGCATTCACAATCCTCTGATGATCTTCACATGGCCTCCCAGTTAGGAGTTGACCCACATACATCCATCAATCCTTTCACCAGACTGTTGTCCACTTCTAGATGACCTGATGACCATTCAAACTTGAGTAACACCCCTTTGCTTAGGCTCAACCTTCTAAGTAGACTCCTCTTGCTCTACACAAACCTCTTGATCCCCTGTTCAATGAAAAATGCTATGCAATGCAAATGCTAGAGAGAAAATGAAATAAAATGAAATGAAATGAAACATAAACCAAATTAAGAAAAGGTTGGACAAATTTTGGGGTGCAACACACACCCGTTGGGATAGGTAGACCATGGCTCCATGCTCACAATCTTCAAACCTAGACCCTTGTTTATTTGTATGTATAGCTGTGAATGTGTGAATATTTGTGTATACGTGTGTTTGTGTATACATTCATCCATACATTTATGCATTAATGAGTAACCACTTGGTTTCAAGGAATTCAAATGTTCTTTCCTTCGTAAAAAATCAATAGAGATCATGTATTATAAAGTGAAACTTTTTAGTTTTTCAAAAACGTTTGCAACTTCTTTTTGAGTTCCTTGAAGCCATTTAGCTTGCATTTGCATTGCATGCGCATGTCGTTACATTCGCATTTCATTTGCATTCCTCTGTATACCAATGAGAATCGAATATCAAGCTATTAATTAAATTGAATCACAAATCATGAAGTTCACCATCAAGCTTTGATTTATCCAAAGGAAAAGGGTAAAGATCGAAGAAAACCCTAAGTGTGCTATGTAACAACAAAGCTAGAGATCTAAGGTTCGGGGGTTGGTTATTGTTGCACCCTAAAATTTGCTCAACCTTATTCCTTGGATTTATGTTTCATTATCATTAGCATTTGCATATAGAGTCATGTACATAGACTAACCATCTGCATAGCATAAGCATAGCAAGTCATTCAACAGGGGACCAATCATTATTTTCATCTCTAGAGGCCTAGCAAGAGGTTATTATCCTAATTCCACCCTACTCAAGTCATCAGGAAAGAATTTGAAAGCAAAGGGTTCAGCAGAGCAAGCCTTGAGTCTACCTCCTAGCTGAGGGTATCTGAGGATCAACAAGAGGGTTATGAGCTGTGAAATGAAAGCATGGAGAGCATCTAGACATCTTGAGAGACTTATAAAGTCATTTGGAGAAGGAGACAAGTCATTGATGAAAGCACAAGAGCTATGGTGGAAGACAGTCAACTAGGGTTTCATCTGGGTCAACCCTAGGTCAACCCTAGGTCAATTGACTGACTTAAGAGGGCATTCAAGTCTATTGGAGAGATGTGGGGATCATCATTGAACATATAAAGAAGGATATGGAGATATGACAAGGAGAATTCAAGAAAAATTAAGGAGAAGAGGAGTTACTAAATTAGGGTTTCTCTGTAAAATCCCCTAGTTTAGGTTAAATTTCCAAGCAAGATAAGTCAAAATGCTAGATTCAAATGGCTTCTTGGCCAACATGAAACTTGTAGAGGATCTCAAGACCTTTAATTTGAGTGGTGGAAGACCTCAAGGAGATTTATAGAACTCAAGTTATGGTCCTTGCAAGTTACAGGTCATCTGGGGTGTCTGAATTTTTGTCTGTGAAAGTGACTTGACTTCCAAGCTAGTTTTGCCCCTCAGGGAGATTTCAAATGAATTCTTGGTCAACATAAGAATTGTTCCTCATTGTCTTAGATTTCTAGAATGGTATGGTATGCCTTCATATGATGTGTATAACTCAACTTATGGTCTTGACAAGCAAAGGGTATTTTGGGCATTTGTGAATTACAGGTCATTTTAACCTATACCCAAAACTCATACAAGGAGGCCTCAAATGGAAAAACTTACAACATCAAACTTGCTCCAAATGGGATTTTAAGTCTAGAAAGAAGGTCACAAATTATTGGAGAAACTCATAGCATGATGTTACATAATTGGTCAAAATATGAACTAAAAAGGCTTATAAAGTGAATAATTTCAAAGTGAAAAATGGTTTGGGAGATTTACAAGTCCAAATGGAGACTTCCAATATATGATTTTGAATGGAAAAACAATTCTAAGAACAATGGTTCACACACTTTTTTGAGTTTAGAAGGAAAAAATGAAGTTATCCATGGTTACTTGTAATTGAAGAAACATAATCCAAAATGAGCCAAAGTTTGAAAACAAGGGAATGTGCAAGATGGATCTAGAATGTACCATTGGGGTCTATATATTCATGAAAGATGAATTTGGCAAGGGTTGGCCTCATTTGCACCAAGAATTCCACAAATTTTTCTCATGCTTTCTCATTAAGTTTTCATTCCAATTCTCCAAAATCTTCATCAATCTTCCTCAAAATCAATCCAATCATATTCAATATTCATCATAGATCAGAATTGAAGCAAGGATCAAGTGATTATCATCCATTTTCGAGTGCTTTTCTCAAGATCATCAAAATCACAATCTCAAGTGGATAGCATAATTCTGGCCAAGTCTCATCCAAAGCTTGCATACAGAATCAAGTTCCTCAAGGATTGATCAAGATTCAACACTTAGAAGCTTCAGATCCACATCTTCCATAGCTGTTCTCAAGGTTTTACATCAGGTAAGTTTTCCTTCGATTTGCTTAATTCAGTTAGTTTCACATGATTTTATTAGTGTAGACTTGATCTAGGTGGTTAGGAGATTAAGTTAGATGATTTTGGAACGATTTGGTGATGGTTAGTGACAGGTGCAACAAACTGTTAGCGTTCGAATCTCTTGGATTAGGGCGTTAGAATGTTAGTTGGATGCATCAGATTAACCTCCATTAGGCATAGGTTAGTTTAGGTCAAGTTTGAGGAAGAATGGTGAAGGTTCGTATCAGTGCATTTCAATGGTGGCCAGATGTTGATTCAATCGTGTTTGTTGTTATGGTGAGTTTCAAGTTAATCTAATGCCCTAGGCTTGTAGAGGGAAGAATTTGGAGTGGTTTTTGTGTTTACATCGTGGGGATTGGTTGCCTGTAGAGTGAGAACAGAGGGATGGAATATTGTTCGTGCATGGAGGTTCATGGAGTTAAAACCCTAATTTGCAGAACCATTGGGGAAGACGAAATCGTGGCCTTCCATTTTGAGTAGGACCTTTGACTATTGGCGTGATCGTGTGGCCTACGTTTAATCTGATTTGTGGAGGGAAGGACCTGGCCAAAACGCACCGTTTCATTAATTGAAACGGGCGGGCCTGAGTTTGTGTTGCTTTTCCCACCCCCGTGTGAGCCCAAAACCAGGTTCTAACGTGAATTCGCTACTTCCTTCACCCCCCAGCGCTCTTTGGCTATTTCTTTAATTCTGAATGGATTCTGGGCCTTGGCAATTCGCTATCTGCACCCCCATTGTGAGGGCCCATCCTGGATTGAACTGCGCGTAGTTTCTATTTCAACCCCCCTCCCTCATTTAATTCAATTTTAATTTTCTTATTTCATTCTAATTTTTACCATTTTCATTAATTCATAAATAATTCATAAAAAATGCATTTTAATTCATTCTTTTTACCATATTTTCATTAAAATGTCTAGAATATTATAGGAGAATAAAATTTCATTTTTAGTTTTATTTCATATTTTTTACATATTTTCTAAAATAAATGTCACATTAAATAATTCATTTCATGCATCATTTTTATGATTTTTGTTCTCTCACATGCTTTGATATTTTTTGATCATTCTTTTCATATTGTTTAGATGAGATATTAGGCTTGTAGAAATATTTTAGTTCCCATTTTTAGAGGTTAATTTTAGGTGATTAATAGATGCTTGAATATCATGAACAAAACTAGGGTTTTAGGTGACAACTTAGGAGTTTGATTTCATTTCCCTTAGGACTTAGGGTTTGAATAGATTAGTTATGGGACTATAGGGGCTATGGGTAGCTATTAGATCCCTTAGAAAAGTCAGGATTCCCCTACTGCTATTATTACTGTCTGTATATCTGTTGTCTGGTGTGGTGTGCCCTCTGGGGATTATTGTTTGTCTGATTGGGTATTGGGTTTGTCTGGGCCCTGGGGAAGCTGAAGGTTTGTGGAGGAGAAGCCATTGAAGATTCAAATGCTGAAGATCAACTGTCAGAGTTGAGGAGGAGTTTCTTGCTAGCAGTTGCTGAGGAGACTAGGGTTTAGGAGCTAGGCAGAGCTCTAGATTAGAATGATTGTTTCTCAAACATGGATTGCCTTGTCTGCATCCATTCTTCTCTGTGATTCAGAGTCTCTCTAAGATACTCACCCCCTTCCTTTGGAAGGCTTGGTGATAGTATCTATGAGATAGAACTCTTGAGAGAAAATGTCTCTTGTGTTAGAAGCAGTCTGTTCACCACCTTTGGTAGTCAGCTGATTGCTTAACACCCATTCACTCTTGTGACTGATCCCTCATCCTGGAGGTTTGAGTTTGAAGAAAAGCCATTGCAGATGGAAGACTGATGATCAAAGCCCTTGTCTGAAGGCCATGAAGATGGAGATTGATGCTTGTTGAAGCCTGTAGCTGATTGGAGGTTGCTTGAAGCCAGTTGTTGATTTAGAGCTGCTGATGCTGTTTCTTTTGCTGTATTTCATTTCTGATGTATTGATTGGTTTTCTGAACTGTATTGTTTGCTGTTTACCCTGTTGGGTTGAAAGTGAAGCCTGTTCACTTTTGCCTATTGTTTTCTAGGTTCGAGGTTGGGTGGGACTCCCTTGCCTCGCTTGTGTTGTTGCATCCATGCATTTTACTGCTTTACTGTATATATCTGATATTGTTTCTGTTTCTGCCTATCCCGTAGGATCTCTGTTTCTCTCTGTGCAAGAGAGGAGCATGATAGACACTAGGTCTTAACCCATGCATGATAACATTAGGTTAGTTTGTTTCCCTTCGCAACCGTAGGTTAGAGTTCTGTCTCTTTCTTTCTCAAAACAAACAGAAAAACACATAAAGATTTCAAACACAATAAAAGACACTTCTTCCGTAAAAGAATGTGAACTCATCAAAACGTCATTTTTGTCCTCTTGGACTGTTAATCAGAAAAACCCTTTTTCAGAAGGAATAAAATCAACCAAGACAGACTTGTGTCGTACGTGGCCCGAACTACGTTTGCTCTGATCTTCCATGCTGTGTGGAAGTACGTAGGCATAGGATGCGATATCCTAGCGAGCAACCTTCCCCTCCTTTCCCGTAGGTAGGCGAACTACGTTGACTCTGATTTCTCGTTCCAGACGGGAATACGTAGGCATAAAGTGCGATACTTTGCCGAGTCATTTTTTTATTATTTTCATTTTCTTTTCTTTTAACCCCAGACCTTTAGCGTAGATAGAATAACAATCCATACCCGAAAACAAGCGTGGATCCCATCGAGTACGATGGACGTGAGGGGTGCTAATACCTTCCCCTTGCGTAACCGACTCCCGAATCCAGGTTTTGGTTGCGATGACCATACCTTTTCCCGTCTTTTGCGAGGTTTACTCTGAGCGTTTCCTTTCCCGCTCTGAGGGATAAATAACGCACGGTGGCGACTCTTCTGTTCAGCCGGCGCCGATTTTCGCAGTAGCGACAGCTGGCGACTCTGCTGGGGATCCAACGTCCCCTGGCTGCTAAGGACTGCGATGGTTCTTATGCATTTGGGATCCAACGTCCCTTGAGAGAGTCAATCCCAACGCTTGTTTTCCCGTCGAGGATTTTGTATGGAGTTATTTTATATTTCTAACCTTGTATTTTCAGCTTTATATATATTGTTTATTATTGCTGTATCGGGGTGTGACGGGTGTTCTGATATTGAGAGATAAGCCGGACCTGGGCTTGAGTGCACCTAGAATTAGAGTAGAAATTAGTGGGCGCCCGCTTGCTTTGCTTGCTTTGGTGTCCCATGAAATCTACACTCAGACGAGGTTCCTCTGGTTGGCCTCCTGCCCCTTCCTTTGGTTGGTGTGGGTTGCTGGTTAGTTGGATTGTCGACTCTGGGGACCGATCATTTGGAAGTTGGCTGAGTGAGGCCTCTTCAGGAATTGATGATGCCACTCCTTCTGGGAATCGTATCATCAGCCCTGAAAGTCTGTGACGCCGACGACCGCATAGGATGCCGTACCTTGTGCCAGTTATAGGGCCACCCACCTGTGAGGGGATTCAGGGTTATGCAGGTAACTAGACCTCCAGACTACCGGTTATTTCTTGATCAGAGATCCTGGTTATTTATGGAGAGTTATGAGGTCTGTCAGAGACCATTTGGAGATGTGTTCTGAGGTCTGTCAAAGACCAATTGGGAGAGTTCTGAGGTCTGTCAGAGACCAATTAGAGATGTGATTTGAGGTCTATCAGAGACCAGGGAGTTATGGTTTGAGGTCCGTCAGAGACCAGTGTTGGAGTTCTATTTTAGGTCTATCTGAGACCATGGTTTGGTGACTTCTGGATGGTCTATCTGAGACCTTTCTTGATTGGGTTTAGGCTATTCAGCTGCAGCTTTGGTCCCTGTTGAATGTTACTTGCATTGCATCCCTGCATATCCATTATCATTTGCATTTCACTAACGTGTGTCTGTGCTGCAGGTGCATTTGCATTTCCCTAGTTCTAGTGCCCAGACTCCTGAGTGTTTGATCATGACTAGCCTACGGAGAACGGTTGCTTACAAATTGCCTACGCCTGATATTGTTCCTTTACTGGGGTTGATCTCTCTTGCTGATGAGGGTGTTCGTAGGAGTTTCCGGATGAGCTATGGTAGATTATTGAGATTGGTGTGCAAACCTACAGAGGTAGAGTTAGATGGGCTGTATGCTTTGATGCAATTCTATGACCCTGCTTTTAGGTGTTTTACGTTCTCTGATTTTATTATGGGACCAACCTTGGAGGAATACGCTGAGTATGTTGAGCTGCCTGTGCAGAACCAGGTTCCATTCATTCATTATGATGCCAAACCCAAGCCGGAGGAATTGGCAAAAGCCTTGCATGTTGATGCTTCTGAACTTGTGACTACTGTTTCCCGTGGAGTTCCAGGCTTCTCATTTCAGTTCTTAGTGGGTAAAGCCCAAGAGTACGCCAAGAATGGGTGCTGGGTTGCTTTCAATGCTGTGTTGGCTTTGTGCATTTATGGCATAGTTTTATTCCCCAATATACCGGATTTTGTGGACTTCGATGCTTTCTACTTGTTTGCCGCTGGTAATCCTGTGCCTACTTTACTCGGAGATCTCTACCACTCACTGCATTACAAGAATGAGAAGGGAAGAGGGAAGAATGTTCATCTGTGTGTGCCCTTATTGAGTATATGGTTTGAGAGTCACCTTCCTAAGAGAGGATCTGCTGCAGAGACTACAATTCCAGTTGGTTGGCCGGAGCGTTTGATGAGGCTATCGTCGGAAGATATGGAGTGGTTTGATAGAGACCTGTTGGGATCTGAGCTCATCTTTAGCTGTGCTGGGTACCCTAATGTGCCATTGATAGGAAGAAAAGGGTGTATCAATTACAACCCTTCTCTATTCATTCGCCAGTTCGGATATGCGCTGAAGAATCCACCTCAAGAGGAAGAAGTACAGGAATCTTTGTACTTCACCGGTGACGTGAAGGGGGAGTTATTAGCCAAGTTGCGACATGCTTGGACGCGTATTAACCGCAAAGGGAAGCCGTTGTTAGGAAAGAATGACTGTCAGGCCTATGCACCTTATAGAGCTTGGATTCAGGAGAGGGCTAGTCAGTTGAAGATGCCGTTTCCAGATGCACCAATTCTTGTTCCTATTCCGGTAGAAGAACCGACTACTGTTTCTAGAGAAGCCTATGAACAGGTTGTGAAGGAGAAAGAAGCCTTGATGAAGATTAACGAAGGGTTAGAGCAAGAGTTAGCCCAGGCACGCAGCGAGAAAAACAAGGCCGTATATGCTTTCCAACAACAGATTGAGCTAATGAACAGATTAGGAGCTGAGTTGACTGAGGAGAGGAAGAAGCGCGAACGTCTGGGGCAAGAGTTCAGAAGCTCCCATTACATGCTTGAATCCAAGAAGAAAGCGCTTGACATCGCTCACCGAGAGATCTCTTCTTGCAATAAGACCTGGAATGCCACGCTCACCAACAATAAGAAGAGGGAGGATAAGTTGAAGCAGCAAATCTCCGACCTCGAAGAGCAGTTGAAGTCCAGCATCAAGAAGTGTGAAGAAGAAGTGATGACCCGGTACAGTCTCCAGAATGCACTAAACAAGGCCATCAAAGGCAGAGATGAAGCTGTGTCTCAGAAGCGTAAACTGGAAGATCGCTTCGGAGATGGGGCATGGGAAGAAACTGCTGAAGACGTACGCCGTGTTCTTAAGAAAAGAAACCAACTTGTTGAAGGACTTCTTGCTCGACCAAGTCATCCGGAGACCAAGAAGCTGCTAGAAGAATACCAGACTTATGGGAGGATTTGATCATTTCATGTAGTAACTTGTATGCTTTATTTGCATAGTGCTGACCATCACCAGGATTGTTGGTTGAGGTCATGCCATCTTTGTACTCTCAGTGATATTGTACCCTGGGCTTATTGATTCTCTCTGCTATATACGAGGCTTTCTATGATTCAGCTCCGATATTCCTATTGTCAACACTGTCACTGCACCGGCACCTTCGCACTAGAACTGGGGGAATGAACTTCCCTAATGCACAGACACATTGCATTGCATTCATATTCATCTTGCATAACAGGTAATCTATGAATGGTGTCTTATCTCTTGCTCTGCATCAGGTACTTAACAGGATTCCAGATCAACATCCGCACCGCTATTCTACACGATCCAACTGTCGGAAAGTCATGGACCAGATTCAGAACGAGATGCAGGATGTACGCGAGAAGCTCGCCCTCTTCATGCAAACCATGGAGGCTATAGCAAAAGGGCAAGAGAACTTGCAGGCCATGGTCCAGCCTCTATTGGCTCGCAACGCTGGTCATGGTAACGAAGATCATCAGTCTGTCCGGGTTGATACTGCTCATGGAGATGGCACTCCAACGCCAGTGGCTCCGCCTGTCGTCAATGTGAATGCTGCTAACGTCAACAACGCTACCGCTGCTGTGAATGGTAACGTCGGAGTTGGAAATGAAACTGCTGTCCATAACGCTGGGCTGGGTGATGTCAATGTGGGAGATAATCTCGGAGGCAATGGCTTTGTCAACGCTGGGTTCGGATTCAACGATCAGGGATTCGACAATACTGGCAAGTATGGCTTTAATGCTCAAGGCTTTGGGCAAGATGGTTATGGTATGGTCAATCAGGGCTACGGAGGTTTTGGAAACGGAAACGGTGCTGGTTTTATGGCTGGTGGTCCTGCTGGAGGTGTTCAAGGGTATGGCAACAGAGGCCGAGTTCCGGGGATGAATCAGGTCAGAGCTGGACGTAATAATGCGTATGATGGATACGGGGCTGGAAACGGTATGTGGCAAGAGGATCAGCAGGAAGACGCCTTCTCTGGAGGGGGTTTTGACGGGCCGATGGATGATTCTCAAAAGATTAGAATGCTGGAAGAGCAAATGAAGGGAGTCCTAAACCAGAGTGCTGTGGGTCTGGACATGGCAACAATGGGCTTGGTACCTGGGCTGAGGGTGCCAATCAAGTTCAAAGCGCCTGCGTTCGATAAGTACAAAGGAGATACATGCCCGAAAGTGCATGTACGAGCTTATTACAGAAAGATGTCTGCATACTCCACTGACGAAAGAATGCTCATGCATTTCTTTCAGGATAGTCTATCGGGTCCTTCCTTAGAGTGGTACATGGGGCTGGAGCCCACTGATATCAAGACTTGGAAGCAATTAGCAGAGGCGTTCGTAGCCCATTACAAATATAACAGTGATCTGGCACCCAATCGGGTCCAGTTAGCCGGGCTTTCGCAGAAGAAGGGGGAGAGTTTTAAAGAATACGCGCAAAGGTGGCGCGATATGGCTGCCAGGGTCCGTCCTCCTGTGGAAGATAAAGAAATGAACGACATGTTTGTTGGCACATTCACCGGGCTGTTTCATGATATGCTGTTTCATACGTCTCTGGCTAGTTTTTCAGATCTGATTTTGATGGGTGAAAAGATTGAGCGGAACATTAAGCAAGGGAAGTTCCAAGTCGATGAATCAACTGCATCTGGCAGTAATAGGAAAGCTTATGGTGGGCGCCGTCAGGGCGAAGCTAGCGCGGTATTTGGAGGCCGAGGCCGAGGCCGAGGCAGGGGAAGAAATCAATATCGTCAGCCGCAGCAAGTGTCGAGTGTCACCATCCCGTATCAACAACAACCAATTCAGCAACAACAACAGGTTCAGCAGCAACCAATGCCACAGCAGCAGCAGCCTCAGCAGGGGGCACAGCAGGCTCAGAGAAAATTCCAGGGTGGTAAGCCGAGAAGGGTGTTCGAGAAGCCTCCCTCTAACTATGCTGATTTATTGCAGACCTTGTTGGGATTGAATCTGGTAGAGAAAAGAACCTTGGCACCGATAACGGGAACTCCCCCGTTCGGCTATGATGCAAATAGGCGCTGCGAGTTTCATTCTGGGGCCCCGGGCCATGATATTGAAGGTTGTCATGCTTTTAAGCACGTTGTGCAGGATCTCTTGGACAACAAGTCTATCAACTTCGGAACGACCGGTGCGAATATAGTCCAGAAACCCATGCCTAATCATGGGGCGAATGCCGTGCTGACTGAGGAAGGTCTGAATCTGATTATGAATGTTGAGGATTTAAAGACGCCGCTGAGCGAAATAAAAAGCCGACTGTTGCAAGGAGGTGTTTACCCGGGTTGTAATGAGTACTGCTTAGATTGCTGGGCCCTGTCTGGGGGGTGTGAAGATCTAAAGAAAGGCATTCAGGCCTTGATTGATGAAGGTGTATTGCAGTTTGATAGAACAGCAACTGATGAGCCGGCAGGGGCAGTAATGGATAATCAGAGTGATGTTGCCACAGTGACAATTCCTAGGAAGACGATCACTATTTCAGCACCAGCTCAGCGACCACCGATTACTATAACTAAAGCCGGGCCAATCCCGTATGAGAACACGAAAGCAGTCCCATGGTCATATGGGCTAGAGGTGTATTGTGACGGGATTAAAATCGATGTTAACAAGCAGTCGGCGGAGATTGTGGATAATGTTGTGGGCTCGGGAGGCATGACGAGAAGCGGCAGGATCTTTATATCCCCTGAAGTAGAGGCCGAAAGGCTAGCGAAAGGAAAGGGGAAAGCGGTTGAGAATGTTCCGGTACAAGCAAATGAAAAAGAAGCAGCGTCGAAGGACGTAGAGGAATTCATGCGCTTGATTCGGAAAAGCGACTATAAAATCGTGGAGCATCTGCAGCAAACGCCGTCCAAAATATCTATTCTGTCATTGCTGTTGTGTTCAGAGGCTCACCGAAACGCTTTGCTGAAAGTCCTGGACACTTCTTTTGTACCACAGGATGTCTCCGTCAATCAGCTAGAAGGGGTATTGGCACACGTAAATGCGGGCCACAGTCTGGGCTTTACTGATTTTGACTTGACTCCGAAAGGAAGGGATCATAATATGGCATTACATGTATCTGTTGAGTGCAGAGGGTCGACAATGTCGCACGTATTGGTTGACACCGGGTCGTCTTTGAATGTGCTGCCTAAGAAGGCTATGATGAAGCTGGATGTTCGAGGGATTTTGTGTACACCAAGTGATTTGGTAGTCAGAGCGTTTGACGGCACGCGGAGAACAGTCTTCGGATCGATCACCTTGCCTCTGCAAGTGGGGCCGGAAGTGTTTGCAACGGAGTTTTATATCATGGATATACAGCCTGCGTACAGCTGCTTGCTGGGAAGACCTTGGATTCACGGGGCAGGGGCTGTCACGTCAACCCTGCATCAGAAGTTAAAGTATATGGTCGGAGACAGTGTAGTCACCGTGTGCGGAGAAGAAGACATCCTGGTCAGCCATCTTTCTTCGTTTAAATATGTGGAAGTCGACGGGGAGATCCACGAGACGCCATGCCAGGCATTCGAAGGTTTGCGCATTAAGGACAAGAGTCCCGGGCCAAGCAAAGTGCCGGAGATAGCTGTCTCATCGTATAAAGAAGCCCAAGCGCTAGTGAAGGCAGGAGAAGCCACGGGCTGGGGCAAAGTATTGGACATTCCGGTGAAAATGGACCGGTTCGGACTGGGGTACCGACCGTCGTCATCAACTCCTTCCGTGGGGGCCCCTCATTTCAGAAAGTCAATCACCATCTCTGCCAGTGGAGTATGCCATGAATCTGTCAATGCTGCTTCAGAGTCCGATGAAGGGGACAGCGACTGTGATATGGATGCCTGGATTCAGCCAAGCACGCCAGGACAAGGACTGTGCAACTGGTCTATTCAGGAGCTTGTTCCTGTGACTTTTAAACAGTAATGCTTTGCTTTATTAATTGTTGAATAATCTGATGTCTTGCCCGGGGCATCAGGATTTGCTTAGGGCTGTGTTGTTATAAACATTGCTTCGTTAATCATTAAATAAATGGCGTTTTTTTCATGTGCAAATACTGTAATCCCTGTCTTTCTTGTTTTGTATTTTTCAATAAAATGGCAACGTGGTTATCCGCTTTATACGCATTTTGAAGCACTTAACCCTTTCTGTTGCAGGATAACATTTTCAGATGACATCCTTGAACCACCTATGACTCGTCCCGACTTCGAGCACCCGGTATTCCAGACCGAAGAAGAGGTTGTCGAAGATAGCGACGTCCCTGAAGAACTGTCTTGGTTGGTGAAGCAAGAGGAAAGAGCCATTCTGCCTCACGACGAGGTTATCGAAATTATCAATTTGGGGACGGAAGGGGTTGAGAAGAATATTCGTATCGGAGCTGCACTGCAGAGTGATATCAAGCGAAAACTGGTCGAAATGCTCCGAGAGTATAATGATGTATTCGCTTGGTCGTATCAAGATATGCCAGGGCTCGATACTGATATGGTTGTGCATCGCCTGCCACTGAAAGAAGACTGTCCGCCTGTCAAACAAAAACTTCGCAGAACTCGCCCAGATATGGCAATGAAGATCAAGGAGGAGGTTCAGAAACAGTGGGACGCTGGTTTCCTGGCTGTGACGAAGTATCCCTCATGGGTTGCTAACATCGTGCCAGTGCCAAAGAAAGATGGCAAGGTTCGAATGTGCGTGGATTATAGAGATTTGAATAAAGCAAGCCCAAAAGACGATTTTCCACTTCCTCATATTGACGTATTAGTTGATAATACCGCTCAATACTCTGTATTCTCCTTCATGGATGGCTTTTCAGGCTATAATCAGATTAAAATGGCGCCAGAGGATATGGAGAAGACTACTTTCATAACGCCTTGGGGAACATTTTGCTATAGAGTGATGCCCTTTGGTTTGAAAAATGCTGGGGCAACGTATCAGCGTGCGATGACAACTCTCTTTCACGACATGATGCATAAAGAGATTGAAGTTTATGTTGACGATATGATTGCTAAATCCCAGACCGAGGAAGAGCATCTGGTGAATCTGTTGAAGTTGTTTAAAAGGCTTAGGAAGTTCAGGCTGAGGCTGAACCCTAACAAATGCACCTTCGGGGTGAGATCGGGTAAGCTCCTGGGGTTCATAGTAAGCGAAAGAGGAATAGAGGTCGATCCTGCTAAAATAAAAGCGATTCAAGAAATGCCGACGCCTAAAACAGAAAAAGAGGTGCGCGGGTTTTTAGGGAGATTGAACTACATTGCTCGGTTCATATCTCACCTAACGGCCACGTGTGAACCATTATTCAAGCTGTTGAAGAAAGATCAAGCTGTAACGTGGAACGAAAATTGTCAAAAGGCGTTCGACAAAATAAAGAAGTATCTGCAGGAGCCTCCTATTTTGATACCCCCGGTGGCAGGGAGACCCTTGATAATGTATTTGACGGTTCTTGAGGGAAGCATGGGTTGCGTTCTCGGTCAACACGACGAGACGGGGAGAAAAGAGCATGCGATCTACTATTTGAGTAAGAAATTTACAGACTGTGAATCTCGATACTTAATGCTGGAGAAAACTTGTTGCGCGCTAGCCTGGGCCGCCAAGCGTTTGAGGCAGTACATGCTGAATCATACAACCATGCTCATCTCGAAGATGGATCCAATTAAATATATATTTGAAAAGCAGGCGTTGTCAGGTAGAATCGCCCGTTGGCAGATGATCTTGACTGAATATGATATTCAATACGTCTCGCAAAAGGCAATAAAGGGGAGTGTGCTGGCTGAGTATCTGGCGGAGCAGCCTATTGAAGAGTATCAATCGATGAGATTTGACTTTCCTGACGAGGATATCATGTATCTCAAGATGAAGGATTGCGAAGAGCCGTTACCAGACGAAGGACCAGAGCCGGGGTCCAAATGGCAGATGATATTTGATGGAGCTGTGAATGCTTACGGTAGCGGAATAGGGGCAATTATCACTACGCCGCACGGGTCACACATCCCGTTTACTGCCCGATTGACCTTTGCCGTTACCAACAATGAGGCCGAATACGAAGCTTGTATAATGGGGCTTGAAGAAGCCATTGATTTGCGAATCAAACATTTAGACGTATACGGAGACTCAGCTCTGGTGGTGAATCAGATCAAAGGGGAATGGGAGACACGTCAGCCCAATCTAGTACATTACATGAATTATGCAAGGAGATTGTTGCCTTTCTTCGACAAAGTTGAATTGCATCACGTGCCACGGGCAGAAAATCAAATGGCTGACGCCCTTGCCACCTTGTCTTCCATGTACAAGGTCAATTTCTGGAACGAAGCTCCCCAAATCACTATCTCTCGGTTGGACAGGCCAGCTTATGTATTTGCTATTGATGAAGCGTCTGATGGCAAACCGTGGTATTTTGATATCCTTAACTTCCTGAAGAATAAAGAGTATCCGGCTGGGGCATCCAGTCAAGATCAGAAGACTCTCAGGAGATTAGCGGGTAATTTCTATTTGAACCCGGATGGCGTCTTGTACAGAAGAAACCACGACTTGGTGTTGTTGCGTTGTGTAGACGAGAAAGAGGCAAAGCTTCTCATGGAGGAAATTCACGAAGGTGCATTCGGTACGCATGCTGGTGGGCATGCTATGACGAGAAAACTGCTGCGGGCAGGTTATTTTTGGCTGACGATGGAAACTGATTGTTTCAAATTTGCAAGAAAGTGCCACAAGTGCCAAATTTATGCTGACAAAATACATGTGCCTCCGAGTCCTCTAAATGTGATGTCATCTCCATGGCCATTCTCGATGTGGGGAATCGATATGATTGGAAAGATTGAGCCGACGGCTTCTAACGGGCATCGGTTCATCCTCGTAGCCATCGATTATTTCACCAAGTGGGTGGAAGCGGCGTCTTACGCAAACGTAACGAAGCAAGTGGTGGCTAGATTCATCAAGAGAGATATCATTTGCCGATACGGAATTCCCGAGCGGATAATCACGGATAATGGTTCTAATCTGAACAACAAAATGATGAAGGAGCTCTGTCAGAATTTCAGGATCGAACATCACAACTCCTCCCCTTACCGACCCAAGATGAATGGCGCTGTCGAAGCGGCCAATAAGAATATCAAGAAAATCGTCCAGAAAATGGTGGTGACTTATAAAGATTGGCATGAAATGCTACCTTTCGCTTTGCACGGTTATCGTACGACGGTACGCACATCAACCGGGGCAACACCGTTCTCGTTGGTATACGGAATGGAAGCGGTATTACCATTGGAAGTTGAGATCCCTTCTCTGAGGGTATTGCGAGACGTTCAGCTGGACGAGGCAGAATGGGTAACGAACAGATTGAACCAACTGAGTTTGATGGATGAGAAGAGGCTAGCTTCTCTGGCATACGGTCGTTTGTATCAAAGACGAATGAAGAAAGCGTACGACAAGAAAATACTTCCGCGAAGCTTTCAGACGGGCGACCTTGTGCTGAAAAGGATTCTCCCGCCGCAAGCAGATCACAGGGGCAAGTGGACCCCCAACTACGAAGGGCCATACGTTGTCAGTAAGGTCTTTTCAGGGGGAGCTTTGTTGCTGTCCACCATGGACGGGGAAGACTTTGCATCACCTGTGAATTCGGACGCGGTTAAAAAATACTTTGCTTAAAATAGACCCGCTGGACAGAAAAAAAGAGAGTCCAGGCAAAAACGGGGCATCCTGGCGAACCAAAAACAGAATGAAAGGTTCGGGCAAAAGTTAGGGATAAAATTGAAAAAATGTACACTCGCGAAGTTGAAAACCTACACTGGGCGGCTTCGGCAAAAAGGGGTATCCCGGTGAACTGAAAACCCGTAAAGGGCGGTTCACGCAAAAGTTAGGGATGAGAAAAGCAAATGACTGCGGTCCGAATTTGGTATTCAATGAGCATCAGTGCGGGAGAATATGTTTGAGGAGTCAGTTATCGGAATCAACCTCTTCAGAAGTAGGGATACCGGGAAAGTATTAGAGTCGGACGAGTCATGGGAGGATCAGTTCGTGATGTTCATCTGCATCCAGTTGCCGACATGTGTACAAAATTTAATTTGTCAATATTTATGCTTCTTGTGAATACTTGCATACTTGTATATTTGCTTTGCGTAGCTTCCTCTTTTCAGGAGTTACATCCCGTGTACAAAAACTCCGCCCATTCAGGGGCCCAATCAATGAAAATGTGTTATTCAGTACTTGATGCCTGTTCTTTACTGTTTTGCGCATGATAAAACGCCTAAGTTTATTGAAGCTAGCATGAGTATAACATTACTGGCCCTTGCCAACAATTGTTAAAGCTTTGAATTAACTGAGTGTAACGTCACTAACCTGAATCGATTTGGATTGCATAGGCTTGTCGTGCTTTGTTTGTGTTGTTGCAGGTTTCATAACTGTACGAGGAAGGTGATCAAAAGATTGCAATAGTGAAAGGCTTGATCCCCACGCAGGTCAGGCATGTTCTTCCTGAAGAAGGATAGAATTCTCCAGCTAGCCGTAGCTTATCCAAAGGGTGTGCTCCAGAGAAGTTACTCGTCCTCAGCAGAGTTTAGTGATTCTGAGATCGTAAGGCTGTATTCAGACAGGTTCATCTCCCCCCGTAGGGTCAGGCACTCTTCCCCAGTGGAGTCGGTTAATTTTCCCCGAGAGAATCCAGCCATCCCCAGCGGAGTTCTCTTTTCAGTAAATGTTATTTCCTTCCAGTGGAATTCGAAGGTCAAGACTCGCCAAAGCAGAGTTGATGGCGGTTCCTGTCATTTATTTTGTCAGAGATACTGGTGATATCGGTTCACGTTCCAGCAGAAAGTCCGATCGTGCTGTGCGCATCTGCTATTCCTCGGCAGAGTTATTGTCCCCAGCAGGGGTTACTTCAGCAAGACGTGTGGTTTGAGTTCCCAACTTCCCAGCAGGGTCGACTTCATCCTACCAGCATTTATTTTGCCGGAATAATTTTTGTAGCATCAGGCTATCCCCGGCGAGTCGGCGTTACCCTTCCAGCATTTATTTTGCTGAAGCAGTTTCTGTACTCTAGCAGTTCAGGTGGAGAGAGCTCTTGCTCAAATAAATCACCAAACAGTCAAGATCTCGGCAGGAGATATTCAATAACAATGTCAGTTTCGGCGGTATTCCCCCACAGAGTTATCGTGATAAAACTCTCTTTGTCTCCAGCAGAGTCATTTATGCAAATGTATCTGATTTTCCCCAGCCAGAGTGGCCAGGATAAGAATCTCCTTATTCCCAAGCAAAGTTCGTTTGTCATCAACGAGTCGCATGAATCAGAATTTCGAAGCAGGTGTCCGATAGTTGGTTTCCAGATATCCCCAGTAGAGTCCGCCTCAAAGTCGCTGTCACGTCAGTGCTAAGAAGTTTGTGGGTGAGGATCATTGAAGAATTAAGTCCTGACGTGGACCATTTACTCCTAGAATGACGGGATTTCTGCAGAAGTGGGCGTCCTAACGTGGACAGGTTTGTTTTACCGGATTGGTAAGGTGCGTTAATCCTGACGTGGATAGATTCGGTCTCTCGAAATTTGGAGAAAGGGAGGTCATGACGTCGACAAAAGATTGGTTACTCTTCGTGTTGGTATCCTGACGTGGATCATTTGTTTTCAGCAGATATCTTTATTCGTAATGGTGAAATGTGCGTCCTGACGTGGACAAGTTTGTAGTTCTTTGTGATGACAAGATACAAGAATCCTGACGTGGACAAATTTATCCTTCTTCGTGTTGTTGGCAAAGTGTAAGTCCTAACGCGGATATTTCCCCAGCGAGTCGAAGGTGTGAGTCCTTACGTGGACAAGTCTTATTTCCTCAGTGAGTCGAAGACGCCTGAGTCCTAACGTGGACAAATCAGGACGAGATCAGTGTCCTAACGCGGACAGATCAAAGAGATTATTATTCCTAACGTGGAAAGATGTAGTCCTTACGCGGACATATCAACAGAGGTGATTCCTAACGTGGAAAGACGGAGATTCCTAACGCGGAAAAGATGGAGTCCATACACGGACGTATCAGAAGTGATTCCTAACGTGGAAATGACAGTATTCCTAACGTGGAAAAAAGAGAGTCCTTACGTGGACAGATTAAGATGGCATTCCTTACGTGGAAAAATGAGTCCTGACGCGGACAAATCAGAAAGAAGTTGGTATTCCTGACGTGGAAAGATCAAAGTCCTGACGCGGACATATCAAGATTGATTCCTGACGTGGAAAGAAATGGATTATTCCTGACGTGGAAAGAGAGTTTAGTCCTGACGCGGACAGATCGAAGAAGATATTCCTAACGTGGAAGAAGGAAATTAGTCCTTACGGGGACAGATGCAAGAAAAGTTGAGTCCTGACGTGGACAAGTTCAGAAATAGTTGTATTCCTTACGTGGAAAGATCGGAGTCCTGACGCGGACATGTCAAATGGCATTGGAGTCCTTACGTGGACAGATTGATATAGTTTCCTAACGCGGAAAGAAGATTGCTTCCTAACGTGGAAAGATAAAAGCGTTACTCCTAACGTGGACGATGTGATTCCTAACGTGGACAGGTGTTACTCCTAACGTGGAAGAGTGTTATTCCTAACGTGGGCGATTCAGTTTACGGAAATGCAGATGAATTATCCCCAGCGGAGTTGCCGAGATTTTCCTGGGTTGACAGTAAGTGGAGTCCTAACGTGGACAAGTTTTAGTTGAGATTTCTTCGTGTTGACAACAGACAGAGTCCTAGCATGGACAAGCAAGCAATCTGTTATGACAGAATCCTCTTCAGAACGATGAAGACAATCCCCAGCACGGTCGTGCGAGATCAGCGGGTTGCTCTAACAGTCAGATTCAGCTGACGAATGTCATTCCTCAAGCAGGAGCGCAGTTTATTTCTGCGGTTGGCAAATTTCTGGTTTCACTAGTATTCAACCGTCTCGTACCGCGAATGTCTGAAGGCTCCGGGCTCTTCACCCAACCGGGTCCAAGTCGCTTGAATAGGGGCAGCTGTTGCACCCTAAAATTTGCTCAACCTTATTCCTTGGATTTATGTTTCATTATCATTAGCATTTGCATATAGAGTCATGTACATAGACTAACCATCTGCATAGCATAAGCATAGCAAGTCATTCAACAGGGGACCAATCATTATTTTCATCTCTAGAGGCCTAGCAAGAGGTTATTATCCTAATTCCACCCTACTCAAGTCATCAGGAAAGAATTTGAAAGCAAAGGGTTCAGCAGAGCAAGCCTTGAGTCTACCTCCTAGCTGAGGGTATCTGAGGATCAACAAGAGGGTTATGAGCTGTGAAATGAAAGCATGGAGAGCATCTAGACATCTTGAGAGACTTATAAAGTCATTTGGAGAAGGAGACAAGTCATTGATGAAAGCACAAGAGCTATGGTGGAAGACAGTCAACTAGGGTTTCATCTGGGTCAACCCTAGGTCAACCCTAGGTCAATTGACTGACTTAAGAGGGCATTCAAGTCTATTGGAGAGATGTGGGGATCATCATTGAACATATAAAGAAGGATATGGAGATATGACAAGGAGAATTCAAGAAAAATTAAGGAGAAGAGGAGTTACTAAATTAGGGTTTCTCTGTAAAATCCCCTAGTTTAGGTTAAATTTCCAAGCAAGATAAGTCAAAATGCTAGATTCAAATGGCTTCTTGGCCAACATGAAACTTGTAGAGGATCTCAAGACCTTTAATTTGAGTGGTGGAAGACCTCAAGGAGATTTATAGAACTCAAGTTATGGTCCTTGCAAGTTACAGGTCATCTGGGGTGTCTGAATTTTTGTCTGTGAAAGTGACTTGACTTCCAAGCTAGTTTTGCACCTCAGGGAGATTTCAAATGAATTCTTGGTCAACATAAGAATTGTTCCTCATTGTCTTAGCTTTCTAGAATGGTATGGTATGCCTTCATATGATGTGTATAACTCAACTTATGGTCTTGACAAGCAAAGGGTATTTTGGGCATTTGTGAATTACAGGTCATTTTAACCTATACCCAAAACTCATACAAGGAGGCCTCAAATGGAAAAACTTACAACATCAAACTTGCTCCAAATGGGATTTTAAGTCTAGAAAGAAGGTCACAAATTATTGGAGAAACTCATAGCATGATGTTACATAATTGGTCAAAATATGAACTAAAAAGGCTTATAAAGTGAATAATTTCAAAGTGAAAAATGGTTTGGGAGATTTACAAGTCCAAATGGAGACTTCCAATATATGATTTTGAATGGAAAAACAATTCTAAGAACAATGGTTCACACACTTTTTTGAGTTTAGAAGGAAAAAATGAAGTTATCCATGGTTACTTGTAATTGAAGAAACATAATCCAAAATGAGCCAAAGTTTGAAAACAAGGGAATGTGCAAGATGGATCTAGAATGTACCATTGGGGTCTATATATTCATGAAAGATGAATTTGGCAAGGGTTGGCCTCATTTGCACCAAGAATTCCACAAATTTTTCTCATGCTTTCTCATTAAGTTTTCATTCCAATTCTCCAAAATCTTCATCAATCTTCCTCAAAATCAATCCAATCATATTCAATATTCATCATAGATCAGAATTGAAGCAAGGATCAAGTGATTATCATCCATTTTCGAGTGCTTTTCTCAAGATCATCAAAATCACAATCTCAAGTGGATAGCATAATTCTGGCCAAGTCTCATCCAAAGCTTGCATACTGTTGCACCCCAAAATTTGCCCTCACAATACAAGACTTTGTGTTCCAAGAAGGTTCACAAGGTTCACAAAATTCATAATTGGTCAGAAGAGTTGACAATTCCCTCAGACAATGCACCTCCTAAGCAGTGCATCCAAAACTAGGGTTTTGACTTTAATCAGGCTAAATGGACTTCCAAGACTTCAAGTGAGCTTCATAACATCTTATATGTGTATAAGAACCCCCATGTCAAGTTTCAAGACTTTTCTCAAAAGTTTGCTCAGTCAGATGATCAGATAAGTCAAAAGCAGTCAATGCAGTTAAAAGGTCAAACTGAGGTCAACTGTGGTCAAACCAAAGTCAAACTTCATGATTTTTTTTTGCCAACATCAAAGAGAGGTTGGGTGAGAAATATTATCATAATAACTGTAATACCCCAAATTTTGCCCTAAGATTTGTCGTCGCATTTCATTGCATTTAATCAATTACTAACAAATTTGTGTAGTCGTTTGACTTTTTGCAGGTAAATATCATATGGCATGCACTTTTTTTTCTAAAAAGTAAAAATGGCACAATTGGCAGGAGGACATGTGTAAGGAGTTATGAGTGTGAGAGGTTGAGAGTTCGAATCTCACCTTTGGCACTTTTTGTTGTTTTTATTATTTTTACTCTAAATTTTTCTATCTTTCATTAAAAAAAAATAACAAAAATAGTTTTTTATTATTATTTAATTATTATTTTCGTATTTTAATTAAATCATTTTTTAAAATATTATTTTTTTTTCACTTTTTTCTAAATTATTCATAAAAATATCCAAAAAAATCATAAAATAAAAAAATATTGAAAAAAATTTTGTTCTTTTTATAATATTTTTTATTTTAGGAATCAATAGGATTATTAGTTTTTATTTTAAGTTTATTTTAATTATTTTAAATTATTTAAATTTTATTTTTTCTTAACTAATTATTTAGTTTGGGCTTTAAAATGGGCTTTAGGGACATTATTGACAATTTGGTGTTAACCCTAATTTGTTCCCTATATATACATGTGTTGCCTTGTTGGAAAAGAGGGGAGAATAAAAAAAAACCTAAGAGGAGTGAGTGCGGTTGGCCGTTATTTAGTTTTCTTCTTCATCCATTACTATTGTGTCTTTTTCTTCATCGTTTACCGTTATTTCTTTTCCTTCATCTATTACTGTTGTTTCTTTTTCTTCATCTTCTACCGTTATTTCTTTTTCTTCATCTATTACCGTTATTTCTTTTTCTTTATCTATTACTGTTGCGTTTATATATATATAATTTTTAAATTGTTAGAGTTTATATATATAAGATTTTTGATCGAATTATGTCGATACGATGTTTGCACATTTGTGTGCATGACGCGTGACATTTGTGTTAGTTCGATCTGGTTGCGATGATCGCATTTTTGTGTGAGCAATAATACTATTTTTTGCTTAATTTCTTTTTCTTTGCGATAAATTTTGTTTCGTCCGATTTAGATCTGGTTGCGATGAGCGCATTTCTGCGTTAGCAACATTGTTGGGTTATTTGGCACATTTAAAATTCATTATTGCTTTATTATTATTATTATTATTATTATTATTATTATTATTATTATTATTATTATTATTATTATTATTATTATCATTATTTATTATTATTATCATTATTATCATTATTATTATTATTGTTATCATTAATTTATTAAAATTTGTTGTAATATAAAAATCTGTTTTTTTTTAAATAAATGACATTAACATCTTTTTTCCAAATTAATATGAAAACCTAATTTTAATTTTCTATATGATTCTATGTATATATTTATTATAATTCTTGTAAATTTTTGTAAATAAAATTAAACCTTATAAACACTTAATGTAAAATTTTGGTGAATGTGATTATTGATTAGTTAAAATTTGTTTTCATCATAATGTGTAAATATTTTTCTTAATAATTGTTAATATATAATTAGAGATAATTAAATTTTTGTAAATGATTAAGAAATTTATAATTATGTTATATTTAGAACTTTATATTATAGTAATTATTTAATCATTTATGTTTCTAAATAAAAATCAAATCTTATGATATTTAGAACTTTATATTATAGTAATTATTTAATCATTTATGTTTCTAAATAAAAATCAAATCTTATGATATTTAGAACTTTATATTATAGTAATTATTTAATCATTTATGTTTCTAAATAAAAATCAAATCTTATGTTTAATCACGTTATTAATTAATTATTATTGCTAATCATATTTTGTTGCTTATTATTATTTTGAAATTTCTATCTTATTATTTTTTCTAACTTTGTCTATTTTTCTCATTATTATTGTTTCAACTAATTATTTTCACTAACTTTATATTTATACTAACCTTATTTAATTTTTCTTATTATTTACTAACCCTAATATTTTATTTGCTTATTTGTTATTTTTTTTTATTTATTATAATTTTGTAATTGCCTCTTGGATGTAAATTGTAATTACTTAATTATTATTATCATTATGGTTAGTAATTAGGGAGTGCCAATATGTATGATATTTAAAAAAATAAATTAGATCATTTTAAATAAAGATAATTAAAATAAACACGTCACACACGTAAGTCGATTTTAATCGCCGTCTCACTTCCTAAGGATATCCCTCAAGTTGCCTACGAATAATGGTTAAGTGGGGTGTATAAAGCAAGTCCCTCAAATAGAAAAATCATCAAAGTCCCTTATGGTTGCCTTTACGAATCGAGTCCCTTTCGAAAAATGATGATGGTCCCTTATATGCGCTTATTACATCCCACAATGGCCTTCAAAGTCAAATTGTCCCTCACATACCCCTTAACATCCAAAGTAAGGACTACCTACTCCATTATAGTAGGGATAGTCTTACTAAGGAAAGGATAAAGAATAAGAAAGACCTTAAAACATTAGGGTAGGCTACTCCTAGATACTTGCTCACTTCAAAACTTTTTCACACTTAAACAAATTTCCAACAAAATTTTCAAACAAGTTCTTAACACATCCTTACATGGATTATTTATTAACTATTCTGAAAATTTTCTATTCACACACTACACTTTCAAAACAATTCAAAAGTGAGCTTAAGTACCTAAGAGCCCATGGATAACCATGGATGAAAAGGGTGCTAACACCTTCCCTTTTCATAACCTACCCCCCGGACCCAAAATATTCTCTAAGGTCTTTCCTGTTCTTTTATAACCTTTCCTTATGGATAAAATAAAAGTCGGTGGCGACTCTTGCTATCCGCAACATTGTTTAAAGTCAGTTCTCCCACCGTGTTACAGAACTGGCGACTCTGCTGGGGATCTATTTAAGAGGGATACCCTTAGGAATTAAGATCACTTTAAATTGTTTGCCTTGTTTGCTTTATTATTATATTGTTGGGGTGCTCTTATGTGTGAAAGGTCCTAACCCGGATCTAGTGTACCTTAGGTAAATGGCAATAGACCAAGGAAACTGTACGACGTATATCGATACGGTTGATCTGGTGGCCATAGTTAGTGCGACTTCTTGGTTGGTGCTTATATTCCTTAAGTCAAGTTGAGGATAATATTGAGGCTGCCATATGTTGTCAATGCACTAACTGACTTTTAGAACCCTAGTTAACTCATCTTGGCCTTTAGAAAGTAGTGAGGTAACCGGCTTTGGTGCAGACTGAAGTTGGTTGACACTCGATACTACGCTCATTGAGATCTTAAACTTGGAGGGTTTTGGTTGGCAAGTAAGTTGCCTTCTGAACAACCACCCTTGTGAAGGATCAATGATATTGAGATCCCTTAGAACCTGGTTACTTTTGTAGGACAGGATGAACCATCTAACTTCAGGGGAGGGTACTTGCCTTTGAACCTCATGCAAGCCTTTAAACCTAGGGCTATGGTGTGACTTGTTTGTGTGTGCCACATGTTTGTGATTGAGCATGACATCATGACATCATCATGCATCATAAGCATATCATTTTCCCTAACCATTTCAAGGACCAAAGGATTTATCTTTGTTCTTTGTTGCAGGTCATGACTTCTGCTCGTAGAAACACCATCAGGATCAACTTTGTAGGGATACCTGCTAAGCTCAAGGAGTTAGTTTCCCTAGTGCCTGATCATTCCCAGTTCAACAAGAGACATGGTCACTTATTGGATCTAGTTACTTCAGGGTTCAATGAAGACATGATGAGTGTGCTGTTTCAGTTCTTTGACCCTAAGCACCATTGCTTTACATTTCCTGATTATCAGCTGGTTCCAACCATGGAGGAGTTCTCTAAACTCCTGGGTATACTTGTTCTTGATCAGAAGCCATTCACAGGCTTAGAGAAGGAGCTTAGACCAGAAGTTATTGCTGCAGCTCTACATCTGAAGAAGTCTGACATTGTTCTAGAGACGAGAAGCGGAGTCAAGGGTATTCTTGCCAAGGTATTAATGGATAAAGCTCAAATGTTCTTGAAGGCCATGAGCTACGATGCTTTTGAGGAGATCTTAGCCTTATTGATTTATGGCTTAGTGTTGTCCCCCAATCCTGATCAGTTCATAGACGTTCATGCCATCAACATATTCCTGAGTCACAATCCAGTGCCTACCTTACTTGGAGACATCCTACATTCTCTTCACACCCGTACTACAAGGGCAAGAGGAACTTTGATGTGCTGCATACCTTTACTTTCTAGGTGGTTTATTTCTCACCTTCCTCGCTCAGTAATGAAGAATGAGCAAGGGTTCAGATGGTCCAAGAGGATCATGTCACTTTCTCACTCAGACATCCATTGGTGCTCCAGATCTATGGAGAATGTCACCATCATTGACCGTTGTGGGGAGTTTCCTAATGTGCCACTTCTAGGCATAAGAGGAGGCATCACCTACAACCCATCTCTAGCTTTACGACAGTTTGGTTACGCCCGGAGCGATGGTCCACATGACATGTTGATTCAGGGCATTGTGTTTGACTACGACAACGATCTTCAGGGTTACCGTCAGAGATTCATACGAGCTTGGGGAAAGGTAAACAGGATTGACAGCAAGACACTGGAGCCTAAGTACACCATTCATATGGAGGCTTATCTCAGATGGGTACGATTTCGTGCTCAGACACTCATGATGCCATATCCTGCCATCTTACCAGTTACCATGGAACCTGTTGCTGAAGGAGACACAGCTTATACCATCCTTCACCCAGACATGCCTACTGATATGGAAGACTTGCAGAGATCATGGATCCAACTGAAAGAGCAAAGGGATACTTTCGAGGCTCATTACAAAGCAAGCCAAGCAAGGATCCTAGAGCTAACAAAGCTACTTCATGAGGAACGAAACCTCAACTCATACCTCAACACCAAGAGGAAACGTCCATGGGAGACTTAAAACCCCATCTTTTGTACTTATTTCGTTTTCATTTTTTGTAAGCCTAAAAGGCAAAACAAGTTATTACTAATAAAAAGTTACTTTCTTGAAGCAAATTTAAATCCTGCGGTCCTTGAAAACATTGCATATGCATTCCCATATCATTGCATCACATGTTTATAATTGTGCACAGGTTTCTCATCTTCTCGCTGTTTATTCCAGCAATGGCTCTTGAACAATCAGTTAAGGATCTCCAGGCACAGAATGCACAGTTCCAAGAGCTGATCCTGAACCTATCCAAGGGGCAGGAGCCTTTACCTGATATGCCTGTTGACATTGATAATATTGCTGGATCTAGCAAGATCACCCGTAGTGGAAGAGTCTTCTCTCCTCCAGTTGCTTCTAAGAGTGCAGTTACTCCTGCTGTTACTTCCACCACTGATGCTCGGGGCAAGGGTCCTGTTATTGAGCCTGTATCTACTGATGTGCCAGCTGCTGATGACCTCTCTAAGCAGATGGAAGAAGTATTGAAAATCATTCGCAAGAGTGATTATGATATTGTTGATCAGCTGGGGCATACTCCCTCAAAGATTTCTATGCTCTCCCCGTTATTATGTTCTGAGGCTCATGCCAAGTCATTGATCAAGTTTCTAAAGATGGCTCATGTACCCAGTGCAATTTCTGTGGACCAGTTTGAGAATTGTGTTGCTCACCTGACCTATGACAACGGGTTAGGATTTTCTGATGCTGACTTGACCCCTGCCAAGAGGGATCATAACAGGGCCTTGCATATTTCAATTGAATGCAGGGGCACTACCCTGTCTCATGTGCTGATAGACAATAGTTCCTCTCTGAATGTGTTGCCTAAGGAAGTCCTGAACAAGCTGAGTCCTGAAGATACGGTATTGAAGCCCAGGAATATTGTGGTAAAGGCTTTTGATGGTTCTAGAAGAGTAGTGCATGGGGAAATTGATCTTCCAATCAAGGTTGGCTCTCAGGTGTTTACCGCTACATTCTATGTGATGGATATTCGTCCTTCGTACTCATGTCTGCTTGGTCGTCCCTGGATCCATGGGGCAGGTGCTGTGACCTCCACATTACATCAAAAGTTGAGATATCCGGTGAATGGAAAAGTTGTTACTGTCTTTGGAGAGGAAGAATACTTTGTCAGCCATGTAAACACTTTCAAGTATCTGGAAGTAGAAGGTGAATACATTGAAACTCCATGTCAGTCATTTGAAGTGGTTCCCTGGGCTGTTAAGGATTGTGTGACTCCTCCTGCTGTGAAGAAGGTTCCTGTGGTCATCAGAAACCCTCCAACAATGGCAATGGCCTCCCTCAATGATGCAAAAGCTATGGTGGAAGAAGAGTCCCAGAAGGCTGTTCGTCGTGCTCGTGCTGTTCGCATCACCAATCAAGGGGTTATCAATGCTGTGGGAGATCAAGATGAAGACCACAACTTGGAGGCATGGATTTTTCCTACTGTGGGTGCTGGACTCAATAATTGGAAAGCGGAAGATGTTATCCCTATCTCCTTTAGTCAGGAGTAAATACTATTACTGTGTTATGTTTTTTAAATTTGGAGCAATTAAAACTTTCAAGCCATGTGCCTTACCCGGGGCACAATGGTGTGCTTATTACGGGTTGTCATTTCATTCGCATACTTCATTCCATAAAATCAATGGACGTTTCGTTTTCGTAAATATTGTGTTCCTTGTCTTTCTTTTTCTTTTATTTTTGCTTTATCAGCTATGTGTTCTTACACACACCCACGTCACTAAAATGCCGATCCTCATCCACTCTGGATCCAATTGATAACAGTTCTACTATTGCCAATTACAATTTCGAGAATCCGATCTATCAAACTGAAGACGGAAACGAGGACGATTGTGAAATATCTGTAGGGCTTGCTAGGTTGTTACAACAAGAAGAGAAAGCTATACAGCCACATGAAGAGCCAGTCGAAGTTGTGAATCTGGGAACTGAAGAAAACAGAAAAGAGGTCCAGATAGGGGCTGATTTAGACAACACTGCTCAGCATAAGAATGTAGGGGCAACATATCAGCATGCTATGGTGGCTTTGTTTCATGATATGATTCATCATGAAATAGAGGTATATGTGGATGATATGATAGCCAGGTCTCAGAATGAAGAACAACATCTTGATCATCTGCACAAGTTGTTTGAGAGGTTGAAGAAATACAGGTTGAGATTAAATCCAAACAAGTGTACTTTTGGAGTTAGATCTGGAAAGCTCCTGGGTTTCATTGTCAGTGGAAAAGGTATTGAAGTGGATCCTGCAAAAGTGAAAGCTATACGAGAGATGCCAGCTCCCCGTACTGAGAAGGAGGTTAGAGGTTTCTTGGGACTACATTGCAAGATTTATTTCCCAATTAACTACCATCTGTGAGCCAATCTTCAAGTTGTTGAAGAAAGATCAGGTGATGGAATGGAATGATGAGTGCCAGACTGCCTTTGATGAAATCAAGAGATATTTGCTAGAACCTCCAATTTTAATGCCACCAGTTGATGGAAGACCCTTGATTATGTATTTAACAGTATTAGACAACTCAATGGGGTGTGTATTGGGGCAACATGACGAGTCTGGTCGAAAAGAGCAGGCAATATACTACCTTAGCAAAAAGTTTACCGACTGTGAAACAAAATACTCACTGCTCGAGAAAACTTGCTGCGCTTTGGCACGGGCTGCTCGCCGACTAAGACAGTATATGTTGACCCATACTACCTTGTTGATTTCAAAGATGAATGGGGCAGTTGAAGCTGCTAATAAGAACATTAAGAAGATTGTACAGAAGATAACTGTTACTTACAAGGATTGGCACGAGATGTTACCATTTGCTCTGCATGGTTATCGTACTACAATACGTACTTCAACCGGGGCAACCCCATTCTCCTTGGTCTATGGTATGGAAGCAGTTCTGCCTATTGAAGTTCAGATCCCCTCCTTGAGAATTATGAAGGATGCAGGCTTGGATGAAGATGAGTGGATTCAGACTCGACTTGACCAGATAAATTTGATTGATGAGAAAAGGTTAGCAGCAGTTTGTCATGGCCAGATGTACCAGAAACGGATGATCAAAGCTTTTAACAAGAAGGTTAAGCCAAAGGTATATCAGGCTGGTGACTTGGTAATCAAGCGTATCATATTACCACAGGGTGATCCTAGGGGCAAGTGGACTCCAACATATGAGGGACCATTTGTAGTCAAGACAGTGTTCTCAGGAGGTGCCATGATATTGACTACAATGGATGGTGAAGACTTCCCACAACCTGTAAACGCAGACATAGTTAAAAAATACTACGCATAAAAAGAGACCCGCTAGGTTGACAGGCCTAGGCAAAAATAAGGGCATCCCGGCAAACCAAAAGGGTTTGGGCAAAAATTAGGGATATATATATAAAAAGATGTACACCCGGCAAGTCGAAAACCTGAAAAGGCGGCTTGGGCAAAAAAGGGTATCCCGGTGGATTGAAAACCTGAAAGGGCAATCCAGGCAAAAGTTAGGGATTAAAGCGTATGACTATGTCTCGTTTGGATCACTCATGAAACTGCAACCAGTTGTACTACTTACTCAAGCTCAAACAGATAAAGCTCAATCCAATCGTTTCCGTCTCAACAGCAAGAAGATGAGATACTTGAGGGGCAATAGTAGAATTGAAACTCAATAGGATTATTTCCCACATAGCTGATTCTTTTTGTAAAGCTTCATGACAAAATTCTCTTACTAGGGTTTATGTCTCCTTGTACAAACTTACCCGTGTATGGGTCACTTTTGATATAAATAAATTCCATCTTTTGAATCCAGATTCACTTTTACCCTATTTACATAAGCGAAACGTCCATTGGTTGTGTTTGAATGTATGTATGCCTTTGAATATGATTGATGTTTACCAGAAACGCATGTATGCTTTTAATATGATTGATGTTTACCAGAAATGCATGAAAATGCAGTAATAGTATTTACTAAGGACGAACGAGGGAAGGATTTCAACGAAGCTTCGTCGGTTCATCTTTACAAGACAGTTACAAACCATCAGTAGGACTAATCCATTTTCACAAAGTCTAATCTCCCCTGGAATTTATATCCATCTCTTTTATCCTCATACGGATATACGGGAAATTACTTTCCAATAAGGGCACGATGAACGAAGACGGGATGTTATACTTATCCTACTATCAAACGAAAACGAAGGTTATCTATACCCTACTATCCCCAACAACGGGAGGTTATCTATACCTTGGTATCCCCAACAATGGGAGGTTATCTATACCTTGTTATCCCCAGCAGACGGAGGGTTATGTATTCTTCAACAACGAATCGGGATTTATTTTCCTTGGCCAGCAGTTGTTATACAAGGATATCCAGACACTTCCAGCAGTGTCATATCATACATGCATCATTTACATCATACCATAACATATATGTCTATAGTACATTACCTAAGTGCATCATGTCATACATGCATACATAAAGCATAAACTAATGTTGTTATACAGAATGCTACCTTGTTTTCAGGTTAATTATCCAACAAACAAGCTTATGATCTTTGGGACTGCTTTATTGTAACCTCAGGGTTACTTTATCCTCCTGATGAGCTTCTTATTACTTTGGGACTGCTTTATTGTAACCTCAGGGTTATTTTATCCTCCTGATAGCCTCTCATGACTTCAAGACTGCTTTAGAGCTACTGATTGCTCTATCCTCCTGAAATCATCCTATTACTTCAAGACTGCTTTAGAGCTATTCATTGCTCTATCCTCATGAGGTCATATTACTACTTCAAGACTGCTTTAGAGTATTCATTGCTCTATCCTCCTGAAATTACATTATTATTTCAAGACTGCTTTAGAGCTATTCATTGCTCTATCCTCCTGAAATCATTACTTCAAGACTGCTTTAGAGTATTCATTGCTCTATCCTCCTGAAATTACATTATTATTTCAAGACTGCTTTAGAGCTATTCATTGCTCTATCCTCCTGAAATCATTACTTCAAGACTGCTTTAGAGCTATTCATTGCTCTATCCTCCTGAAATCATTACTTCAAGACTGCTTTAGAGCTATTGATTGCTCTATCCTCCTGAAGACATATCACGTTATTATTTCAAGACTGCTTTAGAGCTATTCATTGCTCTATCCTCCTGAAATCATTACTTCAAGACTGATTTAGAGCTATTGATTGCTCTATCCTCCTGAAGACAAATTACATTATTATTTCAAGACTGCTTTAGAGCTATTCATTGCTCTATCCTCCTGAAATCATTACTTCAAGACTGCTTTAGAGCTATTGATTGCTCTATCCTCCTGAAGACATATCACGTTATTATTTCAAGACTGCTTTAGAGCTATTCATTGCTCTATCCTCCTGAAATCATTACTTCAAGACTGCTTTAGAGTATTCATTGCTCTATCCTCCTGAAATTACATTATTATTTCAAGACTGCTTTAGAGCTATTCATTGCTCTATCCTCCTGAAATCATTACTTCAAGACTGCTTTAGAATATTCATTGCTCTATCCTCCTGAAATTACATTATTATTTCAAGACTGCTTTAGAGCTATCCATTGCTCTATCCTCCTGAAATTACATTATTATTTCAAGACTGCTTTAGAGCTATTCATTGCTCTATCCTCCTGAAATCATTACTTCAAGACTGCTTTAGAGCTATTGATTGCTCTATCCTCCTGAAGACATATCACGTTATTATTTCAAGACTGCTTTAGAGCTATTCATTGCTCTATCCTCCTGAAATCATTACTTCAAGACTGCTTTAGAGCTATTGATTGCTCTATCCTCCTGAAGACATATCACATTATTATTTCAAGACTGCTTTAGAGCTATTCATTGCTCTATCCTCCTGAAATCATTACTTCAAGACTGCTTTAGAGCTATTGATTGCTCTATCCTCCTGAAGACATATTACATTATTATTTCAAGACTGCTTTAGAGCTATTCATTGCTCTATCCTCCTGAAATCATTACTTCAAGACTGCTTTAGAGCTATTGATTGCTCTATCCTCCTGAAGCCATTATTATTTCAAGACTGCTTTAGAGTATTCATTGCTCTATCCTCCTGAAATTACATTATTATTTCAAGACTGCTTTAGAGCTATTCATTGCTCTATCCTCCTGAAATCATTACTTCAAGACTGCTTTAGAGCTATTGATTGCTCTATCCTCCTGAAGACATATTACATTATTATTTCAAGACTGCTTTAGAGCTATTCATTGCTCTATCCTCCTGAAATCATTACTTCAAGACTGCTTTAGAGCTATTGATTGCTCTATCCTCCTGAAGACATATCACATTATTATTTCAAGACTGCTTTAGAGCTATTGATTGCTCTATCCTCCTGAAGCCATTATTATTTCAAGACTGCTTTAGAGTATTCATTGCTCTATCCTCCTGAAATTACATTATTATTTCAAGACTGCTTTAGAGCTATTCATTGCTCTATCCTCCTGAAATCATTACTTCAAGACTGCTTTAGAGCTATTGATTGCTCTATCCTCCTGAAGACATATCACGTTATTATTTCAAGACTGCTTTAGAGCTATTCATTGCTCTATCCTCCTGAAATCATTACTTCAAGACTACTTTAGAGCTGTTGATTGCTCTATCCTCCTGAAGCCATTCTATTACTTCAAGACTGCTTTAGAGCTATTGATTGCTCTATCCTCCTGAAGCCATTATTACTTCAAGACTGCTTTAGAGCTATTGATTGCTCTATCCTCCTGAGGTCCGATTTATCACTTCAAGACTGCTTTAGGGTTATCATTATTGATCGCTCTATCCTCATGAAGACATGCTGTTACATCAGTATTACTCCAGACTCCTGACAGCTCTCATTATACTACTGAAGAACTTTCCCCTAGTGGCATCTTTAAGCCCACTCAATCATGTTCAACCAACCATCAATATCACTCCATGCACTGGTGAGTGCAAATTTTTGGGCTTTTGTGTTCAATCCCCTTCAACCTTCCAGGTTACGACTGGCAAATATACCAATCTAACCCCTCAGGTTTCAGAAAATTGAACAGGGGCAGCTGTTGCACCCCAAAATTTGCCCTCACAATACAAGACTTTGTGTTCCAAGAAGGTTCACAAGGTTCACAAAATTCATAATTGGTCAGAAGAGTTGACAATTCCCTCAGACAATGCACCTCCTAAGCAGTGCATCCAAAACTAGGGTTTTGACTTTAATCAGGCTAAATGGACTTCCAAGACTTCAAGTGAGTTTCATAACATCTTATATGTGTATAAGAACCCCCATGTCAAGTTTCAAGACTTTTCTCAAAAGTTTGCTCAGTCAGATGATCAGATAAGTCAAAAGCAGTCAATGCAGTTAAAAGGTCAAACTGAGGTCAACTGTGGTCAAACCAAAGTCAAACTTCATGATTTTTTTTTGCCAACATCAAAGAGAGGTTGGGTGAGAAATATTATCATAATAACTGTAATACCCCAAATTTTGCCCTAAGATTTGTCGTCGCATTTCATTGCATTTAATCAATTACTAACAAATTTGTGTAGTCGTTTGACTTTTTGCAGGTAAATATCATATGGCATGCACTTTTTTTTCTAAAAAGTAAAAATGGCACAATTGGCAGGAGGACATGTGTAAGGAGTTATGAGTGTGAGAGGTTGAGAGTTCGAATCTCACCTTTGGCACTTTTTGTTGTTTTTATTATTTTTACTCTAAATTTTTCTATCTTTCATTAAAAAAAAATAACAAAAATAGTTTTTTATTATTATTTAATTATTATTTTCGTATTTTAATTAAATCATTTTTTAAAATATTATTTTTTTTTCACTTTTTTCTAAATTATTCATAAAAATATCCAAAAAAATCATAAAATAAAAAAATATTGAAAAAAATTTTGTTCTTTTTATAATATTTTTTATTTTAGGAATCAATAGGATTATTAGTTTTTATTTTAAGTTTATTTTAATTATTTTAAATTATTTAAATTTTATTTTTTCTTAACTAATTATTTAGTTTGGGCTTTAAAATGGGCTTTAGGGACATTATTGACAATTTGGTGTTAACCCTAATTTGTTCCCTATATATACATGTGTTGCCTTGTTGGAAAAGAGGGGAGAATAAAAAAAAACCTAAGAGGAGTGAGTGCGGTTGGCCGTTATTTAGTTTTTTTCTTCATCCATTACTATTGTGTCTTTTTCTTCATCGTTTACCGTTATTTCTTTTCCTTCATCTATTACTGTTGTTTCTTTTTCTTCATCTTCTACCGTTATTTCTTTTTCTTCATCTATTACCGTTATTTCTTTTTCTTTATCTATTACTGTTGCGTTTATATATATATAATTTTTAAATTGTTAGAGTTTATATATATAAGATTTTTGATCGAATTATGTCGATACGATGTTTGCACATTTGTGTGCATGACGCGTGACATTTGTGTTAGTTCGATCTGGTTGCGATGATCGCATTTTTGTGTGAGCAATAATACTATTTTTTGCTTAATTTCTTTTTCTTTGCGATAAATTTTGTTTCGTCCGATTTAGATCTGGTTGCGATGAGCGCATTTCTGCGTTAGCAACATTGTTGGGTTATTTGGCACATTTAAAATTCATTATTGCTTTATTATTATTATTATTATTATTATTATTATTATTATTATTATTATTATTATTATTATTATTATTATTATTATTATTATCATTATTTATTATTATTATCATTATTATCATTATTATTATTATTGTTATCATTAATTTATTAAAATTTGTTGTAATATAAAAATCTGTTTTTTTTTAAATAAATGACATTAACATCTTTTTTCCAAATTAATATGAAAACCTAATTTTAATTTTCTATATGATTCTATGTATATATTTATTATAATTCTTGTAAATTTTTGTAAATAAAATTAAACCTTATAAACACTTAATGTAAAATTTTGGTGAATGTGATTATTGATTAGTTAAAATTTGTTTTCATCATAATGTGTAAATATTTTTCTTAATAATTGTTAATATATAATTAGAGATAATTAAATTTTTGTAAATGATTAAGAAATTTATAATTATGTTATATTTAGAACTTTATATTATAGTAATTATTTAATCATTTATGTTTCTAAATAAAAATCAAATCTTATGATATTTAGAACTTTATATTATAGTAATTATTTAATCATTTATGTTTCTAAATAAAAATCAAATCTTATGATATTTAGAACTTTATATTATAGTAATTATTTAATCATTTATGTTTCTAAATAAAAATCAAATCTTATGTTTAATCACGTTATTAATTAATTATTATTGCTAATCATATTTTGTTGCTTATTATTATTTTGAAATTTCTATCTTATTATTTTTTCTAACTTTGTCTATTTTTCTCATTATTATTGTTTCAACTAATTATTTTCACTAACTTTATATTTATACTAACCTTATTTAATTTTTCTTATTATTTACTAACCCTAATATTTTATTTGCTTATTTGTTATTTTTTTTTATTTATTATAATTTTGTAATTGCCTCTTGGATGTAAATTGTAATTACTTAATTATTATTATCATTATGGTTAGTAATTAGGGAGTGCCAATATGTATGATATTTAAAAAAATAAATTAGATCATTTTAAATAAAGATAATTAAAATAAACACGTCACACACGTAAGTCGATTTTAATCGCCGTCTCACTTCCTAAGGATATCCCTCAAGTTGCCTACGAATAATGGTTAAGTGGGGTGTATAAAGCAAGTCCCTCAAATAGAAAAATCATCAAAGTCCCTTATGGTTGCCTTTACGAATCGAGTCCCTTTCGAAAAATGATGATGGTCCCTTATATGCGCTTATTACATCCCACAATGGCCTTCAAAGTCAAATTGTCCCTCACATACCCCTTAACATCCAAAGTAAGGACTACCTACTCCATTATAGTAGGGATAGTCTTACTAAGGAAAGGATAAAGAATAAGAAAGACCTTAAAACATTAGGGTAGGCTACTCCTAGATACTTGCTCACTTCAAAACTTTTTCACACTTAAACAAATTTCCAACAAAATTTTCAAACAAGTTCTTAACACATCCTTACATGGATTATTTATTAACTATTCTGAAAATTTTCTATTCACACACTACACTTTCAAAACAATTCAAAAGTGAGCTTAAGTACCTAAGAGCCCATGGATAACCATGGATGAAAAGGGTGCTAACACCTTCCCTTTTCATAACCTACCCCCCGGACCCAAAATATTCTCTAAGGTCTTTCCTGTTCTTTTATAACCTTTCCTTATGGATAAAATAAAAGTCGGTGGCGACTCTTGCTATCCGCAACATTGTTTAAAGTCAGTTCTCCCACCGTGTTACACATACAGAATCAAGTTCCTCAAGGATTGATCAAGATTCAACACTTAGAAGCTTCAGATCCACATCTTCCATAGCTGTTCTCAAGGTTTTACATCAGGTAAGTTTTCCTTCGATTTGCTTAATTCAGTTAGTTTCACATGATTTTATTAGTGTAGACTTGATCTAGGTGGTTAGGAGATTAAGTTAGATGATTTTGGAACGATTTGGTGATGGTTAGTGACAGGTGCAACAAACTGTTAGCGTTCGAATCTCTTGGATTAGGGCGTTAGAATGTTAGTTGGATGCATCAGATTAACCTCCATTAGGCATAGGTTAGTTTAGGTCAAGTTTGAGGAAGAATGGTGAAGGTTCGTATCAGTGCATTTCAATGGTGGCCAGATGTTGATTCAATCGTGTTTGTTGTTATGGTGAGTTTCAAGTTAATCTAATGCCCTAGGCTTGTAGAGGGAAGAATTTGGAGTGGTTTTTGTGTTTACATCGTGGGGATTGGTTGCCTGTAGAGTGAGAACAGAGGGATGGAATATTGTTCGTGCATGGAGGTTCATGGAGTTAAAACCCTAATTTGCAGAACCATTGGGGAAGACGAAATCGTGGCCTTCCATTTTGAGTAGGACCTTTGACTATTGGCGTGATCGTGTGGCCTACGTTTAATCTGATTTGTGGAGGGAAGGACCTGGCCAAAATGCACCGTTTCATTAATTGAAACGGGCGGGCCTGAGTTTGTGTTGCTTTTCCCACCCCCGTGTGAGCCCAAAACCAGGTTCTAACGTGAATTCGCTACTTCCTTCACCCCCCAGCGCTCTTTGGTTATTTCTTTAATTCTGAATGGATTCTGGGCCTTGGCAATTCGCTATCTGCACCCCCATTGTGAGGGCCCATCCTGGATTGAACTGCGCGTAGTTTCTATTTCAACCCCCCTCCCTCATTTAATTCAATTTTAATTTTCTTATTTCATTCTAATTTTTACCATTTTCATTAATTCATAAATAATTCATAAAAAATGCATTTTAATTCATTCTTTTTACCATATTTTCATTAAAATGTCTAGAATATTATAGGAGAATAAAATTTCATTTTTAGTTTTATTTCATATTTTTTACATATTTTCTAAAATAAATGTCACATTAAATAATTCATTTCATGCATCATTTTTATGATTTTTGTTCTCTCACATGCTTTGATATTTTTTGATCATTCTTTTCATATTGTTTAGATGAGATATTAGGCTTGTAGAAATATTTTAGTTCCCATTTTTAGAGGTTAATTTTAGGTGATTAATAGATGCTTGAATATCATGAACAAAACTAGGGTTTTAGGTGACAACTTAGGAGTTTGATTTCATTTCCCTTAGGACTTAGGGTTTGAATAGATTAGTTATGGGACTATAGGGGCTATGGGTAGCTATTAGATCCCTTAGAAAAGTCAGGATTCCCCTACTGCTATTATTACTGTCTGTATATCTGTTGTCTGGTGTGGTGTGCCCTCTGGGGATTATTGTTTGTCTGATTGGGTATTGGGTTTGTCTGGGCCCTGGGGAAGCTGAAGGTTTGTGGAGGAGAAGCCATTGAAGATTCAAATGCTGAAGATCAACTGTCAGAGTTGAGGAGGAGTTTCTTGCTAGCAGTTGCTGAGGAGACTAGGGTTTAGGAGCTAGGCAGAGCTCTAGATTAGAATGATTGTTTCTCAAACATGGATTGCCTTGTCTGCATCCATTCTTCTCTGTGATTCAGAGTCTCTCTAAGATACTCACCCCCTTCCTTTGGAAGGCTTGGTGATAGTATCTATGAGATAGAACTCTTGAGAGAAAATGTCTCTTGTGTTAGAAGCAGTCTGTTCACCACCTTTGGTAGTCAGCTGATTGCTTAACACCCATTCACTCTTGTGACTGATCCCTCATCCTGGAGGTTTGAGTTTGAAGAAAAGCCATTGCAGATGGAAGACTGATGATCAAAGCCCTTGTCTGAAGGCCATGAAGATGGAGATTGATGCTTGTTGAAGCCTGTAGCTGATTGGAGGTTGCTTGAAGCCAGTTGTTGATTTAGAGCTGCTGATGCTGTTTCTTTTGCTGTATTTCATTTCTGATGTATTGATTGGTTTTCTGAACTGTATTGTTTGCTGTTTACCCTGTTGGGTTGAAAGTGAAGCCTGTTCACTTTTGCCTATTGTTTTCTAGGTTCGAGGTTGGGTGGGACTCCCTTGCCTCGCTTGTGTTGTTGCATCCATGCATTTTACTGCTTTACTGTATATATCTGATATTGTTTCTGTTTCTGCCTATCCCGTAGGATCTCTGTTTCTCTCTGTGCAAGAGAGGAGCATGATAGACACTAGGTCTTAACCCATGCATGATAACATTAGGTTAGTTTGTTTCCCTTCGCAACCGTAGGTTAGAGTTCTGTCTCTTTCTTTCTCAAAACAAACAGAAAAACACATAAAGATTTCAAACACAATAAAAGACACTTCTTCCGTAAAAGAATGTGAACTCATCAAAACGTCATTTTTGTCCTCTTGGACTGTTAATCAGAAAAACCCTTTTTCAGAAGGAATAAAATCAACCAAGACAGACTTGTGTCGTACGTGGCCCGAACTACGTTTGCTCTGATCTTCCATGCTGTGTGGAAGTACGTAGGCATAGGATGCGATATCCTAGCGAGCAACCTTCCCCTCCTTTCCCGTAGGTAGGCGAACTACGTTGACTCTGATTTCTCGTTCCAGACGGGAATACGTAGGCATAAAGTGCGATACTTTGCCGAGTCATTTTTTTATTATTTTCATTTTCTTTTCTTTTAACCCCAGACCTTTAGCGTAGATAGAATAACAATCCATACCCGAAAACAAGCGTGGATCCCATCGAGTACGATGGACGTGAGGGGTGCTAATACCTTCCCCTTGCGTAACCGACTCCCGAATCCAGGTTTTGGTTGCGATGACCATACCTTTTCCCGTCTTTTGCGAGGTTTACTCTGAGCGTTTCCTTTCCCGCTCTGAGGGATAAATAACGCACGGTGGCGACTCTTCTGTTCAGCCGGCGCCGATTTTCGCAGTAGCGACAGTTATACGTAGGGAATGTGTTAGCATCCTAAGTATCTGTAGTACTTTATAGGAACCTCTTGTTAGTATTTGTGTTATGTTAATGTTTGCTTGCTAAGGGAAAAGTGCTAAGGTGAAGACCTATGGGTTTATTTCTAAGTATACTCACCAAGACATCGCATCTCGTGCCTACGTATCCTAACTAGGATGGAACCAGAGCTTTCGTAGTTCACCTAACTAGGGGTGAGGAATTCTTGACTATGGTCAAGGTTCCAAGGGGAGGCAAGTGTTCATAACCCTGACACTTACATGGAGTTCATAAACTCTCCAAGTCTAAGTTAAAAACTAACTAGGGTTGACTTTAACTAAAGTCAAAGGGTAAAGTAAGTACTCATAACCATGATACTCACATGGAGTTTACAAACTCTATACCTAATTCTAAGTTGCACGACAAATTGGTTCTAAACAGACCAAAAAGAGGGAGTTAAGTGTTAGTTGTTAGTGGTTAGAGGGCTCAACAAGATGTCGCATCTTGTGCCTACGTATCCTTACTAGGAATGAGGAATCAGAGCCTCCATAGTTCGGCTGGCGAAGGGTGAGGAACTCTTGACTATGGTTAAGGTTCCAAAGGGAAGTAAATATTCATAACCATGAAACTTACATGGAGTGCAACAAATCTAATCCTAAGGCTAGGTAAAAGGGAAAGGAAGTGTCTATGGCAGGACACGTACAAAGAGTGCGGTGACTCTAATTCTAAGGCTAGGATAAAACGAATAAGACTCTGACAAATTCTCAAGGGAAAGGTGGACAAGGTATCTTAAACATGACATGGCGGTCAACAAGTGGAAATCCTTTCCTTTGGAATCTTAGGGAATCAACAATGGGGACAAAGAGAGGAACTCAAGTATCAAATGCAAGATGAATGGTAATCAATATGTACAATGCAAATGCTCAAACAAACCAAAAGCTCAAAAAGATAGGACAATCTAAATCCGAATTTAATCATAGCCAAAAGCAACAAGAATTAAATTCAAAATTGAATATCAAAAATGAAAATACGGAAATGCGAATTATTAAGGTTTATTTAAGAGTTAAGATAAAACCTAATTAAACCAACACCTAAATAAGACTATTCAACTAAATAAGTCTTAATCAAAACTAAATAACTAAATATAAATAAACAAAAACTAATTAAAAAAACTATCTAGTTAAAACTAATTATTTCTAGTTAAAAAAACTAGTTAATTAATTAAACTTTAAATATTAAATTCTAATTAAAACTAATTAATTAAAAACTAAAATCTAATTACATACTAACTAAACCCAAAAACTAAAAAAACAAAACAAAAATACCCACTCTAAGAAAAACTAGTTAGCTGATTGAAAATAAAAACTAAACAATCCATCCTAATAAAAGACTAAATGACTAAAAGATGCAAGAATTTCATATTGGCTTACGACCCATTACACATATACTACTCAAGAGGGGAGCCGGATCGGATCGGATCCAAAATCATACCCAGGCTTGTTTTGAATGAAAGAAAAAAGGAAGCTACTTGGAACCCTTAAACACAACAACCGTCTTGTTTTGTTTCCCTGCTAATCTCTCTCTCGTCTCGCTCGCAGCAAGTTCTCTCCTCCGTCTTTTCTTGGTTTTGCTTGTGCTTGGATTATGAGATTTCAGGTTTTGTGTTCAATCAAATTTTTTGTTTAACTTTCTCTCTTTGTCTCGATCTTTCACTGATTTCATGATTTTATTTGATTTGCAGATTTGGGATGTGACTAAGGTTTAAAAAAAGGTTGAAGATTTGAAGAAAGTCAAAGAAGTAAGGTTTGAAGGATATTTGGTTGGCAGGAGTGTGAAAAGAAGCTGGAGGGAGTTTTCTCTCTTTTTCCTGGTTTCTGTCATCTCCTTCTTTTAAAATAGACCCAAGTCTCTTTCTTTTATTTCTGAATCTTCCTGTTGATGGATTGTTGTTTTCATTGAAAGGTTTTTTTATGATGGTGTGGAGCGCAGGTTCCCTTTTGGTGTAATCACATTTTTTGTTTTATTGTGTAAGGTGCAAGGGCAGAATTGGTGTCTGGACTTTGGAGTGTTCAATGATGACATAATTTGGAACAGTAGAGTTTTGGATGCATATGTGCTAGGTGGTCAAAGCTTGGTTGGCAAAGGTCTTGGTCATCTTGCAAAAAGTTGTGGTTTACAAACATGTGAAGGTGATAAAATACTTAGAAGGGGGGGTTGAATAAGTATGAAAGATTAAAAGTTAGAATTAAAACACAATTATTTTTATCCTGGTTCGTTGAACTTAACTACTCCAGTTCACCCTTCCTAGAGTGATTTGCCTTTCTCAAACAAGCACTTAATCCACTATTTAATCAAACAGATTACAATAGTAACCCCTAAGAACAACTGTTCTTAGTCTTCTCAAGAGCTACTGATTCCAACTGAATCCTCTTAAGGAAATCCTTTACAATCAATGTAAATCTAATACAAGAGTAAGAATGCTTCTAAAAAGCTTTTATCACAACAGTGATATTTCTCTTAAGTTTAAGTACAAATAATTCTAAGAATGAATATGAAAGTATGAAAGCTTGAATGTTTTAATTTCTTTTCAGCAAAATGTCTAACTGAAGAATTTGGTGGGGTCTTGCTTTTATAGTGTCGCTACTGCGAAAATCGGCGCCGGCTGAACAGAAGAGTCGCCACCGTGCGTTATTTATCCCAAAGGAGGGAAAGGAAACACTCGAAGTAAACCTACCGCAAAGACGGGAAGGGAATGGTCATCGCAACCAAATCCTGGATTCTGGAGTCGGTTACGCAAGGGGAAGGTATTAGCACCCCTCACGTCCATCGTACTCAACGGGATCCACGCTTGTTTTCTGGTACAGATTGTTATTCTATCTACTCTACAGGTCTGGGGTTAAAAGAAAATAAAATGACTCGGAAAAGTATCGCACCTTATGCCTACGTATTCCCGTCTGGAACGAGAAATCAGAGTCAACGTAGTTCGCCTACCTACGGGAAAGGAGGGGGAGGTTGCTCACTAGGATATCGCATCCTATGCCTACGTAATTTCATACAGCATGAAAGATCAGAGCAAGCGTAGTTCGGGCTACGGAAGACACAAGTCTGTCTGTTTATCTTTTATCCTTCTGAAAAAGGTTTTCTCCTGATTATGGGTCCAAGCAGACAAAAATGACACTTTTGATTGGTTTACATTCTTTTACGCAAGAAGTGTTTTTTAGTGTGTTTGCAATCTCTGACGCACTAGAGACTATGATTTGAGAGTGACTACGTCGTATGTCACCCTAAGGGTAACATACTAAGCAATCAGATTACTGAAGAGTGACCCTCCAACAACCTTTTCTCAAATAGCTTAAGGCTCGTAACGTTCGACATTGATTAACCTTATTACTGTGTTTTTGAATTGTTCTGAGATAAGAAGAGAAAGAAGCTCTAAAAAGCCTATGGTTGAAAGGGAATAAAACTAACCTAATGTTGTCATGCATGGATGAAACCCTAATGTCTATCATATTTCTCTCTTGCACAGAGAGAAACAGAGATCCTAGGGGATAACCGGCAAAAGGAACAGATACATACAGTAAAGCAGTGAAATGCATGAAATGCAGCAAGAAACAATAGGCAAAGTGAACAACTTCACTTTAAACCTAAGGGGAAGATTAACAAACAATACAACACAGAAAAACACCAGCTCAGCAAGCCCCACCAGCTCCTACAGCAAGCAATCCAAACAGCACCAGCTCTGGCAGCTACAGTTGACACACATCAAAAGGTTAACAACAACCACTTGGGGCAAGATCCTATCTTCTCCTTCCAATGATTTCCAAGCTCCAGCTAAGCTCCTATCTTCTAATAATCTTCAGCTTCAACAAGCATTGAGTTCCAACCAGCAAAACCTTAGCCTTCAACAGATATCTAGCTTTGACAGGTACCAGCTTCCTCTTCTAAAATCATCAATGAACTCCATCCTCAATAGGCTTTTAACTTCAATGCAGACCTTCACAAGAGAGAGTCAAGTAATAGAGGAAGTTGGGATGTTAAGATGCTTAATGATAACCCAGGGAAATCATCAAGATCTGAACACATCTAGTGAAAGTTATCCTCAAGATTCTACCCAATCAAAGCAGGCTCTACATCCCTCCTAAGGAGAGATGGAACCCTTTATGGGGACCTTGTGTCATGGGATGGAATAGAGGCACAAGAAGCTCTCTATGTTTGACAGAAGAGAACAGTCTATTCTAGAGCTCTTCCTATTTTCTCCTATTTCTCCTAAGTCTTCAATCAACATCTTCAATCCAAGCAATCCTCATGCACCAACCTTTATCTTTGTATTCAATCTTCTCCATTGATTCTTCATGCTTCCACAAGCCCAAACCAAGCCCACACCCCAAAATAAAAGCCCAGAAACCCAAACAGACAAACATAACCCCCAAGTGGGAACACCAAACAAACACTCCATTTGCAAAATATACTAAAAATAGTAAAATAGTATTTAAAATTCTAGGATTTATTCTAAGGGGATTTCTACATCTACCCTATATACCCTATATGTCCCATAACCTAATTCATGCTAAAAACCCCAAAATAAAATGTTAGAAGGCACCTATGTTGAGTTTAAACCCTAATTATACTAACCTAATGTTCTCTAATCAAAACTAATCAAAATTAATCCACAAAAATGTGGAATAAATCCAGGGGGAACTTAATGTTCGAATCTAACTACCACAAAAAGAATGGAATCAAAATATGAATTTAAATGACCAAACAAAATTCACCAAATGATATGTACAAACAAAATGAAAATAAAATGCAATTAAATGTAAAAATCACCAAAAATAGGAAAGTGCTTAAAATGATATTTTTATTTTCTCACAATTTTCTTCAGACAATTATTAAAATGTAGCAAAAATCCCCATATCAAAATGATTATTTTTTTGATTTTATATAAATTTTCAAAGAACCAAAAATAATATGAAGAAAATGATGAAAATATGAGAAAAAAGAGAAACACGCGTGTCAAATAGTAATTAAAAGCAGTTCAAAACACTAGTTGGGCCCAGGAGGGGGTGTAGAAAGCATTACGCGCTAGGCCCATGTTGTAATCAGAAAATAAAAATAAAAAAACAAACATTCGGTGCAAATAGCACCCAAAACATGTGCAATCTGGATGGGCCTCTCAGATGGGGGTGGGAATATCATTTGATCCTAAGCCCATGGTTAGCGTTTTAATGAAACGCTTCGTTTCATGATCAACATTTACCCTTCACAAAATGAAACCAAATCCCAGCCACACGATCTTGCTCTGAGTCAAAGTCCTAGGGAAATCTAACGGTCCCTGTTCATCGTCCCTAAATACCTCAGATGACCTAACAATCTCTCAGGCGGTGGTTCACGGTGGAAACCACCGTCTTCTCCGGTGAGCCTCCGTTCTTAGGTCATCAATCAAGTTAAAAATTATACCAATCCTACTTGTTTTTCCACGTAGATTACCAATCCAACCTCAGAATCCCTTGAATCTCAGTCTATTTTAAAACACGAAGGGAATTTCAGAATACACACAATTCTTGATCAACACAAATCTTGAATCTAAAGCTATGGATCGAATCCTCATGTTACACTGATTACTTTCCACTATCCAAGCATGCTTAATTCATCCAAGATCACCATAACCAACTCTCAACAGAATTTGCATTCCATGATCCAACATCATCAATTGTTACCAAACTCTCCAGAATCGTTCTCTAATTATCCTAGATCCTAACCTCATGATGATTTCTATCTAATTCAGCCTATAATGGTGTATAATTGGAAAGTTACATACCTGCAAGGATGAGATCCATAGAAGGTCTTTGAGGCACGAAACAAGCTTCAAATTGATGCAAACACCTTCAATGAAGCACTAGGAACACTCTCCAATCTTCAATTTGGCTTGAACTCTTCTCCAACTCCAAAACCGATTTTGAACTTTTCTTGCAAAATTCAGTTATGGCTCTCTCTCCACAGCACGAAATCACCAACTCTCTCCATCTGAGCACACTCTAAACTATTTATAGAACACATTGATGGGCTTTTGATCCACTCTTAAGGCCCAAACAACTTGCTTCAAATTTCTGTCATGGAGATGGAAAATCCAATACCACAGTCGTGTAAATCTTGCTTACAGCTAGCTTAAAATTCCCTCTTTCAATCATATGAACCAAGGTAAAGGTGTTTGGATGATTAACTAAGCCTGAATCAGCTTGTGTAGTGTTTTGGTTATGTAACTTGAATTTCAAGTAAGAGGTTTACAAGACATGTCCATGATTCTGACCTCTAATCAAAAATGTGTTAATTCCATCCTTTCTAAAACATCTTTTCCAATTGAAGTGAGTATATACATGAGGTATTTTGGACCTATAACTTGGATTTTGCATTTTCCCTCCATAAGCTCATTTGAAATCCTTCCATATTTAAACCAATTTTGGTCATTTTGGACTACAAGCCATTCTAGCTCACCATGACCTCTTGTATAGCCTAAAAATGCCATTTGGAACACATCTCATGTTGGGCAAAATTTCATTTGAAGAGTGGAAGATGGAGATTTGGGTCCATGTTGAAAAATGACTTATAATTCAACTTTCCCAAAATACCCCTGAGTTGCCAAGACCATAACTTGAGTTCCACAAATCCTCTTGAGGACTTCGAGTACTCAAATTAAAGCTAAGATCAAGATCTACAACTCTTATGTTGGCCAATAATCCATTTGAAAACTCCTTGATGGGCAAAAGTTGCTTGGAAATCAAGTGACTTTCACAGATAAATTTCAATGTCCTCTGATAACCCATAACTTGTAAGAACCATAACTTGAGTTCTATAATTCTACTTGAAAACTTCTATTACTCAAATTAAAGCTATTGAGAAGCTCTACAAGTTTCATGTTGACCAAGAATTCATTTGAAACCTGCATTTTGACTTATCTGGCTTGGAAATTAGGCCTAAATTAGGGTTTTTTACACTGAAACCCTAATCTAATGACCCCTCCTCTTCTTGATCCCTCTTGATTTCCCCTTGGCACAACACCACACATATATCCCCATATCAATTCATGACTTCCACAACCTCCAAGCTGACTTTGATACTCTTTAATCACTCAGTTGACCTAAGGTTACCCTAGGGTTGACCCAGATGAAACCCTAGTTGACTGCATTCAACTGTAGCTCTTGCAATCACACCAATGACTTGACTCATTTTCAAAATGACCCTATAAGACCTCCATGATGCTAGCACACATTCCATACCCTCAGTTTATAGCTCATGTCTCATTGATGATCCTCAAACACACCCCCAAATAGGAGATAGATCCACTGCTTGACCTTCTAACTATTCAAAGCTTCAATTCCTCAGTTGTTAACTTAGATAATCTTGAATTTGAATAAGAACCCCTTTGATGTGCTCCTTTAGATAAGAATGGCACTTGATCCCTTGCTGGATGACTTGCTTATGCTATGTTATGCAAATGGATGAACTATGTACATGATCTATTATGCAGATAATAATGCAATTGAAAACACAACTCAAGTGAAATGTGTTGGTCAAATTTTAGGGTGCAACAGTTGCCCCTATTCAAGCGGCTTGGACCCGACTGGGGGAAGAGCGAACAACCTTCAAACAATCGAGGTACGAGACGATTGAATACCAAAGAACCCTGAAATTTGCCAACTGCAGAAATAAACTGCGCCACTGCTTGGGGAACGACATTCGCTGAGTGAACCTGATTGTTATGGTAACAACGGATCATTCCTCGGGGAATAACTCTGATTTTGACTATCACCACCCATGTAACACCACGGGTACTGAACTATCTTTGCAAAAACTCCTCTGTCCATAACTGGACTAACCTTGTCAACACAAGAAGAGAAACAAATTCATTCACACGAGTAAAGATCCCATCATCCCAGGAACAAACTTCTCCACAATTGTCCTCAAATTTCGTCACCACGAAAAACCATAAACTTGTCATCACGAAGAAATCCTATCATCACAGGAATAAAATTTTCCCTTATCAGTACTTTTCAAACTTGTCCTCAGCAAGGCTCCATATTCCATCATCATGGAGAAATAAAACTTGTCGACTCCACTGGGGATGGGCTATCCGCATCTCGTCAACACAAGGAGATCCTATCAGCATGGGCAATAAAGTCTTATTTACGTCTTATCAACACAGGAACTCCTATTAACATAGAAATAACTTGTCCACGTCAGGACTCACGTCTCGTCAACACAAGGGAAATAGATTCATTAACATGAATGAATCCTATCATCATAGGAATACCATTCTTGTACCTCTCTGAACTCACATTTCGTCAACACGAAGAAATCCTATCCACATAGGCATAAATTGTCCTCATCAGGACACACGTTCCGTCAACACAGAGAGAGTAACCCGTCAACACGAATAAAACCTATCAACATAGGCGTAAATTGTCCTCATCAGGACTCCATATTCCGTCATCATGGAGAAAGTAATTCGTCAACACGAATAAATCCTATCAGCATAGGCGTAACTTGTCCTCATCAGGACTCCATATTCCGTCAACACGGAGAAATAATTCGTCAACACGAATAAATCCTATCAACATAGGCATAAATTGTCCTCATCAGGACTCCATATTCCATCAACACGGAGAAATAATTCGTCAACACGAATAAATCCTATCAACATAGGCATAAATTGTCCTCATCAGGACTCCATATTTCGTCAACACGGAGAAATAATTCTTCGACACGAATAAATCCTATCAACATAGGCATAAATTGTCCTCATCAGGACTCCATATTCCGTCAACACGGAGAAATAATTCTTCGTCCTCAACAGGACTCCATATTCCATCATCATGGAGGAGTAATTCGTCAACACGAATAAATCCTATCAACATAGCTGGGGATATTCTGAAATCCAATGGCCGACACCCGTCCTGACAACAAGTGACCACTTCTGAGATTTTGATACATGGAACCCTGAGATGCTACTGCAGCAACAAACTTGACAAAATAGGCCGCTGATCGGACACGAGAAAACCTCAATCAGTAACTCTGCGGTGATGGTAATAAACTGAATCACATCATCATATGTCTCACGACGAGACCTTGATTGTTTGAAAAGACATCTGAGCTTTAGAACTCCACACTCCTGTTGAGAAACACACCTGAAAGCAAAAGGTTAACCAACCTGATTTATGTTTCAACATGCGCATGTTTGACAATGGCGTAATGTTCCATACAGCATGGACATGCTACACGTTTTCTAGATGGATGCAAACATGATAATGCATGCACATGCAAATGCAGGTTCGGGCTGCCGGGAACAGCTCTGATAAGCTTGCTTCAACAACGATGGCTGCTGAGGACAAACACCACCCTGCTGGGGAATGAACGGGTACCACCAAGTATTCCGGCAAAATAAATGCCAGGACATACAACCAACTCTGCCGGGGAGAGCTTTAAACCTTCGATCTCCACTGGGAGGAAAGAATAACACCTGCTGGGGAGAGAAAACTCCGCTGGGGAAGAAACGACTCTCTTGGGGAATATTAACCGACTTCGCTGGGGAGAATAAACAACCCTACTGGGGATAGGGCATCCTTTTGGAGGAAACACTACTGTGTGAGCACGGTCTACCACTTTGGAGTTATTAGTCTGCTGAGGACAAACATCCTGATCACCAGCCTGACAACCTGTGGGGAGAAAGGAAACCATCTTCTACGGTAAAAAAAATCCTTCTGAACCAACCCTGACTTGGTTAAACACCGCTGAAATCCTCTCAGCTGGGGATTGCACCTGCACATACTCTCTCTAGGGAGCGTCCACCCTGCAGGGGATACTGATTCGACTTGCTGGAGACATCCTGTAGACTGCTTTCATGAGGATACTCTTTTGGGGGATTATCCCTTCCTTCGGTAAAGGCTATTATTATCTCAACTTCGGGGACGAAGTACGACCTGCATGGGGATTAGCATCGCATAAAGTCAAGTTTTTCATCAAAAGCCTCTGGTTAGGGCAACATGAATTCCATTCACCTTCTTGGAACTTTGCACCAAGGATACTAACATGCCCCAGTCTGAATACTGGGATACTTCTCCTCGAAAGGAACCCTGGTCAGGACACTATCTTGAAATAGCTTGCCCCTGAATCTGCGACAATTTTGAAACAGACCTTACAGTCTTTGTACCCTGACGGCCAAACATGAACTACTTCTGCATCTCAAACCTCGAAGAGGTGTTCCAACAAAACAGCTTCCATGCTCTTAGGGTGACCTGCCCCAGTCTTGCAATAATCTTTTTCCCCTGATTGACTGATTCGTGGAGCAGCGCCCATAACTGCGAGGGATTTGCCAAATCTCGACCTGATTGCCCCAGATTGGCTGATTCTTAGATAGATGACTTTACTGGATTAATCGACATATCTTGCCCCAGCTCATGAAACATTCGGGCCTTCTGCATTCTGTCCTGGTCAGGCCTTCCACTGTAGGAACCCTTCCTGCCGGCATGCGCTTACTCGCAAGTAACACAAGTTGTTCTGCATAAAAGATATTTTAAATACAATGCGTATGACAGTTTCAAAAATCCAAGTCTGTTCACTGGAAAAAATTTTGTGGCACATAATGAATCAAACTGTCAATATTAATGCTGATAAGAGGAACCCTTTTAGGAGTCAGTTTCGATGCGATCTTTTACTGAAGTATGCTCTCGAACTAAACCTATTTCAATTAGGACTTTTTCGGGTCGTAACGTGGTCAGGTTCACGGTTAACAAGGAAAGATATAGGCTCAAAGTTTTATTTTAACCCACCCATTCTCCATGATGTTCTCGAATCCTATGTTCAGCTAATTTAACTTCAGCATTCACCTACTAAAGGTGGAACGATAGGAGTGATGATTCAGGATACCACACATTTTTCGGAGGGACCGTCACTTACTTTTTCGTCTTTGGGTGCCTAGAGTCATACGACTTTGTCCTTTTCAAGGATTTTTCTTTGATAGTCCTTTTCGTCTTTCGTTTTTTTTCGTTCCCTAACTTTTGCTTGGACCGACTCTTTTGAGTATCTTTTGCTTTTGAAGTCCAGCGGGATGCCCTAATTTTTTTTGCCTAAGTCGCTTGTTCTCAAGATTCGACTTAGCGGGCTTTTTCTTTTGATTTTTTCTTTTTGAACAAATCATGTGACACCGGTTGTCTGACTCTTTGTGGAATAATGTGATTGTTTCACTCTTGGGTCGGCGAGCCTTAACCATTGTGGTATTTAGGCACGACCTATATGGATGTAATTTATCCTTGAACGGACACTCCTTTCGCGATTTGAACGCTTGACCAAACTAACTGACACCTACCCTGCCCCAGGTTAAGATTTAGGTTTTTACACTTTTAGAAAGAAACTCCTACAACTAGGCTCAAAGGGTTTATCAAGGGATTATCTTCCTTATATCTCCGGTGTTTATGGATTGAAACAATGCCTGTACATCATCAACAGGTTTTTCGTCATCTGTTTTTGTCATCCTCCCCGGATTCCACTTAACAAGTGTTTGAAATAAATGAAAACACAAAGAGTGACCATGACTGGATTAATTCAAACATGCATATTTATTTCATTTATCAATATCAGTTGAGAAAACAACAAGTTTTACAAACGAAATTTGCGATTAAACAGAAAGGCAATTACAAATGCAAAGACATGAACAAGATAACATGAACAATGCCAGTGTCTCAAAACCGGACTTCTTGCACTTTGACTTATTGGCGAGTCAACCATCCTCAGACCAATGTTAGAGGTAGCCTGCTGCTGTCTTGACCTTCTTTCAACAGCCCTGTCAAACCAAAGAACCCCTTTTTGTCATTCAGACTCTGGCTTGTCCGTGACCCTGCGCCGCATTAGGGACATCATCGGAGAAGTTGATTGCCTTGTTGTCGATCAAGTCTTGCACCTTGTGCTTAAAGGCCTTGCATTGCTCAATCGAATAACCAGGTGCCCCTGAGTGAAACTCACATTGCACATTCTCATCATAACCAGGTGGTGGCGTCCTTGTCAAGGGTGCCAAGGTTTGGAGTAGCTCAGCATAGGAGGAGTTTGGTGTGTCAAAATGTCTGTTTGCTGGCCGGACTGGATACTTCCTATACCCCTGCTGATTTTGCGGCTGCTGTGGAGCCACGGGAATGGTGACATTAGCGATCTGTTGCTGCTGGTTGTCCCAGCGTTGATTCCTCCTTCTTCCACGGGAGCTGGACACGGAGCTCGTTTCCCCTTCTCCTTTTCTGCCACCGAAGGCTTTCTTCGTTCCTCCAGCCGAGGTAGACTCACTTGCTTGGAACCTTCCAACTCTGATCCTGTTCTCGATCATCTCCCCCATAAGAATAAAATCTGAGAAACTGCCCAGCGCCACAACAAACAATTTTTCGTAGAATATCCCCGTAAACGTCCCAATGAACATGTCATTCATCTCCCTCTTAGTTAAGGGAGGATGCACTCTTGCTGCCATATCGCGCCACCTTTGCGCGTACTCTTTAAAACTCTCCCCACTTTTCTGAGACAAGCCTTGCAATTGGACTCTGTTCGGTGCCAAGTAACTGTTATATTTGTAATGTGTCACAAACGCATCAGCCAGTTGCTTCCAGGTTTTGATCTGAGTGGGTTCCAGCCCCATATACCACTCAAGTGACGGTCCGGATAAGTTGTCTTGAAAGAAATGCATCAACATTCTTTCATCATCTGAGTACACGGACATTCTTCTGTAATAAGAGCGGACGTGCACCTTCAGACAAGTGTCTCCCTTATATTTATCAAAGGTGGGAGCTTTAAACTTCAGCGGTACCCTTAGGCCAGGCACCAATCCCATCGTAGTCATATCTAAACCAGAAGTATTCTGATTCACTACACCCTTCATTTGTTCCTCAAGCATTTTGATCCTCTGAACAGGATCCACAGGTCCATCCATACCTCCACCAGAAAAGGCATCCTCCTGTTGGTCTTCCACCCAATTAACATTCTCATTTCCGTACCCGTCATACCCATTGTTACGACCAAATCTAGTCTGATTCATCATAGGACCCCGTCCTCTGTTACCATACCCTTGAGTGACCCCGACAGGTCCAAAAGGCATCATTCCAGCACCATTTCCGTTACCGAATCCACCATAGCCCTGATTAGCATTACCAAAACCATCATATCCGAAACCCTGGGTGTTGAAGCCGGACTTCCCATCCTGGTTGACATAATCAAGCCCCTGATCGTTATAGCCGAACCCGTTGTTACCAAAGCCATTACCTCCATTGTTATCACCGCCCAGATTGGCATCCCCAAACCCCACATTGTTAATGACAGTCTCATTACCATTACCATGGCCGACGCCAGTGCCATTGTTCACATTCACAACAGGTATATTCACCACAGGTGGAGCTACAAGCGTAGGAGTACCATCCCCATGAATGGTTTCAACACGTACAGAATTGTGGTCTTCGTTTCCATTCCCAGTAGTCTTCGCCAGCAATGGCTGCACCAAAGTCTGCAGGCTTTCCTGCCCCTTCACAAATGTCTCCATCGTCTGCATGAATAGTGCCAGCTTTTCACGCATCTCCTGCATCTCGCTCTGCATCTGGTCCATAACTCTTTTGCAGTTGGTACGAGTGGAGTATCGGTGCGGGCGTTGACTTTCAATCCTGGAAGAACCTGCAGAGATGCAGGAAATGAGATATAGTTCAATAATTACCTGGTGAATGCAATATGAATGCGAATGCAATTATGTAAATATGCTACAGGTTATATTCCCCCGATTCTAGTTCCGGAGAGAAAGCCATTATGGCAATGGAGTCCCTATCCAGCAAGCAATAAACCAGAAAATCCTCATATATAACAAATGCCAAGAGGCTGGGTACAAGAGTTCAACTGAATATAACCGAAGAGACCTCTGCCAACAAGTCTGGCGATGGCCCCGAATATAAGTACAAATAACAAAGGTAAGGCGAAGATACATCAGGCCAAATGGCGTGCTCAGAAGTCCTCCAATATCCTCATCGTCTCCGAGTGCCCTAGTCGGGGCGATCAACTCCTGAATCAATAAAGCATGCCGCTCGGTAGTGGATCTCAGCTTCGTGGCGTCGTCCCGGGAAGCTCCTTTGCTCAAACTCTCGTCAGATCTGTACCTCTTGGAACCGGCCTTCTCCTCGTAACCTCTCCACTTCTCGTCACTGTCACTTACTCGGAGATCAGCAGTACTCCTAAGGGATGTCACTTCAGCAATCTTTGTTTCCTGGGCTTTAACCTGTGCCTCCAGCGTGGCAATCTGCATTTTCAGTTCGTCTTCGCGCTCTTTCCGCTTGGTAAGCATGGCATTCCACAAAGCTTCCCACTTTCTAATACGAGCATAAGCTTTGCTTAGAAGTTCCTTCTTAGAAGTAAGCACCTTGCTAACACTGTTCAAGGCTATCCCCACTTTTTCTTTCTTGTTGGTTGCTTCTGTCAGCTCCGATCCCAACATGTTAATCAATTCGGTCTGTTCCTTCACAGTGAAGGTGGCTTCCTTCTTCTCTCGTCGTAACTGGAAGATCTCCTTCTCTAACTCCTCATTAGCTTTCCTCAATTCCTCATTTGCAGCCAATAACTTGTTATATTTCTCACACTCTTCTGCAGGAGGTACCTCAATCAATGGAAGATACAGGGGTTCCACAGCAGGATAAGGCATCAAAGAAGCACTAGCTCTCTCACGGACCCACGCCAAATAAGGATCATAAGCTCTGCTGTTGCTCTTGCCGAGCAAAGCTTTTCCCCTCCTATGGATGCCAGCCCATGCTTGTCTCAACCTGATCAAAACAGCCTCGTCTAATGAGCCCGTGAGATACAGAGATTCCTGTATCTCAACCTCAATAGGAGCATCTCTCAAGGCATAACCAAACTGTCGTACCAATAGTGAAGGATTATAGTTGATACAACCTTTCCGTCCAATCAGGGGAACATTCGGAAAGCCACTGCAACTATATATAATGTCAGTACCAAGCATACCTCGATCAAACCAAATGATATTCTCAGCAGATAGCCCCATCAACCGGGAAGGCCAATCCAAAGTATCAACGGTATCAACAAACGACCCAGTCTTCGGAAGGTGCCTCTGGAACCACCTGTACAAGAGAGGAAGACAGCATGACACATTCTTGCCACGATGTTTCTCATTCTTGTAGTGAATAGAATGATAAACATCGTCCAAGAGAGTAGGAACTGGATTCTTCGAGGCGAGAATCAAGAAGGCATCCAAGTCGACAAAGTCTGGCACATTAGGGAACAAGACAATCCCGTAGATGCATACAGCCAGAATAGCACTAAAGGCAACCCAACACCCATTCTTCGCGCACTGTGTAGCCTTCTCAACTAGGACAGACAAGTGAAAACCATAAGCTCCATTCAGCTTGACCAAGCCTCCTGGAAACTCAGAAGCGTCCAAACTGACAGTCTCTGTGAGTGTAGCTAACTCAGGCTCAGTATCAACGTGTACAAAGGGCATCTGGTCTAACACGGGAATACCCAACATAACATAATACTCCTCCAAAGTGGGTGCCAGAATGTAGTTTGGAAATAAGAAACATCTCAGCTGCGGCTCATAAAACTGCATCAAAGTATACACCCCAGTAGTCTCGAAAGCTGAAGGTGTGTACAACAAGCTAAGCAGTCTCCCATAGGATACTCTGAACCCAGCCCTAACACTCTCATCTGCCAAAGCAACCAAACCCAGTAATGAACTGATGTTTGGTGAATGCAACCTGTAAGCAACCGTCTTCTTCAGGGACTCCATGCCTGGCTAGAAGATATCCTAGAATTAGAGGGGAATGATCACCTGCAACATAAATACATGTTAATGAAATGCAATCATGAAAATGCACATGCATATGCAAACAAGGGATCAAGTGCAATGCTGATAGACTGGGCTGCTCTGTACTGAAGCCTGAGAACCATCCAACCTTCATCTCAAACCAAACCAACCACTCAAAAGAACCTTGTAACCACATCTCACTGATAGAGATAAACCAGGTATTCTGAGGTCAAAGGTTTCCTGCAAACAAACCCTCCTACCCCTCACAGATGTGTACTTAACTCGCAGACGAGGTACGACATCCTATGCGGGTTCAATGTCACAGACTTTCAAAAGCGATGATACGATACCCAGAAGGTGTGGCATCATCATCCCTTGAAGCGGCCTCACTTAGTTGAATCCCAATTGATAGGTTCCCAGACTCGACAATCCTCGGGTCAGACAACTTGTCGAGCCCTAAGGGCCAGGCAAGAAGCATCAAAGAGAATCTCATCCGAGTGAGATTTCGCGGCTAGCTGGTGCGAGCTAAGAAAACAGGATAACCACTACTCTCTCTCTAAATCTATATGTGTACTCAAGCCCGGGTTTGGCTTATCTCTCAACAGATTACCCCTACCCACAGCAGCAATGATAATATAAGGTTGGTAAAAATACTGCGGAAAGTAAAGACAGAATAGTAAATCCATACAACACCCCTGACGGGAAAACAAGCGCTAGGACTGACTCGCGTAGGGAACCGTTGGAGTCCCCAGCAGAGTCGCCAGCTGTCGCTACTGCGAAAATCGGCGCCGGCTGAACAGAAGAGTCGCCACCGTGCGTTATTTATCCCAAAGGAAGGAAAGGAAACACTCGAAGTAAAGCTACCGCAAATACGGGAAGGGAATGGTCATCACAACCAAATCCTGGATTCAGGAGTCGGTTACGCAAGGGGAAGGTATTAGCACCCCTCACGTCCGTCGTACTCGACGGGATCCACGCTTATTTTCTGGTATGGATTGTTATTCTATCTACTCTACAGGCCTGGGGTTAAAAGAAAATAAAATGACTCGGCAAAGTATCGCACCTTATGCCTACGTATTCCCGTCTGGAACGAGAAATCAGAGTCAACATAGTTCGCCTACCTACGGGAAAGGAGGGGGAGGTTGCTCGCTAGGATATCGCATCCTATGCCTACGTACTTTCATACAGCATGAAAGATCAGAGCAAGCGTAGTTCGGGCTACGGAAGACACAAGTCTGTCTGTTTATCTTTTATCCTTCTGAAAAAGGTTTTCTCCTGATTATGGGTCCAAGCGGACAAAAATGACACTTTTGATTGGTTTATATTCTTTTACGCAAGAAGTGTTTTTTAGTGTGTTTACAATCTCTGACGCACTAGAGACTATGATTTGAGAGTGACTACGTCGTATGTCACCCTAAGGGTAACACACTAAGCAATCAGATTACTGAAGAGTGACCCTCCAACAACCTTTTCTCAAATAGCTTAAGGCTCGTAACATACGACATTGATTAACCTTATTACTGTGTTTTTGAATTGTTCTGAGATAAGAAGAGAAAGAAGCTCTAAAAAGCCTATGGTTAAAAGGGAATAAAACTAACCTAATGTTGTCATGCATGGATGAAACCCTAATGTCTATCATATTTCTCTCTTGCGCAGAGAGAAACAGAGATCCTAGGGGATAACCGGCAAAAGGAACAGATACATACAGTAAAGCAGTGAAATGCATGAAATGCGGCAAGAAATAATAGGCAAAGTGAACAGCTTCACTTTAAACCTAAGGGGAAGATTAACAAACAATACAACAAAGAAAAACACCAGCTCAACAAGCCCCACCAGCTCCTACAGCAAGCAATCCAAACAGCACCAGCTCTGGCAGCTACAGTTGACACACATCAAAAGGTTAACAACAACCACTTGGGGCAAGATCCTATCTTCTCCTTCCAATGATATCCAAGCTCCATCTAAGCTCCTATCTTCCAATAATCTTCAGCTTCAACAAGCATTGAGTTCCAACCAGCAAAACCTTAGCCTTCAACAGATATCTAGCTTTGACATGTACCAGCTTCCTCTTCTAAAATCATCAATGAACTCCATCCTCAATAGGCTTTTAACTTCAATGCAGGCCTTCACAAGAGAGAGTCAAGTAATAGAGGAAGTTGGGATGTTAAGATGCTTAATGATAACCCAGGGAAATCATCAAGATCTGAACACATCTAGTGAAAGTTATCCTCAAGATTCTACCCAATCAAAGCAGGCTCTACATCCCTCCTAATGAGAGATGGAACCCTTTATGGGGACCTTGTGTCATGGGATGGAATAGAGGCACAAGAAGCTCTCTATGTTTGACAGAAGAGAACAGTCTATTCTAGAGCTCTTCCTATTTTCTCCTATTTCTCCTAAGTCTTCAATCAACATCTTCAATCCAAGCAATCCTCATGCACCAACCTTGATCTTTGTATTCAATCTTCTCCATTGATTCTTCATGCTTCCACAAGCCCAAACCAAGCCCACACCCCAAAATAAAAGCCCAGAAACCCAAACAGACAAACATAACCCCCAAGTGGGAACACCAAACAAACACTCCATTGGCAAAATATACTAAAAATAGTAAAATAGTATTTAAAATTCTAGGATTTATTCTAAGGGGATTTCTACATCTACCCTATATACCCTATATGTCCCATAACCTAATTCATGCTAAAAACCCCAAAATAAAATGTTAGAAGGCACCTATGTTGAGTTTAAACCCTAATTATACTAACCTAATGTTCTCTAATCAAAACTAATCAAAATTAATCCACAAAAATGTGGAATAAATCCAGGGGGAACTTAATGTTCTAATCTAACTACCACAAAAAGAATGGAATCAAAATATGAGTTTAAATGACCAAACAAAATTCACCAAATGATATGTACAAACAAAATGAAAATAAAATGCAATTAAATGTAAAAATCACCAAAAATAGGAAAGTGCTTAAAATGATATTTTTATTTTCTCACAATTTTCTTCAGACAATTATTAAAATGTAGCAAAAATCCCCATATCAAAATGATTATTTTTTTGATTTTATATAAATTTTCAAAGAACCAAAAATAATATGAAGAAAATGATGAAAATATGAGAAAAAAGAGAAACACGCGTGTCAAATAGTAATTAAAAGCAGTTCAAAACACTAGTTGGGCCCAGGAGGGGGTGTAGAAAGCATTACGCGCTAGGCCCATGTTGTAATCAGAAAATAAAATAAAAAAACAAACATTCGGTGCAAATAGCACCCAAAACACGTGCAATCTGGATGGGCCTCTCAGATGGGGGTGGGAATATCATTTGATCCTAAGCCCATGGTTAGCATTTTAATGAAACGCTTCGTTTCATGCTCAGCATTTACCCTTCACAAAATGAAACCAAATCCCAGCCACACGGTCCTGCTCTGAGTCAAAGTCCTAGGGCAATCTAACGGTCCCTGTTCATCGTCCCTAAATACCTCAGATGACCTAACAATCTCTCAGGCGGTGGTTCACGGTGGAAACCACCGTCTTCTCCGGTGAGCCTCCGTTCTCAGGTCATCAATCAAGTTAAAAATTATACCAATCCTACTTGTTTTTCCACGTAGATTACCAATCCAACCTCAGAATCCCTTGAATCTCAGTCTATTTTAAAACACGAAGGGAATTTCAGAATACACACAATTCTTGATCAACACAAATCTTGAATCTAAAGCTATGGATCGAATCCTCATGTTACACTGATTACTTTGCACTATCCAAGCATGCTTAATTCATCCAAGATCACCATAACCAACTCTCAACAGAATTTGCACTCCATGATCCAACATCATCAATTGTTACCAAACTCTCCAGAATCGTTCTCTAATTATCCTAGATCCTAACCTCATGAAGATTTCTATCTAATTCAGCCTATAATGGTGTATAATTGGAAAGTTACATACCTGCAAGGATGAGATCCACAGAAGGTCTTTGAGGCACGAAACAAGCTTCAAATTGATGCAAACACCTTCAATGAAGCACTAGGAACACTCTCCAATCTTCAATTTGGCTTGAACTCTTTTCCAACTCCAAATCCGATTTTGAACTTTTCTTGCAAAATTCAGTTATGGCTCTCTCTCCACAGCACGAAATCACCAACTCTCTCCATCTGAGCACACTCTAAACTATTTATAGAACACATTGATGGGCTTTTGATCCACTCTTAAGGCCCAAACAGCTTGCTTCAAATTTCTGTCATGGAGATGGAAAATCCAATACCACAGTCGTTTAAATCTTGCTTACAGCTAGCTTAAAATTCCCTCTTTCAATCATATGAACCAAGGTAAAGGTGTTTGGATGATTAACTAAGCCTGAATCAGCTTGTGTAGTGTTTTGGTTATGTAACTTGAATTTCAAGTAAGAGGTTTACAAGACATGTCCATGATTCTGACCTCTAATCAAAAATGTGTTAATGCCATCCTTTCTAAAACATCTTTTCCAATTGAAGTGAGTATATACATGAGGTATTTTGGACCTATAACTTGGATTTTGCATTTTCCCTCCATAAGCTCATTTGAAATCCTTCCATATTTAAACCAATTTTGGGCATTTTGGACTACAAGCCATTCTAGCTCACCATGACCTCTTGTCTAGCCTAAAAATGACATTTGGAACACATATCATGTTGGGCAAAATTTCATTTGAAGAGTGGAAGATGGAGATTTGGGTCCATGTTGAAAAATGACTTATAATTCAACTTTCCCAAAATACCCCTGAGTTGCCAAGACCATAACTTGAGTTACAAAAATCCTCTTGAGGACTTCGAGTACTCAAATTAAATCTAAGATCAAGATCTACAACTCTTATGTTGGCCAAGAGTTCATTTGAAAATTCCTTGATGGGCAAAAGTTGCTTGGAAGTCAAGTGACTTTCACAGATAAATTTCAATGTCCTCTGATAACCCATAACTTGTAAGCAACATAACTTGAGTTCTATAAATCTCCTTGAAGACTTCTAGTACTCAAATTAAAGCTATTGAGAAGCTCTACAAGTTTAATATTGACCAAGAATTCATTTGAAACTTTCATTTTGACTTATCTGGCTTGGAAATTAGGCCTAAATTAGGGTTTTTTACACTGAAACCCTAATCTAATGACCCCTCCTCTTCTTGATCCCTCTTGATTTCCCCTTGGCACAACACCACACATATATCCCCATATCAATTCATGACTTCCACAACCTCCAAGATGACCTTGATACTCTTCAATCACTCAGTTGACCTAAGGTTACCCTAGGGTTGACCCAGATGAAACCCTAGTTGACTGCATTCAACTGTAGCTCTTGCAATCACACCAATGACTTGACTCATTTTCAAAATGACCCTCTAAGACCTCCATGATGCTAGCACACATTCCATACCCTCAGTTCATAGCTCATGTCTCATTGATGATCCTCAAACACCCCCCCAAATAGGAGATAGATCCACTGCTTGACCTTCTAACTGTTCAAAGCTTCAATTCCTCAGTTGTTAACTTAGATAATCTTGAATTTGAATAAGAACCCCTTTGATGTGCTCCTTTAGATAAGAATGGCACTTGATCCCTTGCTGGATGACTTGCTTATGCTATGCTATGCAAATGGATGAACTATGTACATGATCTATTATGCAGATAATAATGCAATTGAAAACACAACTCAAGTGAAATGTGTTGGTCAAATTTTAGGGTGCAACAGCTGCCCCTATTCAAGCGGCTTGGACCCGACTGGGTGAAGAGCGAACAACCTTCAAACAATCGAGGTACGAGACGATTGAATACCAAAGAACCCTGAAATTTGCCAACTGCAGAAATAAACTGCGCCACTGCTTGGGGAACGACATTTGTTGAGTGAACCTGATTGTTATGGTAACAACGGATCATTCGTCGGGGAATAACTCTGATTTTGACTATCACCACCCATGTAACACCACGGGTACTGAACTATCTTTGCAAAAACTCCTCTGTCCATAACTGGACTAACCTTGTCAACACAAGAAGAGAAACAAATTCATTCACACGAGTAAAGATCCCATCATCCCAGGAACAAACTTCTCCACAATTGTCCTCAAATTTCGTCACCACGAAAAACCATAAACTTGTCATCACGAAGAAATCCTATCATCACAGGAATAAAATTCGCCCTTATCAGTACTTTTCAAACTTGTCCTCAGCAAGGCTCCATATTCCATCATCATGGAGAAATAAAACTTGTCGACTCCACTGGGGATGGGCTATCCGCATCTCGTCAACACAAGGAGATCCTATCAGCATGGACAATAAAGTCTTATTTACGTCTTATCAACACAGGAACTCCTATTAACATAGAAATAACTTGTCCACGTCAGGACTCACGTCTCGTCAACATAAGGGAAATAGATTCATTAACATGAATGAATCCTATCATCATAGGAATACCATTCTTGTACCTCTCTGAACTCACATTTCGTCAACACGAAGAAATCCTATCCACATAGGCATAAATTGTCCTCATCAGGATGCATGTTCCGTCAACACAGAGAGAGTAACCCGTCAACACGAATAAAACCTATCAACATAGGCGTAAATTGTCCTCATCAGGACTCCATATTCCGTCATCACGGAGAAAGTAATTCGTCAACACGAATAAATCCTATCAGCATAGGCGTAACTTATCCTCATCAGGACTCCATATTCCGTCAACACGGAGAAATAATTCGTCAACACGAATAAATCCTATCAACATAGGCATAAATTGTCCTCATCAGGACTCCATATTCCATCAACACGGAGAAATAATTCGTCAACAAGAATAAATCCTATCAACATAGGCATAAATTGTCCTCATCAGGACTCCATATTTCGTCAACACGGAGAAATAATTCTTCGACACGAATAAATCCTATCAACATAGGCATAAATTGTCCTCATCAGGATTCCATATTCCGTCAACACGGAGAAATAATTCTTCGTCTTCAACAGGACTCCATATTCCATCATCATGGAGGAGTAATTCGTCAACACGAATAAATCCTATCAACATAGCTGGGGATATTCTGAAATCCAATGGCCGACACCCGTCCTGAAAACAAGCGACCACTTCTGAAATTTTGATACATGGAACCCTGAGATGCTACTGCAGCAACAAACTTGACAAAACAGTCCGCTGATCGGACACGAGAAAACCTCAATCAGTAACTCTGCGGGGATGGTAATAAACTGAATCACATCATCATATGTCTCACGACGAGACCTTGATTGTCTGAAAAGACATCTGAGCTTTAGAACTCCACACTCCTGTTGAGAAACACACCTGAAAGCAAAAGGTTAACCAACCTGATTTATGTTTCAACATGCGCATGTTTGACAATGGCGTAATGTTCCATACATCATGGACATGCTACGCGTTTTCTAGATGGATGCAAACATGATAATGCATGCACATGCAAATGTAGGTTCGGGCTGCCGGGAACAGCTATGATAAGCTTGCTTCAACAACGATGGCTGCTGAGGACAAACACCACCCTACTGGGGAATGAACGGGTACCACCAAGTATTCCGGCAAAATAAATGCCAGGACATACAACCAACTCTGCCGGGGAGAGCTTTAAACCTTCGATCTCCACTGGGAGGAAAGAATAACACCTGCTGGGGAGAGAAAACTCCGCTGGGGAAGAAACGACTCTCTTGGGGAATATTAACCGACTCCGCTGGGGAGAATAAACAACCCTACTGGGGATAGGGCATCCTTTTGGAGGGTCTACCAAAGTCATAGCCAACAGATTTTCCTCAGATGCAATGTCAGTAGATTCTGTTGAAGGTGGAGGAGCATCTGTAAGGAGCAAAGGATAAGATTTCTTGACAGTCCAGAATAGAGTTCTTGCAGCCTCAGCAAATCTGAGCTTTGCATCATCAGAACAGATGTTCTTCAGATTTGAGGCCACAGAGTTGAATCTGTTGATGAATCCATTTCAGATGATGTCAGATTCTTTGGCATCCATTGTTGCTGAGCATTTCTTCTGTACAGTACCTAAATACAACTGTATTTCTTGCAAAAAAGTTTGAAATAAATGATTAACATTAAGTCTGGGCTTTGGATGTAACAAAGTTTCCAGAGTTACAGGTTTTGGTTGGGGAGTTGGTGGAAAAAGAGATTTTTGAATTGAGATCAGAGGAGGAGGATAGTATGGAATGAAAGGTATTGTTGCGGTGGAAATAGGATTACAAACTATTAATGAGTTTGAATCGCAATTCAATTTACAACCGCTCTTTGATTTATCCGAAGGAAAAGGTCAAAAAGGGAAAACCTATTTTGCATCGTAAACACAATGCGGGGAAAGATCTAGGGTTCGGGGGTTGGTTAAATTTAGGGAAGGTATTAGCACCCTAAACTTCTGTAGTACTCTACAGGAACCTTTTGTTCAAATGTTTACTATTTGCTTTATTTATTTGCTTAAGGTATATGTACAAAGGGATTAAAAGTGAGAAAAGAGACCTAAGGGGTTAGTTCTAAGTTTACTCGGCAAGACGTCGCATCTTGTGCCTACATATCCTTACGGGAATGGAATCAGAGTAACTGTAGTTCCCTTCAAAAGGGAGGTTAGAAACGTCTTGACTGTGGTCAAGGTCTCAAGGGGAATAAACGCATCTTAAGGACACGCTTACATGGAGTCTTAAACTCCGATCTCTATGTTATAAATTGTTAAGTGCATTAGGGTTAGGTTAGGGATTCCGCGGCGGGAAACCCTAAAATGAGTGCGGCGACCCTTTTGGCATAACACTAGGATAAAAGCAATTTTGCCCACGGCGGGACACCTAGGCTAAACAGGGTTTGATCCATTAAAGGGGTAAGGCTATTGACTCGGCGGCCAAAAGGCTGGACCTAATCCTTCGGAAGGATAAAACTGTAAAAAAAATGTGAAAATATGACAAATCATTATATGGAGGAATAATTAAGGTACAAAAATAAGGAAAGTAATAAAGGCAGAGGGTATAAAGAAACAAAGAAACATTTCTGAAAACATGAAGAATATGAAAATATGTAATGACACTTAGAATGAAGTGAGGGAGGAAAATAGTGTGGGGCTGTGGCCACCACAAGCACATCTCAACCTCAAGCATGCAAATGAAATGCAGGAATAAAGAAAATAAAAGGTACACAAAATGACACGGCAAACATAAGGAGTTCCTTACGAAAAGGTTTTAATTTTTTAATATTTTAATTATGTAAAAAAATGTTTTAATTTTTTTAATATTTTAATTATATATATAAAAAGGTTTTAATTTTAAAATGGAATTACTTAGTTAAAAAAAATTTAAGTTTAAATTATAAAAAAAATGTTAAGTTTAAATTATATATAAAAAAAAATGTTTTTGGGAACAAAAAGGTTTTTTTTAGAAAAAAATGTTTACGGGAACAAAAAAAGGCTTTTTTGGAAAAAAATGTTTACGGGAACAAAAAAAAAAGTTTTTTTTGGGAAAAAATGTTTACGGGAACAATTGGGAATAAAAAAAAGGTTTTTTTTTTGGGAAAAAATATTTACGGGAACAAAAAAGGTTTTTTTTGGGAAAAAATGTTTTAGTTTTAATAAAAAAGGTTTTGATTTTGAAAAAGGTTTTGATAAAAAAAAAATAACAATAGAATTGCAAATGCAAACAGACAATTAATGGACATGCAAACAATCCTATACGACACAATCATGGTTCATACAGATCAAAATCTACGGATCTAAACAACAATGAAGGTTAACATGGCAAGGATGCAAATAAATATGAAAAATGCAAAGGATTTAGTAATTTAACGGACCTAAACACATTAACATGGCAAAATATGCACATAAACATGAAAAGGCAAAAGGTTTAGTAATTTAACCTACGAAGCGGAGGTTTGCTTCGGTAAATGTGAAAAAAGTTTGAATAAGGGAACACTGGAGAGCTCCAATCCTTCTTAAGAGTTGTGGGAACGACCGCCTTTCTTCTCTGGGGATCTCCTTTGTTTCTCCCTCTCTCTCCTCTTTTCTGAAGAAAACCTTCTGACCCCTCTTAGGTTTTTTTCATTCTCTCCTCTTTTCCAACAAGGCAACACATGTATATATAGGGAACAAATTAGGGTTAACACCAAATTGTCAATAATGTCCCTAAAGCCCATTTTAAAGCCCAAACTAAATAATTAGTTAAGAAAAAATAAAATTTAAATAATTTAAAATAATTAAAATAAACTTAAAATAAAAACTAATAATCCTATTGATTCCTAAAATAAAAAATATTATAAAAGGAACAAAATTTTTCAATATTTTTTTATTTTATGATTTTTTGGATATTTTTATGAATAATTTAGAAAAAAGTGAAAATAATATTTTAAAAAATGATTTAATTAAAATACGAAAATAATAATTAAATAATAATAAAAGACTATTTTTGTTATTTTTTTAATGAAAGATAGAAAAATTTAGAGTAAAAATAATAAAGAACAAAAAAAAGTGACAAAGGTGAGATTTAATTTTTAAAATAGTTAGAAAAAAAAGATTTAATTTTAAAAAGAAATTAGAGAAAAAAAAGATTTAATTTTAAAAAGAAGTTAGAGAAAAAAAGATTTAATTTTAAAAAAGTTAGAAAAAAAAATTTAGTTTTAAAAAGGTTAGAAAAAAATATTTAATTTTAAAAAAGTTAGAAAAAAAAAGATTTAGCTTTAAAAGGTTAGAAAAAAGATTTAATTTTAAAAAGTTAGAAAAAAAGATTTAATTTTAAAAAAAAGTATTAGATTTTTATTTAAAAAAAAGTATTAGAATTTGATTAAAAAAAAGTGTTAGAAATTAATTTAAAAAAGGTTATGAAAAATTTACTCTTTAAAGAAAAGAAAAAAAAAGTTAAATTTTAATCTAAATCCTAAAAGTTAGTAAGAAGAGCTTAAAATGACTTAAATAAATAAACTAAATAGAAAAAAAAAAGTTAATAAAAAACATTAGTAAAGTTATAAAAAAGGTTAATTAAATTATTATTAGTTAAAAAAAACAAGATTTAAAAAAAAGGTTAATTTATTAAGTTAATAAGAATTTAAAATAAAAATAAAAAAGAAAGGGTAAAATTTGGGGTATTACAGTTGCCCCTATTTAAATGGCTACACCGGACGATTTGAGTGACAGAGACTCGTGGAATCGTGGTGGAGAGATTTAAATATAGATAACCGAAAATTTTGCCCTTATATGCGACGATATGCAATGCTATGGACAAAACTGGAACGACTTAATGCAGATGATGCCATGACTATGATATGATGCGTATGCTGGAATAATGAATGCGAAAATGCTGACGAAACATGACGACACCGAGAAAGACGCCACGAGAAGAAACACACTGGGGAAAATGACGCGCTGAGACACAGTACATCACTGGGGAATTCTAAAAATGATAGTCAACTGGTGCGAATGACCAATTGTCACTTTTAGAAAAGGAACGAGATCCTCGAATGGAGATGGTACCTATGAGACGGCCTCCACTGGGGAATCTAAAAATAAAACTGGATCACGTACGATTGTAAGATCGATTACAGAATGCTGGAGCATTGAGCAAGGAATAACATCCAAGCTTCTGTAAACTACCCCTCGTGACAGGATCAAACGGACTTTTCGGCACTCCGTAGCAAATATACAGGGTAAAGACCGACTGTATGCCAAAATAAATGGACTTTGATGGGAATTGCCCTGATAAGCTTCTCGAGGGAGAACTGTCACTTATCGTTGGAAGGGACTTATGTGCAAAAAATGGATAAGCACTCAAATAAAGAGGCTGCTGCTTATCTGATAAATAAATCTTCTCGCATTTAAGGTCGGCGCCTGGAATACGATTCTGATTCTTCTCTTACTGAAGGATAAATAAACTTCTTCATGCTTCAGAATCGTGCTCTCCTGAACATGAAAAGGGTAAACTGAACTTCCTCATACTTCAGGATCGTGCTCTCCTGAATATGATACTGGATGACTGAATTTCTTCATATTTCAGAATCGTGCTCTCCTGAATATGAAACTGAATGACTGAAGATACTCATATTTCAGAATCGTGCTCTCCTGAATATGATTTGGTTGTAAATGAATTTTTCCATACTTCAGAATCGTGCTTTCCTGAATATGAAACTGGGTAATCGAACTTCCTCATAACTCAGAATCGTGCTCTCCTGAATATGATTCGGTTCCTGAAATTTCTTCATTCTTCAGAATCGTGCTCTCCTGAAAAACGGCCAACTGAACTTCCTCATAACTCAGAATCGTGCTCTCCTGAATATGATTCCGTTCCTTCTTTTACTAAAGGATAAATGAACTTCTTCATAACTCAGAATCGTGCTCTCCTGAATATGAAACTGAATATACTCATACTTCAGAATCGTGCTCTCCTGAATATGAAACTGGTTGACTGAATATACTCATATTTCAGAATCGTGCTCTCCTGAATATGATTTGGTTGTAAATGAATTTTTCCATACTTCAGAATCGTGCTCTCCTGAATATGAAAAGGGCTAATTGAACTTCCTCATAACTCAGAATCGTGCTCTCCTGAATATGATTCGGCTTTTTCTTTTACTAAAGGGTAAATGAACTTCTTCATAATTCAGAATCGTGCTCTCCTGAATATGATTCCGCTCAAACCTCCCCGTACTTCAAGATCGTGCTCTCCTGAATACGATTTGGTTCAAACCTCCCATACTTCAAGACGACAGGTAAATGGAAGCCCAACTGCTCCATGGAGATGGCCATTTGCTGCGAGTCATAACGAAGATAGGATCGGTTTCTTAGGTGAGAAATGTTGTATACCGATGTTGTAAGATGTAAAGTGTTGTACCGATGTTGTAACATGTAGGATTGTAAAGTGTTGTACTGATAGATTTTCCAGGCGTGAACTGGCGTGTATCTGTAAATGATTGTAGTTGATTTTCTTGAAAGATAGTGCAAAATAAATGCACGTCCGGGTACAGTGATAAATTTCTCGGCGAGATAGTCGCGTATCTGTCATGGTATGGTGAAAATCTTTAGACGGTGCAAAATAAATGCACGTCCGATTGGGCTCGACGACCGACAAGACCGGGATTCAATCTAGGATCGAGCTAGAAAGAAAAAAATGGCAATTAAGACTCCATCGAGGGAATGAACTCGAAGGGCAGATATCTTATCCTGGCGAGGAAAGATAGCTGAAGTAACCGTCATCCACGAGGATCGAGCTCTGTGGGGAAACTGGAAACACATATGTATTTTATGCTTAGGGCTAACAATCTATCTGGAGAGAATGGACAAACCCAGTTACTCGGCGGTAACAATCAATGATGGCGAAACACAATGAACCTGTGAATGCTAACGCATATGTTACTGCGTATGCTAATGTGAATGTATGTTAATGTCTATGTATGTTAATGTTTATGTATGCAAGATGTTATGAAATGAGTATGTAATGAGTATGTAATGAATATGTAATGAATATGTAATGAAATAGGCATGTGATGCTTATGCCCTTGCGTACGCTGACGAAACTGACTAGAGACGGGACGAGAGATGAAATAAACATCTCGACGGAGATACCCTGCGTTCTCTGCAACCAATACGTCAATCATGGGTAAGAAAGATCAATGGTAGAACCAAATCTGGTTTTAAAGTTCTGAATTCTCTGCTGGGGACTGTGATGAGGCAATAGTTTAGGAGCCTGTTGCAACACTGAGGTTTATTGGGGAATGAAGGCCGCCGTGAGTAAAATCCATCGGGTGCATGAAGAAAAGTTGTGAAACCACATGAAGGACCTTATAGTAGTCGCCATTTGTTTCTTCAAAAAACACGGTGCCCCAGGATATTTGTGTTGTAAAGTATGGTCATCTCAAGAGGATTTTATAGAGAACACGGAGTCTGGTTGCCCCACTGTTTTCAAACTCTTTGAGAGATTTGTCAGGTCTCGACGTAACTGGCACAAATTAATCGTGTTACGACGAAATCTTTGGGAAATAGCTCTTAAGAACGTCAGACTCGCGTTGGTAAGCGAATTGGGAAACTGCCTGCCCCTGTTTAGCAGGATCTTCAAGTTCCATGGGTTATGTTCATATGTAAATCTCTAAGATATCAAGCAAAGTTGTCATGCCTGAAATGCCTATCCTGAGCTTGTCAATGTACACATATATTTGTCTTGAATTTTTGTTTTGAAAAAAAGATATCGCAATAACTTGTGACCGAAATCACTAGTCAGGATATAAGTTTTAATTATAATGCCATCATGAATTTTTTTCTGAGCATAGCTCGTAGGAGTCAGGAAACGTGATCTTGTCAAGTATGCTTTCAACCGAAGTCCTACTTCAATTAGGTCTTTTAAAGGTTGTATCGTGGCTCAGTTCACGGTTTAAGAAACAAAAGGATAAAGGCTCAAAGTTATATTTGTACCCACCCATTCTTCGTGATGTTCTCCAATCCTAATTCAGTTAACCGGATACGAACGCTCATATCTCAAGCGGATTTGCTATGGTCGAGAACTTATCAAGGCTTTGGACATGGCAGTCGCTCACCTATTACACGATCTTGTTCTTTACTAGGGACTATTTATTGTACCCTCTTGTTTTGCTTTTATTCCCTAACTTTTGCCTGGACAACGTCTTTTGATCTGACTTTGGAGTCCAGCGGGATGCCCCAGTTTTGCCTAAGTCTCCTTCATAGGTTTTGACTTAGCGGGCTCTTATTTTTTTTGAATATTCTTTTATGCACAAGTCGTGTAAATCTTTTGAAAGGCTCGTGACTGCCCCACTCCTTAGGTAACCGAGGGATAGCCATTGTATTGGACTTCTTAAGATGCTAAGGATAAATTCTCGAAGGTTGGCTCTTCCTTTTTAAGAGTCTAAGCGCTCGATCGGTTTAACTGAAACCTACCCTGCCCCAGGTTAGGATGAAGGTTCTTAAAAAGAAAGAAAAAACTCCTACTTCAAGGCTCAAAGAGGTTAACGAGGGATTAACATCCTTATATCTCCAGTGTTTGGGATTTGAAACAATGCCTTACATCATCAGCGGGTTTCAATCGAAAGCATACGACAAGAAATCTGACGTTTTGGGTTCGTCATCCTCCCCCCAATTCTCCATCAGAACAAGAGATCGGGTAAAGTTGGCATTATAATTTATGAAAACGTTTTTGAATGAGTGAAGCGAATGGATTTATTCAAGACAAACATATGCGTTGCATTAATTAATCAAAGATAAACAAGTTCGTGCATGCTAAATATGCTTAATCAAAGAGAAATGCATATAAATAAACAAATGAACTGTCGGAAAAATCCTTCTAAATGTTTATGAAATCTTGCATTCAAGAGTAACAGTTTCCTTTGGCGGAGCCTCAATGGAAAGGACGTCTGGTTCATGATCACTGTGAGTCGTCATGGCTTACCCCAGTTATGCTGGTCACATCTTCAACAGTTTTCAGTCGTTGCTTCAAAATAAATTTCCCAGATCCTTTGTTGATCCCGGTCATATCACCTTGAGGGTTACTGAAATGAAGCGGGCTAGGCCTTTGAATAATGACTGGATTCGGCTGATAGGCGTAGCATGCTTTGCAGAATTTGCACTTGACGAGTGAGGAACCCCGAAAGGAGTCTCGGTCTTCAGCTGAGCATCGCCAAAAGACAACTTCTTCGTTTCTAGCAAATTTCTGACAACTTTCTTAAGAGCATAGCAATTCTCTAGATCATGGCCGGGCGCACCCTCATGAAATAAACAATGAGCGGTAGCGTTGTAACTTGCAGGTAATGGATTAGGTGGAGGATTAGGAGGCGGACCCAAAGCCCGAGTAGTGATGAGACCTTGCTTGACCAAAGAGGGATACAACTCGGTAAAAGTCATTGGAATCGGCGGACAAGGCTTATACGTTCTTCTATTCGGCATATTCTGGCGAGGAGCCGGACTCTTTGGCTGTTGAGGAGCAGGAGTATTGGGTGCCTGTAGGTAGTTGACAGGAGGCGGCTAAACAGGAGGTTGTTGCATAGGTTGATACATGGGAACCTGTTGATTGAAAGAAGGTGTAATAGCTGCCACATAGGGTTGTTGAGCATATTGGACCGGGTACCCTTGAGGTTGAGCATAACCTTGCAGATGCCGATAAAAGCGTTCCCTTGGTTTACCAGAGGATATAGCATTAGTCTCACTCTCCTTCTTTTTCTGGGAGCTATAAGGAGGTTTCTTCGGCTGATCCTTAGAAGCGCCATGATTATTTGTCATTTTACCCCTCTTCATACCCAATTCAATCTTGACACCCACAGCAACGATGTCGGAGAAATTTGAAGTCACACTACCCACCATTCTCTCGTAAAATTCTGGACGGACTGTGTCGACAAACCAATCAGCTAACTCTTTCTCGGTCAAAGGAGGTTCTACCTGCGAAGCAGTTTCTCTCCACCTTTGAGCATACTCTTTGAATGACTCAGAATTCTTTTGTGACATACTCAGCAACTGTCTTCTGTCAGGAGCCAGATCCATATTGTACTTGTAGTGTTTGATGAAAGCGTCAGATAAATCCTGGAAACTCTTAACGCGAGACTGGTCCAGAGTTAAATACCACTTGGAGGAAGCACCCTTCAAACTGTCTTGGAAGCAATGAATCATCAGTTTATCATTCTCAACATGGGCAGCCATTTTGCGATAATACATGATCAAATGGCTCTTAGGACAGGTGGCACCTTCATAGCGATCGAAGCCCGGAGTTTTGAACTTCGGGGGAATAACCAAACCCGAAACCAAACAAACATCCCTTGCAGCGGTCCCAAAAATTTGATCACCCTCTACCTTTTTCAATCTCTGGACGATGGTGTTTACTTCCTCACGAAGCTTATCATGTTTCTCATAACCCTCAACATTCTCATCAAGATTATCAAAAGCTGTCTCATTGAAGTACGGTTGCGCACGAGTGTGTACAACAGGTGGTGCAAAGATAGGAGCCCCCCTAGAAACTTCAGAAAACAAGGGCACGGCTTGCTGAACAGGTTGATTAATCGGAACAGTGGCTTGAGGAGGCACAAAACCGGGAGCAAGACCATAAGGTGGGTCCCTTGCTACGGTCACACTTGGTGGAGGGTCCACAGTAACGCCGGTAATCTCAGAAACAACAGTGGGCTGGGTATCCATCTTAGCATTCATGACATGTAACAATTCCATCATACGCCCCATACCCCCTCGAAGGTCTTCAAGTTCATTGCTAAGGCGATCAATCTCTTTTGCCTGATCCTCCATTCTTTTCCGAGTTTGAGCTCTGGTGTTGTATTGGTGCCGAGAACTCAGGGTGACGAAACTGGAAGGTGAGAGAACCGAGTGTGAGAAATCGGGAGACACATGTAATGCAAGAGTATGATGCTAAAATGTGAATGTAAATGAAGATTTCATGGAATTCAAAACATTTACGAATGTCGTGGGGTACCAAAGAAATCTTTTTCTTGTTTTGTCATTCTATTTTTTTTTATTTATGGTATCCCGCAATATCCATAAATGATGTTTGAACTTCATGAAATACAATGCGATGAGATGCTTTATGGATGCAATGCATGAAAACACACAAAGTCTTAGGTTAAAGGCTTGCATGAGGTTCAAAGGCAAGTACCCTCCCCTGAAGTTAGATGGTTCATCCTGTCCTACAAAAGTAACCAGGTTCTAAGGGATCTCAATATCATTGATCCTTCACCAGGGTGGTTGTTCAGAAGGCAACTTACTTGCCAACCAAAACCCTCCAAGTTTAAGATCTCAATGAGCGTAGTATCGAGTGTCAACCAACTTTAGTCTGCACCAAAGCCGGTTACCTCACTACTTTCTAAAGGCCAAGATGAGCTAACTAGGGTTCTAAAAGTCAGTTAGTGCATTGACAACATATGGCAGCCTCAATATTATCCTCAACTTGACTTAAGGAATATAAGCACCAACCAAGAAGTCGCACTAACTATGGCCACCAGATCAACCGTATCGATATACGTCGTACAGTTTCCTTGGTCTATTGCCATTTACCTAAGGTACACTAGATCCGGGTGTAGGACCTATCTCACAGCACAAGGAACAGTCCCACAATCAAAGCACAAATATATACATGCAAATGAATAATGTCACAGATAGTAATAAATATGAACAAGTTAGGGATAACCCTCAAAAGTTAAAGGAGTCCCCAGTGAAGTCGCCATTTTCTGTTGCGGTGGAAATAGGATTACAAACTATTAATGAGTTTGAATCGCAATTCAATTTACAACCGCTCTTTGATTTATCCGAAGGAAAAGGTCAAAAAGGGAAAACCTATTTTGCATCGTAAACACAATGCGGGGAAAGATCTAGGGTTCGGGGGTTGGTTAAATTTAGGGAAGGTATTAGCACCCTAAACTTCTGTAGTACTCTACAGGAACCTTTTGTTCAAATGTTTACTATTTGCTTTATTTATTTGCTTAAGGTATATGTACAAAGGGATTAAAAGTGAGAAAAGAGACCTAAGGGGTTAGTTCTAAGTTTACTCGGCAAGACGTCGCATCTTGTGCCTACATATCCTTACGGGAATGGAATCAGAGTAACTGTAGTTCCCTTCAAAAGGGAGGTTAGAAACGTCTTGACTGTGGTCAAGGTCTCAAGGGGAATAAACGCATCTTAAGGACACGCTTACATGGAGTCTTAAACTCCGATCTCTATGTTATAAATTGTTAAGTGCATTAGGGTTAGGTTAGGGATTCCGCGGCGGGAAACCCTAAAATGAGTGCGGCGACCCTTTTGGCATAACACTAGGATAAAAGCAATTTTGCCCACGGCGGGACACCTAGGCTAAACAGGGTTTGATCCATTAAAGGGGTAAGGCTATTGACTCGGCGGCCAAAAGGCTGGACCTAATCCTTCGGAAGGATAAAACTGTAAAAAAAATGTGAAAATATGACAAATCATTATATGGAGGAATAATTAAGGTACAAAAATAAGGAAAGTAATAAAGGCAGAGGGTATAAAGAAACAAAGAAACATTTCTGAAAACATGAAGAATATGAAAATATGTAATGACACTTAGAATGAAGTGAGGGAGGAAAATAGTGTGGGGCTGTGGCCACCACAAGCACATCTCAACCTCAAGCATGCAAATGAAATGCAGGAATAAAGAAAATAAAAGGTACACAAAATGACACGGCAAACATAAGGAGTTCCTTACGAAAAGGTTTTAATTTTTTAATATTTTAATTATGTAAAAAAATGTTTTAATTTTTTTAATATTTTAATTATATATATAAAAAGGTTTTAATTTTAAAATGGAATTACTTAGTTAAAAAAAATTTAAGTTTAAATTATAAAAAAAATGTTAAGTTTAAATTATATATAAAAAAAAATGTTTTTGGGAACAAAAAGGTTTTTTTTAGAAAAAAATGTTTACGGGAACAAAAAAAGGCTTTTTTGGAAAAAAATGTTTACGGGAACAAAAAAAAAAGTTTTTTTTGGGAAAAAATGTTTACGGGAACAATTGGGAATAAAAAAAAGGTTTTTTTTTTGGGAAAAAATATTTACGGGAACAAAAAAGGTTTTTTTTGGGAAAAAATGTTTTAGTTTTAATAAAAAAGGTTTTGATTTTGAAAAAGGTTTTGATAAAAAAAAAATAACAATAGAATTGCAAATGCAAACAGACAATTAATGGACATGCAAACAATCCTATACGACACAATCATGGTTCATACAGATCAAAATCTACGGATCTAAACAACAATGAAGGTTAACATGGCAAGGATGCAAATAAATATGAAAAATGCAAAGGATTTAGTAATTTAACGGACCTAAACACATTAACATGGCAAAATATGCACATAAACATGAAAAGGCAAAAGGTTTAGTAATTTAACCTACGAAGCGGAGGTTTGCTTCGGTAAATGTGAAAAAAGTTTGAATAAGGGAACACTGGAGAGCTCCAATCCTTCTTAAGAGTTGTGGGAACGACCGCCTTTCTTCTCTGGGGATCTCCTTTGTTTCTCCCTCTCTCTCCTCTTTTCTGAAGAAAACCTTCTGACCCCTCTTAGGTTTTTTTCATTCTCTCCTCTTTTCCAACAAGGCAACACATGTATATATAGGGAACAAATTAGGGTTAACACCAAATTGTCAATAATGTCCCTAAAGCCCATTTTAAAGCCCAAACTAAATAATTAGTTAAGAAAAAATAAAATTTAAATAATTTAAAATAATTAAAATAAACTTAAAATAAAAACTAATAATCCTATTGATTCCTAAAATAAAAAATATTATAAAAGGAACAAAATTTTTCAATATTTTTTTATTTTATGATTTTTTGGATATTTTTATGAATAATTTAGAAAAAAGTGAAAATAATATTTTAAAAAATGATTTAATTAAAATACGAAAATAATAATTAAATAATAATAAAAGACTATTTTTGTTATTTTTTTAATGAAAGATAGAAAAATTTAGAGTAAAAATAATAAAGAACAAAAAAAAGTGACAAAGGTGAGATTTAATTTTTAAAATAGTTAGAAAAAAAAGATTTAATTTTAAAAAGAAATTAGAGAAAAAAAAGATTTAATTTTAAAAAGAAGTTAGAGAAAAAAAGATTTAATTTTAAAAAAGTTAGAAAAAAAAATTTAGTTTTAAAAAGGTTAGAAAAAAATATTTAATTTTAAAAAAGTTAGAAAAAAAAAGATTTAGCTTTAAAAGGTTAGAAAAAAGATTTAATTTTAAAAAGTTAGAAAAAAAGATTTAATTTTAAAAAAAAGTATTAGATTTTTATTTAAAAAAAAGTATTAGAATTTGATTAAAAAAAAGTGTTAGAAATTAATTTAAAAAAGGTTATGAAAAATTTACTCTTTAAAGAAAAGAAAAAAAAAGTTAAATTTTAATCTAAATCCTAAAAGTTAGTAAGAAGAGCTTAAAATGACTTAAATAAATAAACTAAATAGAAAAAAAAAAAGTTAATAAAAAACATTAGTAAAGTTATAAAAAAGGTTAATTAAATTATTATTAGTTAAAAAAAACAAGATTTAAAAAAAAGGTTAATTTATTAAGTTAATAAGAATTTAAAATAAAAATAAAAAAGAAAGGGTAAAATTTGGGGTATTACAGGTATCTTAGGAGCTTTTTCTTTGGATCTGATTAATGCGTTTAACAGATGAGGTTTTGCTCTTGTGTGAAGGGTAACTACATCAAAAGGTTTATTTGAGTAGGTTTGGAAGGCAGATTTGGGTGGTTCATCAGATGCAGCATTGTTATCAGATGTAATTGGCAGAGCTGAAGCAACAACTTTATCAGATTTTGCAGAATAGGATATAGTTGCTAAGGATCCTACATCTGACATGGGTTTTATATAGTCAAGAATCACAAATGGAAGGGTGGTGAGTTTTGGTTTCAGAGGGTTGATAGGATCAGATGGTTCAACTCTGTCATAAAAGTCTTTGAGTTTGAAGCCATAAGCCAGATTATGAAATAGAGATGATACTTGGGCACAAGATATAGAAGATCTTGGGTTTGAATTTGGAATCAATATCTCAGATGATGGTGCAGGTGTGGGAATAGGATCTGGAATGGGAGCTTTTGAAGGTATAATGGGTTCAGGTTGGTTTACCTCAGAGTATTTTTGAGATGGAGAGATTAGAAAATCTGGGTGGAGATCTGATTCTGAGGAGTTTGAGGATGTGGTTGGTGTGCAGGAAGTAGAAGATACTTGAAACACGGTTTTTAAGGGTGTGACATCAAGAACTTCTGTCTCAGGAATGTGAGGTTCAGAACTGTTGGTTTGGTCTGAAGGAATTTCAGAGGGTTTTGTTGGTTGTTCTGAGGTAGGTGAATCAGATGGAATTGTGATTGGTTCTGATGAAATTGGAACATAAGTGACTTTTGTAGGTTCAGAAATAACAGGTGCAATGGGTTCAGATGATTTTGATGGTGGATTTTCAGAGGCTTTTTCTGGTTGAGATTCTTGTGGTTTTGCTGGTTGTTCAGATGGCTTTTGTTTAGATGGTTCAGAGGATTTTTTTTGTACAGAAGGTTGTGGTTGTTGTTCTGTAGGTTGTTGTTCTGATGGTTGTTTCTGTGAAGATTGTGTTTGTGGAACAAACTGTTTGATATGGATTTTTGGTTGAGATGATTTTGGTACAGAGATTGTTGGTGTTTGAGTGAATTTTGTTGTTGTTGGTGTTGGAATAGAAGTTTGCTTTTGTGGTGACTTAGAACTAGGAGCAGTAACAGAAGTAGTTTGTGTTGAGGGTGGTTTTGGAACAGACTTAATATTAGAGTCATTTATAACAATTGTATTTACGGAAGATACAGAAGATTTAGTACCTTTTATTTTGATCCTCTTGGCTGGTACAGAAGAAGTGTCTTCAGATTCTTTTCTCTTCAAGAGCTTCTTTGGCTTCTCAGCAATCTTGACCTTCTTCTGAGCAGGTGCAGGTTCTGCTTCTGGCTTAGTCCTCTTCCTCTGTAGTTGTGCTTCTTCTTCTTCTTCTTCTTCTACATCAGGTTGGGGTTGTCTTTCTAGCTATATTACATTTACACGAACAGGCGTTCCTTCCTTCTTACATTCATCAATGTACATAACCACAATGTGTCTAGGCTCTTCAGCAAAGAACAATGGAAAGTCATCTACAGGAATCCTCTTCTTACTTAGTTCAGACACATTCAGCTTCTTGGGAGCTGTTGTGAGTTCATCAACTATTTTGAGTCTCTGAAGACTTTTGGCATTCAGAGGCTTTCCCATTATGAATTCCAATTCCTCTGTAACTCCAGCAGCGTACAGAGCAGTGACCAAACCATTCTCAATTAGAAGATCTGAGATCAACCTTCCAAAAGGGATCCAGGTTCTGATCTTCTGTCCTTTTTCCTTCACATACTCTCTAGATGCATTTATATGGTTCCACAGATGCATAAACAGAATATATGGAAGATCTACCTTGGTGCTCTGACTGAGGCAATACATGAAATAGAGCTGTTCATTATTGACATAGTCTGGAGAATTAGTTGACTTCCTATGATGGATGCATCCCATGAAGATCTTGGCCCAGATCTTGTAGTCAGGCTTCAGATCCTTGAATTTGTTAGAAGCTTGACCAGCAGTCATTACTTCTTCATACACCTCATCCATGTCCACACGCCCAGCTGGCAAGTGGGAAACACCATCTGTTTCTTCATATCCAATTAATTTTCTGATCAAATCTTCTGTTATAATGATTTCTTTTCCCAGTACAGAAGATAGGATGAACTTGGGGTAAACTGAGGCATGGATCTATAATTCTTTCACAAGGAGGGGGTAAACTGGTCCAAAGAGTCTATCAAAGTACTTAACCCATCCTTGAGCACCAATGATAGAACGAAACTCAAAGCCATTTTCAGCAAGTGAATCAAACTCTACCATGGATTCACACAAAACCTCCAACTTCTCAACAGGGGTTAAAAGAGTTCTTTTGGGAGGAGAATAAGGAGCAACACCCATGTTTGCAGAAGTTACTGTAGCCATTGAAGATTGGAATTGAGCAGCTATTGATGATGAAGTTGCCATTGAAGAATGCTTTGTCACATGCTTAGGTTTAGGGTTTTTATGCAGAGAAAAGAGAAGATGAAAACGCATATAATTTTCTGAGATTGTGAAAAGTGTGAAAGTGAAGATAAGTCATGTATTTATACTAAAACACTTAGGCATACCATCAGTCATAATTTGCACGTTTTAACAAGCATTAAATGAAAAGAATAATAATCATTTCAAACATTAATTGCTTCTGACAATTTGGGGGGAAAATCAATATTTTCACTATTCAAACTTCACCTCAAACGTCTCTTCAGTAATTTACACGCCACCTCTTCAGATTTGGTGTGATACGTGTTTGCTTGCATGTGTTCTGAATTTTGTTTGAGAAATGAAACGTTAACCAACGTTCAGATCTTCTAAGGATTGTTAGTTCAGAGTTTCACAAAAAAATATTAAGCAAAATAAATAAGCAATCAGAAGAAATACTTCAGAGCATTAGGCATTTTTGCATCTGTAAAAATTTGCTTCTGACAAATATTATTCTGGACAAAAATCCATACCAATATTTTTCAGAATAAATTTGAATCTATCTTCAACAAGGGGTTTTGTAAAAATATCTGCCCATTGATGATCTGTATCAACAAAGGCTAAATTTATGATTCCCTTCTGAACATAGTCTCTGATGAAATGATGCTTAATTTCTATATGTTTTGCCTTAAAGTGTAAAATTGGATTCTTGGACAAACATATAGCAGAAGTATTATCACAAAAGATAGAAATGTTACTTTCAAAAATTTGATAATCTTCTAGTTGACTTTTCATCCAGAGCATCTGCGTGCTACATCCAGTAGCAGCAATATATTCTGCCTCTGTGGTTGAAAGTGCAATTGTGGGTTGCTTCTTGCTGTACCAGGAGATTAGATTTCTTCCTAGAAATTGACAGCTTCCAGAAGTACTTTTCCTTTCCACTCTGTCTCCAGCATAGTCAGCATCACAGAATCCAACTAATTTGAAATCATCAGATTTTTTGTAACATAAACCCACATTAGAAGTACCTTTCAGATACCTTAGAATCCTCTTGACAGCTGTCAAGTGTGATTCTCTAGGATCTGATTGGAATCTAGCACACAAGCAAACACTGAACAATATGTCAGGTCTAGAAGCAGTTAGATAAAGAAGAGAACCAATCATACCTCTGTAGAGCTTCTGGTCTACTTTCTTACTTACCTCTTCCTTGCCAAGTGAACTAGTAGGATGCATTGGAGTCTTTGCCAGCTTACTATCAGACATGTTAAATTTCTTCAGAAGTTCTTTAACATATTTTGTCTGATGTATGTAAGTGCACTCTGGAGTTTGATTAACTTGGATTCCAAGAAAGAATCTGAGTTCTCCCATCATGCTCATTTCAAATTCTGCCTGCATACATGTAGCAAACTCCTTTCCAAGCATAATATTTGTTGATCCAAAAATAATATCATCTACATAAATTTGACAAATTAGAAGATCTTTCTTAATTGATTTACAAAAGAGTGTTGTATCCACTTTGCCTCTGATGAAATTTTTCTCCAGAAGAAAATTGCTCAATCTCTCATACCAAGCTCTGGGAGCTTGTTTTAAACCATATAGAGATTTCTTTAATTTGAAAACATGATCTGGAAATTTTTCATTTTCAAAACCAGGAGGTTGGTGGACATAAACTTCTTCTTTTATAATACCATTAAGAAAGGCACTTTTAACATCCATCTGATACAGAGTGATGTTATTTTGTGCAGCAAATGAAATAAGAAGGCGTATAGATTCTAACCTTGCCACTGGAGCATATGTCTCAGTGTAATCAATACCTTCTTGTTGATTGTACCCTTGAGCAACCAGCCTTGCCTTATTCCTTTCAACTTCTCCTTTCTCATTTAGCTTATTTCTGAAGACCCATTTTGTACCAATTATATTGAATCCTTGAGGTCTTTGAACTAGATCCCATACATCATTTCTGGTGAATTGATTTAGCTCTTCTTGCATGGCAATAATCCAATCATTGTCTTGCAGAGCTTCATCTACAGAAGATGGTTCAATTTCTGACACCAGTCCAAATAGTGATGCTTCAGATGATCTTAGAAAGGATCTTGTTCTGATGGGATCATCCTTCTTTCCAATAATAACATCCTCTGGATGAGAAGATTTAATTCTGGATGATGATCCTCTAATAGTTGATTCTTCAGAAATGTTTAGATTATTCATCTGAGAAGTTAAAGGAGTAGCATCTGGCGTTGCTTCTGATTCCTTCACTTGAATTTTGTCTGCTTCTGGAACTTCAGAGTCAATAAAGACTACTTCCCTATCTGCAGAGTTTTCATACTGCTTTGGCTTTTCAGAGCCAAGCTTATCATCAAATCTGACATGAATGGATTCTTCCACAATTTGTGTCTCAGTGTTGTATACTCTGTAGCCTTTAGAGCGTTCAGAATATCCAAGCATGAAACACTTCTGTGCTTTGGAATCAAACTTGTTCAGATTATCCTTAGTATTTAACATATAGCAAATACATCCAAAAGGATGAAAATATGAAATGTTGGGCTTTTTGTTCTTCCACAGTTCATATGGAGTCTTCTTCAGAAGAGGTCTTACAGACACTCTGTTCTGAATGTAACAGGCTGTGTTGATTGCTTCTGCCCAAAAGTGTTTTGCCAGATTTGTCTCATTGATCATGGTTCTGGCCATTTCTTGCAGAGTTCTGTTTTTCCTCTCTACAACTCCATTCTGTTGTGGAGTTCTAGGACAGGAAAAATCATGAGCAATGCCATTTTTAGAAAAATATTTTTCAAAATATTTATTTTCAAATTCACCACCATGATCACTTCTGACTTTTATAATTTTGAAATCCTTTTCATTCTGTACTTGCTTGCAGAAGTCAAAGAACACAGAATGTGACTCATCCTTGTGTTTTAAGAACTTTACCCATGTCCATATACTATAGTCATCAACAATGACTAATCCATACTTCTTGCCTCTGATGGATGCAGTTTTCACTGGTCCAAACAGATCAATATGAAGTAATTCTAGTGGTTTGGAAGTAGAAACAACATTTTTTGATTTAAATGAAGATTTTGAAAACTTCCCCTTTTGGCATGCTTCACAAAGAGCATCTGAAGTGAACTTCAGATTAGGGAGTCCTCTGACAAGATTAAGTTTATTAATCTGAGATATACGTCTCATATTAATATGGCCCAATCTTCTGTGCCAGACCCATTACTCTTCATTAACAGACAAGAGGCATTTAACATTTTGAACTTTAAGTTCTGAAAGATTTATTTTATAAATGTTGTTTTTCCTCTTACCACTAAATAGGATAGAGTCATCCTTTTGACTAATAGCTTTACAACATTTTTGATTAAAGGTGATATCATAGCCATTGTCACTTAATTGACTTATGGACAATAAGTCATGCTTTAACCCTTCAACAAGTAAAACATTAGTAATAGAGGGAAGTTTACCATTTCCAATAGTGCCAGATCCAATGATCTTGCCCTTCTGGTTCCCTCCAAACTTCATATCACCTCCAGATATAAGTTCCAGGCTTTGGAACATAGACTTTTCTCCTGTCATGTGTCATGAGCATCCAGAGTCCAGGTACCATGATTGGCGTCCTGACCTTGCTGCTAAGAACATCTGCAACAGGAATTATTTTGTTTTTAGGTACCCAGATCTTCTTGGGTCCTTTGGGGTTAGTTGGTTTGTAGGTTTGTATAAACTTCTGTTTTTCAACATAATGTTTATTCTGACTTGCCTTGGGTTTAAACACATAAGTATTATTCTCAGAGCCTGTGTGTTTAATGTCATTTAAGTGACCAAATTTAAATTGAGAATACAGAGGTGTCTTCTTGATGAAAAGTTTGTCAACAGATTTTGGATTACTTCCAGATGAAGATTCATATCCAATACCTCTTCTGTTGTTCCCACTAACACCATAGATCATAGAAGCCATCTTGCTTCTGTCTATGCTCTTAGTAAGGAATCTCTGAAAGCTAGAGTCATATTTTTCTAAAATGTTTTCACATGACTTAGTCTCAGGTTCAGATTCTTGTTGAGTTATTTCAAAGTCATTTTTGATTTTCAGATTAATTTCTTTTTGCTCAACAAGTTCTGTCTTCAGAAGATCAATCTCAGATTCAAGATTGCTTTTCAGCTTCTTGTATTTGAGTTTGATATTGTTATAACTTTTAAGAACTTCTGATAAAACTTTTATAAGTTCTTCTTTAGTAAGTTTAGCCATTACCTCTTCAGTGTCATCATCAGATTCAGAATTTGATTCATATCCTGAGGTTCCTTCCTCCTGATCTTCTGTGCTGGCCATCAGTGCAACATTAGCACATTCTTCTTCTGTTTCAGAAGATGATTCAGATTCATCTGAGTCATCCCATGTTGCCATCAGAACCTTCTTCTTTTTGTTAAACTTCTTCTTGGGTTTTTCTTTTTGAAGCTTGGGGCAGTCATTCTTGTAATGCCCAGGTTCTTTGCACTCATAGCACACAACTTCTTTCTTGCCAGATCTTCTGTGCCTAGAAGATTCCTTTCTATGATCAGATCTTCTGATGTTGTTGAACTTATTTCCCTTGTGCTTCCAGAGTCTGTTTATCCTTCTGGACAGCATGGATAATTCATCTTCTTCTTCAGAAGAAGATTCTTCAGAGCTTTCTTCAATAACCTGCAATGCTTTAGCAGATTTATTAGATTTTAAGGCAACAAATTTACCTTTTTCTTTCTTCTGAGGTTCATCTTCCTCAAGCTCAATTTCATGGCTCCTCAGTGAGCTGATGAGTTCTTCTAAAGAGATCTTGTTCAGATCTTTAGCCATCTTCAAGGCAGTCACCATTGGTCTCCATCTGGTAGGTAGACTTCTGATGATTTTCTTTACATGATCTGATGTAGAGTATCCCTTGTCCAGAACCTTTAGCCCAGCTGTGAGGATCTGAAATCTGGAGAACATGGTTCAACAAATTCAGAGTCTTCCATCTTGAAGGCCTCATACTTCTGGATCAGAGCCAGAGCCTTTGTCTCCTTGACTTGAGAGTTTCCCTCATGAGTCATTTTTAAGGATTCAAACATATCAAAAACAGTTTCCCTGATTGTGATTTTTTCATACTCAGTATGAGAAATTGCATTCAATAATATTGTTCTGGCCTTGTGATGATTTCTGAAATCTTTCTTCTGAGCATCTGTCATAGATTTTCTGTCCATCTTCTTGCCATTCCCATCTGTGGGATGAACATATCCATCTATGAATAGATCCCATAGATCAGCATCATATCCAAGGAAAAAACTTTCAATTCTGTCTTTCCAGTAATCAAATTTCTCCCCATCAAACATAGGGGGTTTGATGCTGATTCTGTCCCTTTCTTCATATTTATTGTTAATGTTGGATATTGTATTATCAGCCATTGTAACAAATAAATATATATCAAAGTATTTCTCTCTAGATCTTTAATGTCACTGTTAAGTGGTAGCACACACAGAACCGGAGCTATGATGCCAACTGAAGGTGAGAAAATACTTAGAAGGTGGGGTTGAATAAGTATGAAAGATTAAAACTTAGAATTAAAACACAATTATTTTTATCCTGGTTCGTTGAACTCAACTACTCTAGTCCACCCTTCCTAGAGTGATCTGCCTTTCTCAAACAAGGACTTAATCCACTATTTAATCAAACAGATTACAATAGTAACACCTAAGAACAACTGTTCTTAGTCTTCTCAAGAGCTACTGATTCCAACTGAATCCTCTTAAGGAAATCCTTTACAATCAATGTAAATCTAATACAAGAGTAAGAATGCTTCTAAAAAGCTTTTATCACAACAATGATATTTCTCTTAAGTTTAAGTACAAATAATTCTAAGAATGAATATGAAAGTATGAGAGCTTGAATATTTTAATTTCTTTTCAGCAAAATGTCTAACTGAAGAATTTGGTGGAGTCTTGCTTTTATAGGCAGCTGATCCAAGGTGAGCTGCACGTTGAGAAGAGTGTCCCAAAAAGGTCTGAGCCTTTTTGTCTTCACATCAAGTGACCTTTCCTAGAAGAAGAAAACACAGAAAAATCCTTTTTGTCTGTGTTCTTGTGTCTAGCACAAATAAGGAAAGAGACGTTTGATTTACTCCAACGGATATAATCTTTGAATATTTCTTCTTCAGTTTTCAGCAAGTTCATCAGAGTCTGAATGGGTCAGAGTCTTCTAATGATGATCAGAACTTTACTGTATCAGAGTCTTCTGCAGCATGTGTGCTTTCAGCGTGTTAAATATCAGAGCATATTTGAAACAGAACTTCAGTACTAGCAGCTTGAGTACTTTCAGAATCTTCTGTAGAAACTATGCTTTGAAAAACTCTTCATACAATATTCTTCTTTGCTTCAGATACTTCTGACTTGCTTCAGATGCTTCTGCTTGCTTCAGATTCTTCTGGAGCTTCGGCTTCAGAATCTTCTGGAGCTTCTTGCCTTAGATCCTTCTGGAGGCTACGCTCAGGATCTTCTGTTGGCAGCAATCAGAATCTTCTAATGAGTGCATCTGGCGCTTCAGAGTCTAGTTAATTTCTTGTATTCAATTCTGATTTGCTTCTGAAGTGTTAATTTCTTTACTATCTGCAGTAAAAACTCTCAAGCAAATTTTAGAGTCTATAATTCTTAAATACAAAATTTCCTAATAGTTATCATCAAAACAAAGAGATATTATTAAGAACTAATCTGTGTTCTAACAACATGGACCCAAAGTTTTGAAATATTATACATTGCCTTGTGTAGTATCGGTTTGTCATAGCAGGGTAAGAAATAATGCAGTTTTTCAGAAGACAGTGGCGTGTTTTGGTCTTTTTTGTGAAGTTGTTGTCGCGGCTTATGTTTATGGTAAGAGTACATAGCAGGAGGTTTCAAAATAGTAGCAGGTTCATGTAGCAGGGCTTTGGCATGTAGTGAATTTGGTCAAGTTTTATTTGTTTGTAAGCAAGTCTTTTGTCCAGAATTTTTGGACTATTGTGTACTTTTTCTGGATTGTCTTGAAGTATTGTAATATAAAGTAAAGTGTGAAAATGCCTTATGTAAGGTGTTGTACATTTTATGAGACATGGTCTTGCTGTGAATGATAATAATAGAATAATAAAAAAACTTATGTTTTGAATGATTTTTTTTGAAATGAATTAAATAAAGTATGAATAATTAACAGTAGGTGGATGTGAAAGTATTTTTTTGCTCTTGTGAAAAAAAAATTGTATAACATGATATGAACTTGGACTTTAAATTGTGATTAATGAACTTTATTGGAATTTAATGGATTTGTGAAATAAATGGGTTTTATTTGGATGGCTAAAAAAGGAATTGGATAGTTAAAATGGACATTGGCATTTGAAAATTGATATAAAGGGAATTTTGATTAAAAAAGATAGTTGACATGGATGTGGTGATAATTGGAAATTGGATATGAATGGATAAAAAGAATGGATTTAGAAATGGCTTAAGATATGGATAATTGAATTGAAAATGAGATGGATTAAAAAGGAATTTAGATAAAGAGAGAAAAATGGATAATTGAATTGTATTGGAAAGAAATGTAAATGAAATGGATATGGTTTAGTGGCTTAGAAGTGAAACAGATTAAGAAAGTGGTTTGGGAATGGAAATTGAAAATTGGATTGAAAGATGGATAATAGTTATTGAACAGATGAATAGCAAAGGGAATAAAATGGTTTCGGGAGGATATGGGTTTTGTAATGCGCCACCAAAAAACTTTAAAACCTTAACTTGCACAAATCCGGAGTCATATGACCAAGACCCTGCAACCCGACTTCACCAGATGAATAAAATCTGACATTGACCCTGATCTGGTCATCATCAGATATGCATCACTGATCTAAACCACACTCAACTTGAGAATGAAAACAATATTCTTTCTTGGCTCAGATCGACTCAACATCCATAGAACCAAACTAAATAGCACACACATTTAGCCTGCTTGCATCTGAAGAAACTCAACTGAACGACATTTGCCTGACTTAAACACAAAAGGTGAGAAACCCTAATCTTCGCCTTGAGTGCATATTGTTGCACCCCAAAATTTGACCAACATTTATTTATCCATCAAGTGTTTGAAGGATGATACCTTCATCAGAAAGTTCAAGAGATCCTCAGAGAAATTGGTTGAAACCAAGGTGGTGTGTCTCATAACTTGAGAGTTGTGGGTGCTCCCCAGATGATTATGAGACTATGAGAGTGAACTTGATGCTTTGAGAAAGTTTATGAGATGTCTTGAAAGCCATCATGAAGCCCAGAGAGGTCATTGTGCAAGAATTCAGAAGATTCAACCATGAATGGTAGAATTAGGGTTTTGACTGGGTCAATCCTAGGTCAGCTGATGTTTTGGAGAGGGTTGAGACCTAATCCAAGGGCCAGGGGATCATGGAAGGATGTATTGAGATACTATAAGGATGATTCCTAGACCAATTCATCATGATTGAGGAGTTTGAGAAGTTTTAAGCTAGGGTTTCTAAGGATGGACAGTGTAAAATCCCCTAGTTTGATCCCTATCTTCCAGGTAGTTTTAGCTCAAGATGTGATTATCATATCATCTTACCCACAACATGAATGTTGTAGAGCTTGTTCTTAGATTTAATTTGAGTGGTAGAAGTCCTTGATAGGATGTGCAGAGCTCAAGTTATGGTTTTGACAAATTACAGGTCATCTGAGGTATGTGAATCTGGGTCCTTGAAAGTCACCCAACTTGCAGACAACTTTTTCCCTAGTAGGATGATTCCTATGATCTCTTGGTCAACATTAATGTTGAAGAGCATCTTCTTAGCTTTCTATAGAGTAATAGAAGTCCTTGATAGGATTTGTAGAACTCAAGTTATGGCTTTGACAAGCCAAGGGTATTTTGGTCATTTTGAACTTATAGGTCATTTCAAGCATATGGCCATATCTCCTATTTCCAAGCCTCAAATGAAAAACTTCAAAACATAAAAGTTGTTCAAAATGACATTTTGAGTCTAAAAAAGTGGTCATGACATGCTGGAGAAGCTTGTAGAAAGAATTGACAAGAATGGGTGAAAATGACCTAAAAATGAGACATAAGTTAAATGGATCCAAGTTGGAAAATGGAATGAGCAATCTACAAATCCAAAACAGGTCATATAATATATGATTTTGAGTCTAAAAAACATTTTGGAAACAATGGTTTAAACACATTTTTGAGTTGAGGCCTAAAATTTGGAGTTGCTTTGGAAATCAATTACTTGTATCATAAGGCATCCATGTGAAACTCAACAAAAGGCAAGGGATCAGCATGATAAGCACTCCAATACCTCCAATAACTCATGAGAGGAGATTTTAAAATGAAATTAAAGGGCTGTAAGGACAATTGAAGCATGAGAAGAGATGGATTCAAAGTATCACTACATGAGAAATTCCACACTTCTCTAGTTCATTCCAGAAGGTTCTAGGGTCTTCTAATTGATGCTATATATTGAGAAGAGTGTACTGAGATCAAGGGTTGGCAAGGTTGGTGAAGAGAGTGAGAGGAGAGAGAGGTATTCAAGGAAAGCTTCCATTACAAGCAAGGCTCGAATCTTCTTCTACAAGCACTCATCATCAGAATTGTTGCAAACATAAAGGATTATACCAAGCAAGGATCATTGTGAAGAGGATACAAGCCCTGAATCCAGCTGTTTCAACACCTGCCATAGCCAAGAAACAGGTTGGTTTTTTCTCTTCTATCTCTCTATTTATGCACTGTTAGTTAGAATCTTTAGGTTAGAAATGTTAGGGTTGATTAGAAGATCAGTTTTAGAAAGTTTGAGTGAATTCCATGAGGTTTGATAACATGATGTTGAATCTTTGATGATCAAGAAAATGTTATATAGTGAGTTTTAATCAACATCCATTAGCATGCTGAGACCAGTGCAACATGAAGAACATCTTAGTACCATTAGAATCTAGAATTGTTAGGGTTGATCACAGTGAGAATTCTTGGAACCAGAGATTCCTACCTATCGGGTTTGGAGTTCTAGGGCGTTTTAATGAAAAATATTAGTATGGCTGGATTCCTGGGAGATTGTAGTGTGATTTTGGTTCTTGAAGTTTTTAATTTCATGCCGAAATGAAGGAGAACGATGATGTTGAAGATCCTTGCATGAAGGTTTAATTTCTGAAAACCCTAGGACGATTGAGGAAGACGAAGTAATGACCGTAGGATTAGGTTAAGGACTTTGACTCCAAAACGAATCCAAAGGCTGAAATTCAAAGTTGGAAACGAAGGGAAAGTCTGAAACGCGTGAAACGCCGCGTTTCACTTAATTTGAAACCTGGGCCTAACACACATTGCTATTCACACCCTCGAAACAAACCCCAATGAAAATAAACTGTGACCTCTTGCTATTCACACCGCGCGTCCATTCTTTTTCTTTTATTTTTTTTGATTTAATTTCTGATTACACTGGGCTTAGGCGCCTTTGATATCTGCACCACCCCTTTTCAGCCCATCCAATAAATGAACTAGGCGCCTCAGCTTTTAGCACCCCCCTCCCATTTCTCTTAATTTTCTTGATTTTAATTTCTTTTATTTTCTTGCATCTTATAAAATTCATAAATAATTGGAAATTGAATATTTTTAATTTCTTGTTTTTGTATTAGGTTCATACTTCTGTCTAGAAAATTAGCAAATAATAAAATCCCATTTTCTTTTTATTTTTATATTTTTAGCATATTTTTTATTTTAAATAGCTTTTTAATGATTTAGGTTAATGTTGGATTTTGTAGAATTTGGTTTAGGATCTTCCCTTAAGTTTTTTAATCCATTCTTTTTAGTATAATTAGATGTTGATCTTAGTTCCCTCTGGTTTTTATACCAAGATTTTTAGGATTAGATTTTAGTTAGTTTGATTAAATAACATTAGCATAACAAAATTAGGGTTTTATGAAGCATAGTTGAATTTGAACAATTTTAGATTTAGGTTTTATAGGGCAATTTAGTCTATGGGGAATATATGGGACTTAAGGGTAGTTATGTAGGGTCCCCTAGCACTTATATTAGGAATTAATAGAATAATATGCTATTTTTAGTTGATTTTTGAATTGAATGATTGTTTGTGGGGCCTTTAGGGCAAGTTTTGTTAGTTTGCTTTGCTTTGGGGTATTCCTTTGCTTGGAGGAGCTTGGCATCTCTGTGTGGAGCATGGTGGAGCATACTAGAGGATTGGAGGAGGCTTGGATTGAAGGCCTGGTTTAGGAGCTTGCTCTCTTTCTGTGAGGTTTGAGACCCTGGAGTCTGAGGGAAGTTCATGGTACTTTCCTGAGGAAGGCACTATGGATGTCTTTCATTCTTTCTTCTCAGCTCTTTCCCAAGTATCCAATGATGTTGGAGCCTTCATGTGAGTTTAGTTTCTCCTGAGGAGGAATGTAAACCGATCACAGTTGTTGAGCCACATGGGATATGATTCCTAAGTGGAAGCCCCCTAGTACTTTCCTGAGGAAGGCACTATGGGTCTGTTCACTTAGTTCCCTTAGTTCATGTAGGATTTCTCAAGTATCCAATGATGTTGGAGCCTTCATGTGAGTTTAGTTTCTCCTGAGGAGGAATGTAAAATGATCACAGTTGTTGAGCCACATGGGATATGATTCCTAAGTGGAAGCCCCCTAGTACTTTCCTGAGGAAGGCACTATGGGTCTGTTCATTTAGTTCCCTTAGTTCATGTAGGATTTCCCAAGTATCCAATGATGTTGGAGCCTTCATGTGAGTTTAGTTTCTCCTGAGGAGGAACGTAAACCGATCACAGTTGTTGAGCCACATGGGATATGAGTCCTAAGTATAAGCCTCCTAGTGCTTTCTTGAGGAAGGCACTATGAGTCTGCCTACTTAGCTCCCTTTCTTTGGTAAGCTTGTTTTGAAGCTTGAAGACTGGGATTGATTTCTTTTGATTAGGGTTTTGCTTTAGGGCTTTGCTTAGAGGTAGATTAGGGTTTTGTTTTTAGGGTTAGGATTAGGAAGAGCTTAGATGTAGATAATTTCTTTCTCAAACATGGATGGTATTTCATTTCTTTTATCTGTATGACTGCAGTTTACTGTTTATTACTTGATAGCATGTTGTTTATTTTTCAGTATGATTACTGTTATTTCATGACTGGCTTGAGGTCGAGATGAGCTTGTGGAGGCTGAAGCCCCACACACATTTCCCCCCTCACTTGCATTGCATGCATTTTACTGTTAAGCTGATGCTTTGTCTGTTTTGGTGTATCATTGACATGATCCCTTAGGGCTCTCATTTCCTTTGATAAGGATTTGATGATAGACTTTTAGGTTGAAACCTATGCATGACAACATCTAGGAGTTCCCTGTTCAAACCTCAACCATAGGATGAATCCATGGCATGATAACAGTAGGACTTGATAGTCTCCCTCCTAGTTGGGCCTGTTCTCTTCTCATCTCAAAACAGTTTAAGATACAGTAATCATGAATGATTTCTTTCGTACGTTACGAGCCTAAAGCTATCTAAGAAAGGATTGTGGGAGAGTTTATTTTCCACAGTCTGGATGTTTAGTATGGTACCCTTTGGGTGACATGCGACGCATTCACTCTCAGGTCATAGTCTCTAGTGCGGTTGAAATCGCAAACACAATAAAAAACACTTCTTTCAAAACAGGAAATAAACCGTAGTTTCCCGAACTACGTGAGCTCTGATCTCTCATGCCTGTTGAGAGTACGTAGGCACAAGATGGCGATGTCTTGGCGAGCTACCTTCCCCCATAACCCTTCGTAGGCCGAACTACGTTGACTCTGATTTCTCATTCTCTGATGAGAATACGTAGGCATAAAGTGCGATACTTTGCCGAGTCATTTTTCTTTTCTTTTTCAGCCAACCTTGATAGGTAGATAGAATAAAACCAACCCGTCCAAGTAAACAAACAAGCGTGGATCCCGTCGAGTACGACGGACGTGAGGGGTGCTAATACCTTCCCCTTGCGTAACCGACTCCCGAACCCAGACAATGGTTGCAATGACCTTGTCTTACCCTTTTTCGTCAGGTTTTTCCGATCGTTTCCTTTCCCGCTCTGAGGGATAAATAACGAAAGGTGGCGACTCTTCTGTCATGCCGGCACCTTATTTTCGCGCAAGCGACACATATTGACACAATGAATTGATGAGAGCCAAAATCCCGATTCAAAGTCTTTCCAGCCAAACTACTGATGAACCCTTAAACAAACAACACTCCTGTGGAAATTCAGAGAAACTAACATCATGCCTTGATAACCTCTGATAGGAACTGCTCATGGGGACCGATCATTTGGAAGTCATCTAAGTGAGGCCTCTTCATGACTTGATGATGCCACTCCTTCTAGGAATCGTATCGTCACTCATGAAAGTCTGTGACGCTGATGACCGCATAGGATGCCGTACCTTTGTCCGTGGATTAGGTCCATACCTGTGAGCGGGATTGGGTTTATTGCAGGAAACTTTGACCTCCAGACCACCTGGTTTTCTTGATAGTGGATCAGTCATGTTGGTACCAGGTTTCTCAGTTGCAGATTCGTCTGTTTCTTGATAGAACAGGTTTTGCTCAGAGGACCTTATTATCAGGTGTATGTCTGTTATTGATAGAGCAGGTTTTGATCAGAGTATTGTCATCAGTGGTTTATTCTGGATAGAGCAGATTTTTGGGGTCTGAAGATCTCATCAGCAGATGTTGTTTGTTCTTGATAGGGTAGATTTTGAGTGGGGTCTGAAGATCTCATCAGCAGCTGTATGTTTGTTCTTGATAGGGCAGATTTTTGATTTGGGGTCTGAAGACTTCATCAGCAGATATTTCTTGATCATACATCCGAGGTCCTTATTATCAGACATTTATTCTCGGCAGAGCAGAATTTTGATCTTATGTATATGGTCCTATCAGAAGGTCGTTCTTAGCAGATCAGATTAGTGGTCTTACACCGGGGTTTTCTTCTCATCAGTGATTATTGACACAGAATCTCCACAGCAGTTACCTGGATATATTATGGCATGCCTGCATTTTGCATTAGTTTGCATGTTCATTTGCATTCCATTAACGTGTGTCTGTGTTGCAGGTACCGTTTCCCCGATCCAGGATTTCTCGCCTCCTATTGTATTATTATAGCCTCTCTCAGGAAGACTGTTGCGTACAAGTTCCCGGCCCCTGATGTGTCGAAGTTGACTGTCGCTGATGCTATGTACTGCCTTGATAGGCTTTCCATATATATATGAGATTGATATTTCCATGATTGGGATCAGACTTCTTCTTCTTATTATTATTATTATCAACACTGGCACTAAGGCACTAGGATCGGGGGAAATCTCCCAAGCACACAGACACACGCATGCATCTGCATGAAGCATTTGCATGGCGTACATTTTGTTGCTTTTCCTAACCTTTAATGTTTTCAGGTTTTTCAGGTTCACAGGTTCCGAGCTGCTTCCGGTCTCCAGGATTGATCAGAGACTCATTCACCGTTACTCAACTCGGGCTAATCAGACAAGGATCATGGATCAGGTGCAGTCAGATGTTTAAGAGCTCCGTGAACGGATGGATCGTTTTATGGAACTGATGCAGGTAGTCGCTAATGGTCAGGACCAGCTTCGTACTTTGGTTCAACCTTTGATCTCCAGGGTTGATAGTAACGGCATACTTCATGGCGGGGCTGTGCCCACTCCTCCTCCAGTTGATGCTCCGCAGAATGTTGTTCCTGTTGCCGGGGGCAACGGCAGTGCTAATGGCAATGTGATGGCCAATATCGGACTCAATGCGACGGGCGTCGACAATGGTAGTCTGGGAGCTAATGTCAACATCGGACCGGTCAACGCAAATACTGGCGTCGGAAATCTGTTGGTGCCTCAACCGTGGCTTGAGGATCATCAGGATGACGTATTTTCTCAAAGAGGTGTGGAAGCAGAGTTGAATGCTGAAGCGCGACTCAGGTTCAAAGCACTGGAAGACAAAATGAGAGACATTGAGAAACAGAATACTTTGGGCGTTGATATGTCCAAGCTGGGGTTAATTGCTGATTTCAAGGTACCTCATAAGTTCAAGGTGCCTGTCTTTGAGAAGTATAAGGGTACTACTTGCCCTCGTGTCCACCTTCGATCATATTATAGAAAGATGTCTGCCTATTCCGACGATGAGAAGTTGCTGATGCACTTCTTCCAAGATAGTCTTTCTAGTCCATCCCTCGAGTGGTATATGGGTTTGGAGCCCAATACCGTGCGCACATGGAAAGATCTCGCTGAAGCGTTTGTCCTCCACTATCAATACAATAGCGACTTGGCCCCCAACTGAGTTCAGCTCCAGAACCTTTCGCAGCGGAATAATGAAGGCTTTAAGGAGTACGCCCAGCGGTGGCGCGAGTTGGCTGCTCGGGTTCAACCGCCGATGGTTGAGCGCGAGCTCGTGCAGATGTTTGTGGCTACCCTCCCGGGAATATATTATGAAAAGCTAGTCAGTGGCATGTCTGGGACGTTCTCTGCTCTCATCACTATGGGCGAGCACGTCGAGAATGGTATAAAGATCGGAAAAATTCAAGGTGAATCATCCTCAGTTGGAGGAGGTGGAAAGAAACCTTACGCTGGTAAACGTCGAGAAGGAGATGCGAGTGCTGTCACCAACGCTCGGAGAAAGGGCAAGGGCCCTCAGCAGCAGATAGCCAGTATAAATATCCCAGCAGCTCCGCCGCAGCAGTAGCAGCAACCGCAGCAACAGAATCTACAGGGATATAGAAAATATCAGAATCGGGCTCCTTTGGCAAACCGTCACTTCGAAGCACCACCTATGTCGTATGCGCAGCTCTTGCAAACTTTGCTTCAGCTTCAGTTAGTTCAAAAGAGGACGATGGCTCCCTTGACAGGGGCACCACCACCGGGGTATGACGCAAATGCCACTTGCGATTTCCATACTGGGGCACCAGGCCATACGATTGAGAACTGCAAAGCCTTTAAGCACAAGGTGCAGGACCTGGTAGATGCCAAGATTATCAACTTCTCCGACAATGTGCCCAATGTTACCAAAAACCCCATGCCTCATCATACGGGAGGCGGAGTGAACGCCATTATCGCAGAGGAGAGTGCAGATCTGCTGACTGATGTCAAAGACTTAAAGACACCGCTTAGCTTCGTCAAAGCTAAGTTGTTGAAGAAGGGGTTCTTTCCAGGATGCGGAGAGTTATGCATGGCTTGTGCTACACATCCTGATGGGTGTGAGCAGCTGGTAGAAGGTATCCAAAGTCTGATGTCTGAGGGTATTTTGCAGTTCAGCCAGAGAGTTGAAAGTGTATCAGGAGAGGTTGTGTTGAAGCAGGCAGATGAAGTCGCCACCATCACCATTCCTCGTCAACCTATTACCATTTCTGCGCCCCGACCGCCTACAATCACTATTACCAGAGCCGGGCCGATCCCATTCGAGAGCACTAACGCCGTTCCGTGGCATTATGGCGCCGAAGTCTATTGCAATGGTCAGAAGTTAGAGTTGGAGCCGTATGGGTCGACTGTGCAGAATCTCGCAGGAGTCAGTGGTATTACTCGAAGCGGAAGAGTGTTTGCGCCGACAGAGGTTGTGGCAGAGAAAGTGGTCAGAGCTGATGCTGCCGATAAGGGTAAAGGCAAAGCCATCGAAGAGGTCCCTTGTGGGGCAGAGAAAGATTTGCTTGTAAAAGATGCCGAGGAGTTCATGCGGTTAATCAAAAAGAGCGACTACAAGATTGTAGACCATCTTCATCAAACTCCGTCAAAGATTTCTATTCTCAACTTGTTGCTGTGTTTTGAAGCGCACCGCAACGCGTTACTGAAGGTATTGAACGCTGCCTATGTACCGCAAGAGATATCAGTGAATCAGCTAGAAGAGGTGGTAGCCGATGTTAATGCTGGCAATGGGCTAGGTTTCACAGATTTAGAGCTGACTCCTAAAGGGAGAGATCATAACAGCGCCTTGCACGTCTTGATAGAGTGCAGAGGCACTATCATGTCGCATGTCCTGGTGGACACGGGTTCGTCACTTAATGTGCTTCCGAAAAAGGCATTAATGAAGTTGGACACTCGTGGATTGCTTTGCACGCCCAGTGATCTGGTGGTGAAAGCGTTTGACGGAACTAAGCGCCACGTTTTCGGAGAGTTGACCTTGCCGATTCAAGTTGGTCCAGAGACGTTCGATACGGTTTTTTATATCATGGATATCATGCCTGCCTACAGTTGCCTCTTAGGTCGGCCATGGATCCATGCTGCTGGTGCCGTGACGTCCACGCTGCATCAAAAGCTCAAATATGCTGTCGGGGGAAGCATAGTAACCGTCTGTGGTGAGGAGGACATTATGGTGAGCCACTTGTCATCCTTTAAGTATGTTGAAATGGATGGCGAAATCCATGAAACTCTCTTCCAAGCATTTGAAGCCGTCAAGGTGAAAGAGGTAGCTCCTGTCGTCATAGAGAAGCAAGAGATAAATCTCTCCTCGTTCAGAGAAGCTCGGGCCGTCGTCGAAGTGGGTTCCACCCCAGGCTGGGGGCATGTTTTGGAGATACCGATCAAGCAGGACAAGTTTGGATTGGGGTATTCTCCTGAAGCTGAAGCTTCATCTTCTTCGTCTAGCAGTTCGTCTCGTGGGAAGGGGCCGATCCTATTTACCAAGGGCGGAGTGATTTTCGAAAGCATCAACGCGGCGTCGGAGGACAGCGGGGATAGCGATTGTGATCTTGACGCCTGGATTCAGCCAGGCAAGTCGGGCGAGCGCCTCAACAATTGGACCATCAAGGAGATTATCCAGCTGACAAGTGAAGAGTAATGATTTACTTTTTACAATCTTTGTACAACCCTATGTCCTACCCGGGGCATAGTGGTTTTATTGTCAGGGCCCTGTCGGATTATGTACATGCATTTTGTTAATAAATCAAAGGCGTTTTCTTCGTACTCAAATATTGTGTTCTCTGTTATTCCTGTTTTATGTTTATTTTGAAAAACAGTAAAATGGCAACGGGGTTTGTGCTAACCTGCATATTCTTGTTTTAAACTTAACCCTTGTTATTGCAGGATCCACATAACAGACGACATCGACTCTGGACCCTCTACGGCTCACTACGACTTCGATTGCCCGATCTATCAAGTCGAGGATAAGATTGATGAAGACGAAGACCTTCCGGAAGAGTTGGCCCGCTTGTTGAGACAAGAGGAAAAGGTTATTCTGCCTCATGAGGAAGATATTGAGATCGTAAATCTGGGTTCTGAAGAGCTCGTCAGAAATGTCAGAGTAGGGGCTGTGCTGCAGAATGATGTCAAGCATAGACTGGTCGAGATGCTTCGAGAGTATAGTGACGTCTTTGCTTGGTCATACGAAGATATGCCCGAACTTGACACAGACATCGTGGTTCATCGCTTGCCGTTGCGAGAAGATTGCCCTCCAGTCAAGCAGAAGCTTAGGAGGACGAGACCAGATATGGCTGTAAAAATCAAAGAAGAAGTCCAGAAGCAGTTGGACGCCGGATTTCTAGCCGTCACCACTTACCCTCCGTGGGTCGCCAACATAGTGCCTGTGCCGAAGAAGGATGGTAAGGTACGCATGTGCGTCGATTATCGGGATTTGAATAGGGTGAGCCCTAAAGATGATTTCCCGTTGCCTCATATTGATGTGTTGGTCGACAATACAGCCCAGTTCTCCGTGTTTTCGTTCATGGATGGCTTCTCCGGTTACAATCAGATTAAGATGGCACCGGAAGACATGGAGAAAACGACGTTTATCACCCCCTGGGGAACATTTTGCTATAAGGTAATGCCCTTCGGTCTGAAGAACGCAGGGGCCACTTACCAGCGAGCAATGGTAACTTTGTTTCATGATATGATTCATCATGAGATCGAGGTCTATGTTGATGACATGATTGCAAAGTCCCAAACGGAGGAAGAACATCTGGTTAACTTATTGAAGCTTTTTGAGAGGCTTAGGAAGTTCAGGCTGAGGCTGAATCCTAACAAGTGCACTTTCGGAGTGCGGTCCTGAAAGTTATTGGGGTTTATCGTTAGTGAACGAGGTATCGAAGTTGATCCTGCGAAAATAAAAGCTATTCAAGAAATGCCAGCGCCGAAAACAGAAAAAGAAGTTCGTGGTTTCTTGGGCCGAATAAACTACATTGCAAGGTTTATCTCTCAGCTCACGGCCACTTGTGAACCGATGTTCAAACTTTTAAAGAAAGATCAGGCGATTACTTGGAATGAGGATTTCCAGAAGGCATTTGACAAAATAAAGCAGTATCTTCAAGAACCTCCAATCCTGATACCCCCAGTGGCTGGACGGCCATTAATCATGTACCTGACGGTTCTGGAGAATAGTATGGGGTGTGTTCTCGGTCAGCACGACGAGACGGGCAGAAAAGAGCATGCCATTTATTATTTGAGTAAAAGTTTCACTGAGTGTGAATCTCGATACTCGATGCTGGAGAAGATGTGTTGTGCATTAGCTTGGGCTGCCAAACGTCTACGACAGTTGTAACACGGTGGGAGAACTGACTTTAAACAATGTTGCGGATAGCAAGAGTCGCCACCGACTTTTATTTTATCCATAAGGAAAGGTTATAAAAGAACAGGAAAGACCTTAGAGAATATTTTGGGTCCGGGGGGTAGGTTATGAAAAGGGAAGGTGTTAGCACCCTTTTCATCCATGGTTATCCATGGGCTCTTAGGTACTTAAGCTCACTTTTGAATTGTTTTGAAAGTGTAGTGTGTGAATAGCAAAACATTTCAGAATAGTTTAATAATAATCCGTGTATGGATGTGAAAAAAAAACTTGTTTGAAAATTTTGTTGGAAATTTGTTTAAGTGTGAAAAAGTTTTGAAGTGAGCAAGTATCTAGGAGTAGCCTACCCTAATGTTTTAAGGTCTTTCTTATTCTTTATCCTTTCCTTAGTAAGACTATCCCTACTAAAATGGAGTAGGTAGTCCTTACTTTGGATGTTAAGGGACATGTGAGGGACAATTTGACTTTGAAGGCCATTGTGGGATGTAATAAGCACATATAAGGGACCATCATCATTTTTCGAAAGGGACTCGATTCGTAAAGGCAACCATAAGGGACTTTGATGATTTTTCCATTTGAGGGACTTGCTTTATACACCCCACTTAACCATTATTCGTAGGCAACTTGAGGGATATCCTTAGGAAGTGAGACGGCGATTAAAATCGACTTACGTGTGTGAAATGTTTAATTTAATTATCTTATATTAAAATGATCTAAATTTATTTTAATATTACATACAGGTTGTTACACTCCCTAATTACTAACCATAATAATAATTAAATAATTAAACAACTTTACATCCAAGAAACAATTACAAAATAATAAGCAAAATAATTAAATAGCAAATATAAATAAGCAATAATAAATAATAAAGGGGGTTAATTCTAAGTTTACTCGGCAAGACATCGCATCTTGTGCCTACGTATCCTTACGGGAGTGGAATCAGAGTAATCGTAGTTCCCCTCAAAAAGGAGGTTAGAGATCTCTTGACAGTGGTCAAGGTCTCAAGGGGAATAAACGCGCCTTAAGGACACGCTTACGCGGAGTGTAGGAACTCCAAATTTCTACGTTGAAATGTTAAGTTGTAATTAGGGTTAAATTAGGGATTCCACGGCGGGAAACCCTAAAATGAGCGCGGCGGCTCTTTGACCTAATGCTAGGGGTAAAATTGTAATTTTGTCCACGGCGAGACATGTATGAAAATTTAGGGTTTGTAAGGTGAAAGGGTTTGAAGTTGAGGACTATTGGCGCGGCGACCAAAAGCTAGACCTAACCTTCGGATGAGTGTAATGTGACAGAAATAATAGTAAACGCGTGAGATAATTGAATCATGCAAACAGAGAGATAATGTCATAATTTAAACCATGCAAGCAGAAATTTAAAGGCAGAATTTAAAGAGCGATTGTTAAGTTCGCGAGGTTACATGAGAGGAGCAGATACAATATGATAATGAAATTTGAATTGAACAATAATAAAATAAAATAAATAACGGTTCTAGTTATTATTTTAAAAAAAAGATTTTAGTTATTATTTTAAATTTATCTAAAAAAAGTTTTTCTTAAAAATAATAGGTTTTCATATTAATTTGGAAAAGATGTTAATGTTATTTATTTTAAAAAACAGATTTTTATATTATAACAAATTTTAATAAATTAATGATAACAATAATAATAATAATGGTAATAATAATGATAATAATGATAATAATAATAAATAATGATAATAATAATAATAATAATAATAATAATAATAATAATAATAATAATAATAATAAAGCAATAACGAATTTTAAATGTGCCAAATAACCCAACAATGTTGCTAACGCAGAAATGCGCTCATCGCAACCAGATCTAAATCGGACGAAACAAAATTTATCGCAAAGAAAAAGAAATTAAGCAAAAAATAGTATTATTGCTCACACAAAAATGCGATCATCGCAACCAGATCGAACTAACACAAATGTCACGCGTCATGCACACAAATGTGCAAACATCGTATCGACATAATTCGATCAAAAATCTTATATATATAAACTCTAACAATTTAAAAATTATATATATATAAACGTAACAGTAATAGATAAAGAAAAAGAAATAACGGTAATAGATGAAGAAAAAGAAATAACGGTAAAAGATGAAGAAAAAGAAACAACAGTAATAGATGAAGGAAAAGAAATAACGGTAAAACGATGAAGAAAAAGAAACAATAGTAATGGATGAAGAAGAAAACTAAATAACGGCAAACGGCACTCACTCCTCTTAGGTTTTTTTCATTCTCCTCCCCTTTTTTTCCAACAAGGCAACACATGTATATATAGGGAACAAATTAGGGTTAACACCAAATTGTCAATAATGTCCCTAAAGCCCATTTTAAAGCCCAAACTAAATAATTAGTTAAGAAAAAAATAAAATTTAAATAATTTAAAATAATTAAAATAAACTTAAAATAAAAACTAATAATCCTATTGATTCCTAAAATAAAAAATATTATAAAAAGAACAAGATTTTTTTCAATATTTTTTATTTTATGATTTTTTGGATATTTTTATGAATAATTTAGAAAAAAGTGAAAAAAATAATATTTTAAAAAATGATTTAATTAAAATACGAAAATAATAATTAAATAATAATAAAAAACTATTTTTGTTATTTTTTTAATGAAAGATAGAAAAATTTAGAGTAAAAATAATAAAAAACAAAAAAAGTGACAAAGGTGAGATTCGAACTCTCAACCTCTCACACTCATAACTCCTTACACATGTCCTCCTGCCAATTGTGCCATTTTTACTTTTTAGAAAAAAATGCATGCCATATGATATTTACCTGCAAAAAGTCAAACGACTACACAAATTTGTTAGTAATTGATTAAATGCAATGAAATGCGACGACAAATCTTAGGGCAAAATTTGGGGTATTACAGTTATTATGATAATATTTCTCACCCAACCTCTCTTTGATGTTGGCAAAAAAAATCATGAAGTTTGACTTTGGTTTGACCACAGTTGACCTCAGTTTGACCTTTTAACTGCATTGACTGCTTTTGACTTATCTGATCATCTGACTGAGCAAACTTTTGAGAAAAGTCTTGAAACTTGACATGGGGGTTCTTATACACATATAAGATGTTATGAAGCTCACTTGAAGTCTTGGAAGTCCATTTAGCCTGATTAAAGTCAAAACCCTAGTTTTGGATGCACTGCTTAGGAGGTGCATTGTCTGAGGGAATTGTCAACTCTTCTGACCAATTGTGAATTTTGTGAACCTTGTGAACCTTCTTGGAACACAAAGTCTTGTATTGTGAGGGCAAATTTTGGGGTGCAACAACAGTACATGCTCAATCACACCACTATGCTAATTTCGAAGATGGATCTGATCAAGTACGTCTTCGAGAAGCAGGCTCTTTCGGGCAGGATTACCAGATGGCAAATGGTGTTAATGGAATATGATATTCAGTACGTCTCCCAGAAGGCCATTAAGGGAAGCGTATTGTCTGATTACCTTGCCGAGCAGCCGATCGAGGATTACCAGCCGATGAAGTTTGAATTCCCTGACGAGGATATTATGTTTCTCAAAGCGAAGGATTGCGATGAGCCATTGCCCGGTGAGGAGCCAGATAGGAAATCTCAGTGGAAGTTGATATTCGATGGAGCGGTTAATTCCTATGGAAGTGGCATCGGAGCTATCATCACGACTCCTCACGGATCCCACATCCCGTTTACTGCGAGACTGGCGTTTCCAGTTACCAACAATGAGGCGGAGTATGAAGCATGTATTATGGGTCTAGAAGAGGCAATTGATTTGAGAATTAAGAATCTAGACGTATATGGTGACTCAGTGCTTGTAATCAATCAAATTAAAGGGGAGTGGGAAACTCGTCAAGCGAATTTGGTGCCGTACATGAATTATGCCAGGAGGCTGCTTCTGTTCTTCGATCGAGTGGAACTCCATCATGTACCCAGGGCTGAAAATTAGATGGCTGATGCCTTAGCCACGTTGGCTTCAATGTATAAGGTCAATTTTTGGAATGAGGCTCCAAGAATTGTGCTTTCGCGTCTTGATAGACCGGCATTTGTCTTCGCAATCGAGGAGGCCGCCGACGGCAAGCCATGGTTCCATGACATCCAGAATTTCCTTATGACTAAGGAGTATCCTGCGGGTGCGTCAACCCAGGATAAGAAGACTCTGAGGAGGCTGTCTGGAAACTTTTACCTCAATCCTGATGGAGTGTTGTATAAGAGAAACCACGATCTCGTGCTACTCAGATGTGTAGATGAGAAAGAGGCAAGTATGCTCATGGAAGAAGTCCATGAGGGCACATTTGGTACGCACGCCGGCGGGCATGCCCTGACGAGAAAGATCTTGAGAGCAGGATATTACTGGCTGACTATGGAGTCAGATTGCTTCAGATTCGCGAAGAAATGTCATAAATGCCAGATTTATGCTGATAAAGTTCATGTGCCACCGTGCCCATTGAATGTCATGTCCTCCCCTTGGCCGTTCTCCATGTGGGGCATTGACATGATAGGCAAGATCGAGCCCACTGCATCCAATGGTCATCGTTTCATTCTGGTAGCTATCGACTACTTCACCAAGTGGGTGGAGGCAGCCTCGTACGCTAATGTGACCAAGAAAGTGGTAGCTAAATTCATAAAGAGGGACATCATCTGTCGTTACGGAGTTCCCGAACGGATCATTACTGATAATGGTTCGAATTTGAATAACAAGATGATGAAGGAGCTGTGCCAGAGCTTCAAGATTGAACACCACAACTCATCTCCTTACCGGCCGAAGATGAATGGCGCCGGCGAAGCCGCCAACAAGAACATAAAGAAGATTGTTCAGAAGATGGTTGTGATGTACAAAGATTGGCACGAGATGCTGCCGTTTGCCTTGCACGGTTATCGTACGACGGTGCGTACGTCGACCGGGGCAACTCCTTTCTCCTTGGTGTACGGTATAGAGGCTGTCCTACCGTTAGAAGTGGAGATCCCTTCTTTGCGAGTGTTGGTTGATGTGAAACTCGACGAGGCAGAATGGATTACGAATCGTTTGAACCAACTCAGCCTGATAGACGAGAAGAGGTTAGCATCGATTGCATTTGGTCGTCTGTACCAAAGCCGAATGAGGAAAGCTTATGATAAGAAGGTGCGTCCTAGAAGCTTTTAGACGGGTGATCTCGTCCTGAAGAAGATTCTTCCGCCACACTCCGATCACCGGGGCAAGTGGACTCCGAATTACGAAGGGCCGTATGTCGTCAGCAAGGTCTTCTCGGGAGGAGCTTTGTTGTTATCCACGATGGATGGTGAAGATTTTGCATCCCCGGTGAACGCGGACGCAGTTAAAAAATACTTTGCTTGAAAGAGACTCGCTAGACAAAAAAGAAAGAGTCCAGGCAAAAAAGGGGCATCCCGGCGAAACAAAAATAGAATAAAAGGTTCGGGCAAAAATTAGGGATATATTGAAAAAATGTACACCCGCGAAGTCGAAAACCTACACTGGGCGGCTTCGGCAAAAAAGGGTATCCTGGTGAACTGAAAACCCGTAAAGGGCGGTTCACGCAAAAGTTAGGGATTTGAATAAGCAAATGATTGCGTTCCGCGTGTGGACTTTCATTGTTTAGTGGTTTGGAGGACCTGAGGGCCGTTTATCTGAATCAATCTCTTCCGAAGCTGAAGCGTCGGAGAAATATCGAAGTCGAGTGGGTCTTAGAGGGATCAACTCATGGTGTTCATCTACGCCTCGTTGCCGACATTTGCATATACTGATGTATATTTATGTTTTATTTTTGCGCGGCTTCCTCATTCCAGGAGCTTGCCTCTGTTGTAAAACATTTTTTGCCCATTCAGGGGTTCACCATCAATAAAATGCATGTTATTCAGCAATTCTGTTTGTCTGTTTAGTATTTATCTGTTTTGTTTACGAAAGAAAACGCCGATGTTTTTGATAAAATGCGCATACATAAACTTACGGGCCTAGGCCCATTGATTGTCGAAACAATTAATTACCTAAATATTGCCACGAGATAATAACCTTGATAGGCCCCTTTGAGGAGGGTATCTTGTCTGTTTGTTTGTGTTGTTGCAGGTGTAGCACCTTCCAGACGGTGCGCCGTGCGCATCCCCGAAGCAGGGCGAGTCCTCCTTCTCCAGCAGAGTTCAGTAGTCTCTCCTCCGCAGAATCTGAATGCAAGATAGTGAGCATTGGTATGTATCCATAGGCAGAGGATTCTCTTCTCCAAGCAGACGTATCCTGAAGGAACGTCATCCTCTCAGCTGAGTCGTGCGCCGAAGCTCGTATGTCCCCAGCACAGGGTCACAAGTGCAGATTTCGTAGAAATGTTCGGGCGCCGAAGCTCGTATTCCCCTAGCACCGGGTCACAAGTGCAGATTTCGTAGAAATTTCCGGGTGCCTAAGCTCGTGTTTTCCCCAGTAAAATCGCCGAAGCAGGTGTCTCCCCCAGCACCGGATCACAAGTGCAGGATTCGTAGGAAACTGTTCGCACGCCGAAGTATGCAGTAACTGATGGTGCCAGACTGAAGTCTCCAGCGGAATTGAAATCCCCCGCCAGAGCCGTATTCTCTCCCGAAGTCGGATGATTCCCTCTTCCCTAGTAGAGTGTTGGAATAGCTGATGCTGTATCCCTCTGCAGAGTTGTGTTCTCCCCCGAAGTCGGATGATTCCTTCTTCCCCAGCGGAATTGAAATTCCTCATCATGGTCGTACCCTCCAGTGAAGCAGAATGATTTCTCCTTCCCCAGCCGAGTTTGCAGATTCCCAAGAGAGACGAGTCCTTGGAAGGTGATCAGATCATGATTGGTTTTTCCCCAGAGGAGTGTTGAGCAGCTGAAGTTGGTCCCCCACAGAGTTATCATCCCCAGAAGAGTAGCCGAGACGGCCACGCAGTTTATTCTCGCGATTGATATCACTTTCTCTCAGCAGGTCCAGGGCCTCGTAGAGCTTCGTCCCCTGCAGTAATCAACTGAAGTTGTTTTCCCTGCAGCAGTCAACGGAAGATCGTTTCCCCAGGCGGAGTCCAATTGATATTGGCATGCAGTTTTCTCCTTAGCAGGATGATTCCTCTATCTGAGTAGTTCTTCCCCCGTGATAGGAGGACTCCCCCCGACATTTATTTTGCTGATGGGATCGCATCATTGTGCATGATTGCATAGCATTTAGCATAAACGCATAGCATTTCCACCGCGTGGGGCATGGCGCCGAAGCATATGCATCATAAACATGATCTAGGTTGTTACCATTCTTGCTTTGCAGGTGTTCCGCCGAAGGATCAGTTGCTCAGGATGATTCCTGACATTCTCCCCAACGAAGTCGCTGGCTCAAAGATGATTTTTGAGATCCCCAGCGAAGTCTTCAGTTCAAGATGATTCTCGAATCCCTCAGCAGGGCCGTTTGCTTAAGATGATTCTTAAGACCTCAGTGTAGTCTCCAGAGTTGGTTGCTTAAGTTGATACTTAGAGTCCCCAGCTAAGATCGCCCAGGACGATTCCTGAGACTCCAAGAGAGCCGAATCCTTGGAAGCTGCTCAGGCCGTGATTGGTTTGTCCCTAGCAAGAGTTGCCCAGGATAATTCCTGGAATCCCCAACAAAGTGTTTGCTCAGAACGGTTATCAGTTCAAGATGATTATTGCAGTCCTCAGCAGAGTTGATTTATCCAGAATGAGTTCTGGACCCCCGGAGCGGAGTTACGTGATAGTTCTCCAAATTCCCCAGCGGCGAAGCGTCATCCCCAGCAGGTTTTCCAACGGCGAAGTTAGAATCTCTCCTGAAGACTCCATGATTGAAGTCTGACCGTGTTAATGAAGCGGTTTTCCCAGTTTCTCTAAATGCCTGATGATATGATCGACTACGTATTACCGGTTACCGTGTGACCAATTCCCCAATGAAGTTTTGCCACGTCGACGGCGAGGTCAGATGTTTGTTTCCGGCGGTGAGGTTGGATGTTTGCTTTGACGGCGAGGTCAGATTAGGTTTGTTTCCGGCGGCGATGTTGGAGGTTTGTTTCGACGGCGAGGTCAGATTAGGTTTGTTTCGGGCGGCGATGTTGGAGGTTTGTTTCGACGGCGAGGTCAGATTATATTTGTTTCCAGCGGTGAGGTTGGATGTTTGCTTTGACGGCGAGGTCAGATTATGTTTATTTCTAGCGGTGAGGTTGGATGTTTGCTTCGACGGCGAGGTCAGATTATGTTTGTTTCCGGCGGTGAGGTTGGATGTTTGTTTTGACGGCGAGGTCAGATTATGTTTGTTTCCGACGGCGATGTTGGATGTTTGCTTTGACGGCGAGGTCAGATTATGTTTGTTTTAGCGGCGATGTCAGAAGATTATGTTCGACGGCGATGTCAGACTCTTTAAATCCCCAGCAGAGATGATGTTTGTACGACGGCGATGTCGAGTGTCTCTCAGAGTGATGTTTGTTTCCGGCGGCGATGTCAGATTCAGTTTTCCAGCGGCGATGTTGAGTATGCCAGATGATTTAGTTCTCCAACGGTGATGTTGGGTATTTTGATTGTCCGACGGCGATGTCAGATTTAGTTCTCCAGCAGCGATGCAGGGTATTTTGATTGTCCGACGGCGATGTCAAATTTAGTTCTCTAGCGGCGATGCGGGGGTATTTGATTGTCCGACGACGATGTCAGGTGGTTTAGTCTTCCAGCGGTGATGTTGGGTGTTTTGGTTGCCTGAAGACGATGTCAGAAGAAGTTAACGTGGATAACTGACGACGATGTCAGATCAGTATTTCCCCAGCTAGTTGTCGTGCAGCTAGTATTGCAGTATTCGAAGATTTGTTCCCCGCAGAGTATCGTGTGCTCGTGCAGTTGGCAAATTTTCGGGTTTACCGGTATTCAACCGTCTCGCACCTTGATTGGCTGAGAGCCGTTCGCTTCTCACCCAGTCCGGTTCAAGCCGTTTGAATAGGGGCAGCTGTTGCACCCCAAAATTTGACCAACATTTATTTATCCATCAAGTGTTTGAAGGTTGATACCTTCATCAGAAAGTTCAAGAGATCCTCAGAGAAATTGGTTGAAACCAAGGTGGTGTGTCTCATAACTTGAGAGTTGTGGGTGCTCCCCAGATGATTCTGAGACTATGAGAGTGAACTTGATGCTTTGAGAAAGTTTATGAGATGTCTTGAAAGCCATCATGAAGCCCATAGAGGTCATTGTGCAAGAATTCAGAAGATTCAACCATGAATGGTAGAATTAGGGTTTTGACTGGGTCAATCCTAGGTCAGCTGATGTTTTGGAGAGGGTTGAGACCTAATCCAAGGGCCAGGGGATCATGGAAGGATGTATTGAGATACTATAAGGATGATTCCTAGACCAATTCATCATGATTGAGGAGTTTGAGAAGTTTTAAGCTAGGGTTTCTAAGGATGGACAGTGTAAAATCCCCTAGTTTGATCCCTATCTTCCAGGTAGTTTTAGCTCAAGATGTGATTGTCATCTCATCTTCCCCACAACATGAATGTTGTAGATCTTGTTCTTAGCTTTAATTTTAGTGGTATAAGTCCTTGATAGGATGTGCAGAGCTCAAGTTATGGTTTTGACAAATTACAGGTCATCTGAGGTATGTGAATCTGGGTCCTTGAAAGTCACCCAACTTGCAGACAACTTTTGCCCTAGTAGGATGATTCCTATGATCTCTTGGTCAACATGAATGTTGAAGAGCATCTTCTTAGCTTTCTAGAGAGTACTAGAAGTCCTTGATAGGATTTGTAGAACTCAAGTTATGGCTTTGACAAGCCAAGGGTATTTTGGTCATTTTGAACTTATAGGTCATTTCAAGCATATGGCCATATCTCCTATTTCCAAGCCTCAAATGAAAAACTTCAAAATATAAAAGTTGTTCAAAATGACATTTTGAGTCTAAAAAAGTGGTCATGACATGCTGGAGAAGCTTGTAGCAAGAATTGACAGGAATGGGTGAAAATGACCTAAAAATGAGACATAAGTTAAATGGATCCAAGTTGGAAAATGGAATGAGCAATCTACAAATCCAAAACAGGTCATATAATATATGATTTTGAGTCTAAACAACATTTTGGAAACAATGGTTTAAACACATTTTTGAGTTGAGGCCTAAAATTTGGAGTTGCTTTGGAAATCAATTACTTGTATCATAAGGCATCCATGTGAAACTCAACAAAAGGCAAGGGATCAGCATGATAAGCACTCCAATCCCTCCAATAACTCATGAGAGGAGATTTTAAAATGAAATTAAAGGGCTGTAAGGACAATTGAAGCATGAGAAGAGATGGATTCAAAGTATCACTACATGAGAAATTCCACACTTCTCTAGTTCATTCCAGAAGGTTCTAGGGTCTTCTAATTGATGCTATATATTGAGAAGAGTGTGCTGAGATCAAGGGTTGGCAAGGTTGGTGAAGAGAGTGAGAGGAGAGAGAGGTATTCAAGGAAAGCTTCCATTACAAGCAAGGCTCGAATCTTCTTCTACAAGCACTCATCATCAGAATTGTTGCAAACAGAAAGGATTATACCAAGCAAGGATCATTGTGAAGAGGATACAAGCATTGAATCCAGCTGTTTCAACACCTGCCATAGCCAAGAAACAGGTTGGTGTTTTCTCTTCTATCTCTCTATTTATACACTGTTAGTTAGAATCTTTAGGTTAGAAATGTTAGGGTTGATTAGAAGATCAGTTTTAGAAAGTTTGAGTGAATTCCATGAGGTTTGATAACATGATGTTGAATCTTTGATGATCAAGAAAATGTTATATAGTGAGTTTTAATCAACATCCATTAGCATGCTGAGACCAGTGCAACATGAAGAACATCTTAGTACCATTAGAATCTAGAATTGTTAGGGTTGATCACAGTGAGAATTCTTGGAACCAGAGATTCCTACCTATCGGGTTTGGAGTTCTAGGGCGTTTTAATGAAAAATATTAGTATGGCTGGATTCCTGGGAGATTGTAGTGTGATTTTGGTTCTTGAAGTTTTTAATTTCATGCCGAAATGAAGGAGAACGATGATGTTGAAGATCCTTACATGAAGGTTTAATTTCTGAAAACCCTAGGACGATTGAGGAAGACGAAGTAATGACCGTAGGATTAGGTTAAGGACTTTGACTCCAAAACGAATCCAAAGGCTGAAATTCAAAGTTGGAAACGGAGGGAAAGTCTGAAACGCGTGAAAAGCCGCGTTTCACTTAATTTGAAACCTGGGCCTAACACACATTGCTATTCACACCCTCGAAACAAAGCCCAATGAAAATAAACTGTGACCTCTTGCTATTCACACCGCGCGTCCATTCTTTTTCTTTTATTTTTTTTGATTTAATTTCTGATTACACTGGGCTTAGGCGCCTTTGATATCTGCACCACCCCTTTTCAGCCCATCCAATAAATGAACTAGGCGCCTTAGCTTTTAGCACCCCCTCCCATTTCTCTTAATTTTCTTGATTTTAATTTCTTTTATTTTCTTGCATCTTATAAAATTCATAAATAATTGGAAATTGAATATTTTTAATTTCTTGTTTTTGCATTAGGTTCATACTTCTGTCTAGAAAATTAGCAAATAATAAAATCCCATTTTCTTTTTATTTTTATATTTTTAGCATATTTTTTCTTTTAAATATCTTTTTAATGATTTAGGTTAATGTTGGATTTTGTAGAATTTGGTTTAGGATCTTCCCTTAAGTTTTTTAATCCATTCTTTTTAGTATAGTTAGATGTTGATCTTAGTTCCCTCTGGTTTTTATACCAAGATTTTTAGGATTAGATTTTAGTTAGTTTGATTAAATAACATTAGCATAACAAAATTAGGGTTTTATGAAGCATAGTTGAATTTGAACAATTTTAGATTTAGGTTTTATAGGGCAATTTAGTCTATGGGGAATATATGGGACTTAAGGGTAGTTATGTAGGGTCCCCTAGCACTTATATTAGGAATTAATAGAATAATATGCTATTTTTAGTTGATTTTTGAATTGAATGATTGTTTGTGGGGCCTTTAGGGCAAGTTTTGTTAGTTTGCTTTGCTTTGGGGTATTCCTTTGCTTGGAGGAGCTTGGCATCTCTGTGTGGAGCATGGTGGAGCATACTAGAGGATTGGAGGAGGCTTGGATTGAAGGCCTGGTTTAGGAGCTTGCTCTCTTTCTGTGAGGTTTGAGACCCTGGAGTCTGAGGGAAGTTCATGGTACTTTCCTGAGGAAGGCACTATGGATGTCTTTCATTCTTTCTTCTCACCTCTATCCCAAGTATCCAATGATGTTGGAGCCTTCATGTGAGTTTAGTTTCTCCTGAGGAGGAATGTAAACCGATCACAGTTGTTGAGCCACATGGGATATGATTCCTAAGTGGAAGCCCCCTAGTACTTTCCTGAGGAAGGCATTATGGGTCTGTTCACTTAGTTCCCTTAGTTCATGTAGGATTTCTCAAGTATCCAATGATGTTGGAGCCTTCATGTGAGTTTAGTTTCTCCTGAGGAGGAATGTAAACTGATCACAGTTGTTGAGCCACATGGGATATGATTTCTAAGTGGAAGCCCCCTAGTACTTTCCTGAGGAAGGCACTATGGGTCTGTTCATTTAGTTCCCTTAGTTCATGTAGGATTTCCCAAGTATCTAATGATGTTGGAGCCTTCATGTGAGTTTAGTTTCTCCTGAGGAGGAACGTAAACTGATCACAGTTGTTGAGCCACATGGGATATGAGTCCTAAGTATAAGCCTCCTAGTGCTTTCCTGAGGAAGGCACTATGAGTCTGCCTACTTAGCTCCCTTTCTTTGGTAAGCTTGTTTTGAAGCTTGAAGACTGGGATTGATTTCTTTTGATTAGGGTTTTGCTTTAGGGCTTTGTTTAGAGGTAGATTAGGGTTTTGTTTTTAGGGTTAGGATTAGGAAGAGCTTAGATGTAGATAATTTCTTTCTCAAACATGGATGGTATTTCATTTCTTTTATCTGTATGACTGCAGTTTACTGTTTATTACTTGATAGCATGTTGTTTATTTTTCAGTATGATTACTGTTATTTCATGACTGGCTTGAGGTCGAGATGAGCTTGTGGAGGCTGAAGCCCCACACACATTTCCTCCCTCACTTACATTGCATGCATTTTACTGTTAAGCTGATGCTTTGTCTGTTTTGGTGTATCATTGACATGATCCCTTAGGGCTCTCATTTCTTTTGATAAGGATTTGATGATAGACTTTTAGGTTGAAACCTATGCATGACAACATCTAGGAGTTCCCTGTTCATACCTCAACCATAGGATGAATCCATGGCATGATAACAGTAGGACTTGATAGTCTCCCTCCTAGTTGGGCCTGTTCTCTTCTCATCTCAAAACAGTTTAAGATACAGTAATCATGAATGATTTCTTTCGTACGTTACGAGCCTTAAGCTATCTGAGAAAGGATTGTGGGAGAGTTTCTTTTCCACAGTCTGGATGTTTAGTATGGTACCATTTGGGTGACATGCGACGCATTCACTCTCAGGTCATAGTCTCTAGTGCGGTTGAAATCGCAAACACAATAAAAAACACTTCTTTCAAAACAGGAAATAAACCGTAGTTTCCCGAACTACGTGAGCTCTGATCTCTCATGCCTGTTGAGAGTACGTAGGCACAAGATGGCGATGTCTTGGCGAGCTACCTTCCCCCATAACCCTTCGTAGGCCGAACTACGTTGACTCTGATTTCTCATTCTCTGATGAGAATACATAGGCATAAAGTGCGATACTTTGCCGAGTCATTTTTCTTTTCTTTTTCAGCCAACCTTGATAGGTAGATAGAATAAAACCAACCCGTCCAAGTAAACAAACAAGCGTGGATCCCGTCGAGTACGACGGACGTGAGGGGTGCTAATACCTTCCCCTTGCGTAACCGACTCCCGAACCCAGACAATGGTTGCAATGACCTTGTCTTACCCTTTTTCGTCAGGTTTTTCCGATCGTTTCCTTTCCCGCTCTGAGGGATAAATAACAAAAGGTGGCGACTCTTCTGTCATGCCGACACCTTATTTTCGCGCAAGCGACACATATTGACACAATGAATTGATGAGAGCCAAAATCCCGATTCAAAGTCTTTCCAGCCAAACTACTGATGAACCCTTAAACAAACAACACTCCTGTGGAAATTCAGAGAAACTAACATCATGCCTTGATAACCTCTGATAGGAACTGCTCATGATAATCGATAACCCAACACCTCTGCCTCAAACTTGAGTACAATAATCGAAAGAAACAACTTCCAAACAAATGAAAATCCAACTTTACAGAGAAACCCCTATGTCCACAACCCTAATTCAACCACCTTTGAAGCTTTTGAAGTTCAACTTTGATTCATAAGTGAAACAAAACAAACATAAGCTGATAAACTGGTTAGTTATGCAATATGGTTGACCTAGAATGACATGCAAAAGATTAAAGAATCAAAGGATAAAATTTGGGGTATGATAGTTGCCCCTATTTAAATATCTTTATCGGATGACATGAGTGATGAAAATCCTCATGAAATCATGGTGAAAGGTATTTAAAAATAGATAATCGATTTTTCCCCCTTAGATGCAATGACATGCTATGCTATGAACACAAGGAAACTATGCAATGCTGACATGCAATAAACTTTAGTATGATGAAAATGATGGGATGATAAATGAAAATTGCAGATGAAAATGAAAGAAAACAGAGATAGAGTCAACATAATGAGTAACCACTCACTGGGGATGACAACAACACTGGGGAAGCTGAAAAAAACTAGGGAAATATAAATTGATTGAACAACTGGTTCAAACGTGACCGACTGACACTTTAGAAGGAAAGGATCCTCACTGGAGGTAGAACCAAGAGATGGTGTCCACTGGGGAATATCCGGAGCAGTTAGTCAACAGCTTTAGGCATGACCAGATGACACATTAGAATAAAGACAAATAGACAAACTCCTTATTGGGGATTGTCGCTACCGCGAAAATAAGGTGCCGGCAAAACAAAAGAGTCGCCACCTTTCGTTATTTATCCCTCAGAACGGGAAAGGAAACAATCGGAAAAACCTGACGAAAAGGTATAAGACAAGGTCATCGCAACCATTGTCTGGGTTCGGGAGTCGGTTACGCAAGGGGAAGGTATTAGCACCCCTCACGTCCATCGTACTCGATGGGATCCATGCTTGTTGTGTTTATCTGACGGGTTGATTTAAACTATCTACCTATCAAGGTCGGTCTGAAAAGAAAAGAAAGTGACTCGGCAAAGCGTCGCACTTTATGCCTACGTATTCTCATCAGAGAATGAGAAATCAGAGTCAACGTAGTTCGACTAACTACGGGTTACAGGGAAGGTGGCTCGCCAATACGTCAGTATTGTGCCTACGTACTCTCAACAGGTATGAGAGATCAGAGCTTACGTAGTTCGGGATATTACGGATCACAGGAATTCAGATTCATCTGTTTTATCGAGTAGGGTTAACAAACAGTTCCAGCAGTTGGATGTACGCAGCTCGACCCTTGGAGACTTAGGCGTTACCGTTTGCGGTGGAGCTGGGAGTTAACGACACTCTTTTCTTCAGAAAAGCTTTCCTTTGACTTATGGGCCCACGGGGGAAAAAGGTTTGAAGTTTGTTTTCTGTCTTTTACGGAAGAACTGTTTTTTTATGGATGTTTGCAACCAATACCGCACTAGAGACTATGACCTGAGAGTGAATGCGTCGCATGTCACTCAAAGGGTGCCATACTAAACATCCAAGCTATCGAAAAGAAACTCTCCGACAACCCTTTCTCAAGTAGCTTAAGGCTCGTAACGTACGACGTCAGTTAACCTTTATTATTGTATTGTAATTTGTTTTGAGATGAGAAGAGAGAACAGGCTCAAATAAGGGGGAGACTACCAAGTCCTAATGTTGTCATGCCAAGGATTCATCCTATGGTTGAGGTCTGAAACAGGGAACTCCTAGAAGTTATCATGCATAGGTTTCAACCTAAAGTTCTAATCATCACTTCCTTATCAAAGGAAGTGAGATTCCTAGGGGATCGTGTCAATGAATAAAGAGTCAGCTTAAACAGAAACAGATAAAGCATCAGCTTAAACAGATATACAGTAAACGACTGTAAAATGCATGCAATGCAAGTGAGGGAGGAAATGTGTGTGGGGCAGCAGCCTCCACAAGCTCATCTCAACCTCAAGCCAGATATGAATAACAGTAATCATACAGAGGAAATAACATGCTATCAAGAAAAATATCAGTGACTGCAATCATACAGAAGAAATGAAATAATATGCCATCAAGCACACACAAACCACACAGGCAAGGGAGCAGGGCTCTACCAAATACCAGCAAGCAAAGCCATACAGTAAAAATACAAGCAGAGGGAGCAACTCAACCTCTAGTGCAATCATGATCCTAGCTTAAATCAATATAAATATGAACTTATTCTAATGCATCAAGAAAATCAAACAAGTCACACCAATACAGCTGCACAGAAAGAAAACAGACAGTCAAGAAAGCAAATCAACAGCTTCCCTAGCTTCACAGCAAAGCAATCTTCTGACAGCAGTTCAGTCCACAGTCTGTAACTGTTCTTCAAGTCCATCATCTTCAAGAGAATGAAAGGTACTCCATCTTCAAGCTTCAATCTTCAATAGGCTCCACCAAGAATGAAGAGAATCAACATCAAGAATATTGGTTGATAATGGGAAGCAGACAGGAAACCAAAAGAATCCCATCTGACACTCAACCAGACATCAGAGAGAGGCATCCTCAAGAGTTCTACTCATTGTAAATGTCACATATCCCTCCAAAGGAGAGATGAGACTTTAACATGAGGACTCTGAATCATAGGATGGGAATGGAATGGGAATGAAACCAACCATTATTTGAAGAAAAATCTATTTCTAAAGCTCTCTCCTAAAGCCCTAATCTTACAAGCTACTCAAAGCTAACAAAAAAACAAGAAAAGCTCCAATCCAAGCTCCACCAGCCACTTCACACAAGCCTCATCATGTCCATGATATCTTCCAATGAGATCCAGAAGCCCACTATGCAAGGAAGCCCAACTTTGAGTCCATTCCACATCAATCACCAAAATTGAAACACCAAATGAATAAACAAGTAGAATATTCTATCAAAAATACCAAAACACATTCTAAAAACCTGATTATTTTTCTATAGGAACATGCATTTACTAATAACCTACAGTTAAAAAATCAGGGCCTAATTCATTCCCTAAGTCCTCTAATAAAATCCTAAGTTGCAAGGTATCACTAAAGAATCCACTAAAAATCACACCTAAACAACTACACCAAAAGCATATTTACAATAATCTAAAAATCATGATAAAAATCACAAGGCAACATCAAGATGTACTCAAACAGCATACAAAAAATCAAGACCAAATTCAGAACCAAGAGGGAGAGAGAAAATGGACAAATTCACATCATCATTATTTCACCATTAAGCACATGTTAAACCAAAAAATATGCAATAAAATGAAAAAGCATGAAAAATGGAAAATAAAATCATGACAACATCCTAAACATTTTAAATTGTATCTACAATTTTTCTCAAGATTAAATGTCAATTTATACTATTTTTTGGGAATTAAAATCAAACAATATGAAAACAAAAATTAAATGAAAACAAAATTAAAAAGAAAATGAATGGGAGGGTGCAGTCAGCAACTAAATTCAACTAAGGCGCTTGGGCCCAGGTAAAGAGGGGGTGCGTTGAGTAACTGGGCGCTAGGCCCATCTGAGTATCAACTCAGTCACAAAGAAAAACCAGAGGAGGGGGTGCGCTAAGCAGCCAATTCACGTTGTAAATCTCATTGGGCCTGGAGAAAGGGGTGGGGATAGCAAGAGATGCTAAGGCCCAAGCGAAAAACCTCAATCAACTTCTCTCAATTTGGTTCTTAAAATTAATTGAAAACAACACACGCGGGGATCGAACCCCTGCACTCTAGGATCACATAGCACGCGTTGCAAGGCTTGGATCCTCACTAACCTAAACGATGCGTTTAGCAAAGAGGCGACGTGGCTCACTCGTTGCCCTCAGATGCGTGGAATAAGTCCACCTTTCCAACCAAACGGAGGGCCAGGATTACGTCTTCAACCTATTTGAAACTCTGCAACTTATGAACTGAACCCGCGCGCAGCCATGGCCGACGGGAAGGGAACATTTCCGGCGAACTTCCAATAACCCTAACTCCCTCCGCACTCAACCATTTCACATGATTCTTGAATGAAAGTTGCTCGAATTTTCACAAGGAATTCAACTACACCACTTAATCATGCTAAAAACGCAAGAATAAAAAAATATCACTCTCAACCGAAAATGACATCATCCCTAAATTGTCACTAATCTTCGAATTAATTATCCAGAATCCATCTATATCCTAAGGGGAACCTAACCACATGCTTCTAATTGATTAAAAGTGCCTAAACTGTGAGAAATTGCAAGAAGTTAGAACCTACCTTGGAGCTTGAATTGCAGTGGATACACGCCTCAATTCTCTTCCAAACCTTGCAGAATTCTTCAAGGATTAATGGAGAATGTTTCTTGATGCTTCACTCTGGCTGAAACCCCTTGATTCTCTAGAATGGATTTTCACTTTCAAGCTTTTTCCTTCACTTTACTCCAATGGTTTCTCAACAGAATTCTGCACTAGAAGCTTCTTAGAATGATCATTATCCTATTTATGTTTTGTTTCAATGGATTAGAAGCCCAAACTAGGCCCAATTATGGATTTTGGATCTTCATTTTTTCCTCCAAATTTCAATATGGATATGTGCCTTCAAGCCTTGGTCATGCTCCACAATCCTTCCAAACCATTCACTTAAGCATTATGGAGTGTAATGAAGTGGTTTTCTCCCTTTGGTTTCAACATATGGAGTGTATAGGATATGTTTCTTACTTGTGAAGTAATAATCCAAATGGCTATGTTATGGACCTCAAATCAAATATGTGACAATGCCAATCTCTTTAGAACATCAATTCCATTCAAAATGACCACAAATTTGACTTGAAAACATGTTAATCTCAATTATTTTGAATTTTCTCATTTTAATTCATTAAAATGGCTTTTATATGAACTTTCTTCCACCAATGCTTGATATAATCCATATCAATGAACACTTGATGTTTAGACAAGATAAAAACATCATTTTGAACAGCTTTCATGTTGAACAAAAATGCATTTGAGGCTTGCAAGATGGTGTAATGGACTCATGATTCAAAATGGCCTGTAATGCCCAAATACCCATAATACCCTTGACTTGTCAAAGCCATAACTTGAGTTCTACAAATCCTATCAAGGACTTATAGTACTCTCTATAGAGCTAAGAGGATAAGGAACAACATTAATGTTGACCAAGAGTTCATAGGAATCATCCTTCTAGGGAAAAAGTGTCATGCAAGTCGGGTAACTTTCAAGCTCCAGATTCACCTGCCCCAAATGACTTGTAACTTGTCAAAGTCATAACTTGAGTTCTACAAATCCTATCAAAGACTTCTAGCACTAAAATTAAAGCTAAGATCATGTTCTACAACAATCATGTTGGGGGAAATATGAGATGACAATCACATCTTGAGCTAAATTGCCTTGAAGATAGGGGTCAAACTAGGGGATTTTACACTGTCAAGCCTTAGAAACCCTAGCTTGAATCTTCTCAAACTCTTCAATCATGGTGAGTTAACCTTGGAATCATCCTTATAACATCTCAATTTATCAATCCATGATCACATGGCTCTTGAATTAGGTCTCAACCTTCTTCACCTCCTCAGTTGACTTAGGGTTGACCCAGTCAAACCCTAGCTGCATCAATCATGGATGAGGCTTCTTATTCTTGCACAATGACCTGTCTAGGACTCAAAGTGATCTTCAAAACTTCTCATGAGCTATCACAAGACCTCAAGTCCAACTTCATGGCTTCAGAATCATCTGATGGCTTCCCACAACTCTCAAGTTAGGAGACCTACACACTTGGTGTCAACCACTCTTTCTGAGGCTCTTTCAACTTCTCTGACAAGGATATCAACCCTTGAAAACTTGAATAAGCCTCCTTAGCTAGCTTCAAAGTCTTGTGTAGCTCTTAATTGGTAATCATACCTCCTGATCTCCTGCACACATGTCAATGAAATGCAAATGATAATGCTAATGTGAATGAAATGAAACATAAGCTAGGTAAAGAAATGTTGGGCAAATTTTGGGGTGCAACAGCTGCCCCTATTCAAACGGCTTGGACCTGATTGGGTGAGAAGCGAACGGCTCTCAAACAATCGAGGTGAAAGACGGTTGAATACCAACAAACTCGGAAATTTGCCAACTGCACAAGTACACGACACTCTGATGGGGACAAATCTTCGGAAACTGAAATAATAGCTGCATGGCGACTGGCTGGAGAAATACTGATCTGAACCTCCATCAGGGTGATTCTCTGATTTATCCGATATCATTGCCTCCTCAAATCATCAAGGGGTAACCAGTTACACGGTAACTGGCGATCTGCCAACCGCACAAGTAAACAATACTCTGATTGTTAGGCACGTCTTCAAACTGAGCATGACGGTTACGCGACAACTAGTTGGGGAATTGGTCACACGGTAACCGGTGAAGAGTCTAATCTCAAATCTCCGTCAAGATGATCATCTGACTTTGCTATAGATCTTTGTCCTCAGGTCATCAAGGGGTCACCGGTTACGCGGTAACCGGTAATGAATGGTTGATCATGCCGTCAGGCGTTCTGCGTCATAGAAGAAGAATTCCTCGGGAATCATCAGGTCATTAGGAACTTTTTAACAATCAAGTTAATTATGCCGTCGGGCATTCAAAGAACTTTCGAGCATCAGCCGGGCTTCATCAGTAAGTTTTAAAATGGGATCCTTAATCCATCATGGACCAATAAGGATATACATTCTTTAGCCGTCAGGACCTCCGCGTCAGCTGGGAGAACTGCTTTGACATCGCAGTTAGACTTCATCGGTAAACCCGGGGTTCTGGCACCGTTGCCGAACTTCAATCATCAAGTCTTCAAGGAAATTTCAATTTCGCTATTCAAAAACTTGTCGGGGATGATACATCTCCGCTGGGGGTTCTGGAGAACTATCAAGTAACTCTGCTTCGGGGCTTCAGAAATCATTCTGGATGAATCAACTTGCTGAAGACTTCAAGAATCATCTTGGACAAATAACTTCGTCGGAGACTTCAAGAATCATCCTGAACCAATAACTCTGCTGGAGATTTCAGGAATCATCCTGAGCAAACACTCAGCCGGGGACTCTAAGTATCCACCTGAGAAACCCTCTCTGGCGACCTCACTAAAGATTTTAAGAATCATCTTAAGCAAACACCTTCGCTGGAGAATTCAAGAATCATCTTGGGCAAGCGACCTTGCTGGGGAATACCTGCAAAACAAGAACGGTAACGACCTAGCTCATGTTTCATATGCATATGTTTAATAATGGCGCAATGCTCCACACGATGGAAATGCTACGCGTTTAGGGTAAATGCTATGCAATCATGTAAAATGCTACGACCCCATCAGCAAAATAAATGCTGAAGGGAGAATCCTCCTGTCAAGGAGAAAGAACCACTCTGGTGGAGGAAGGGCTCATCATGCCAAGGAGAAGAAGTCACACCAATCTCAATTGGACTCCGCCTGAGGAAACGAACTTCAGTTGACTGTTGCAGGGGAATGAAGTTCTCTGAGAACTTAGACCTGCTCAGCCAGGTGTACGAACCACAACTGCTGAGGAAAACGATGTCCATCGTAGAAATAAACTGCACAGCCTTTGCGGCAAAACTTTCTTGGAGGTAACGACTCTGGTGGGGAAATACAGCATCAGCTATTCAGCACTCTACTGGGGAAAACCAATCATGGCATGCACGGCTTCCAAGGACTCGGCTCTCTTGGGGGTTTGCAAACTCGGCTGGGGAAGACGGAATCATCCCGCTTACCGGGGAGAGTATGACTCTGTGGGGAATATCAATTCTCTTGAAGACTTCAGTCTGAACTTTTGAAAGCCGCATACTTCAGTATATGACTCAGCTGGGGAGACGACGATCCTTCAGGATGGCTCTGGTTGGGGAGAGAATCTTCTCTGCTTGGGGAGACATATCAATGCTTATGATCTCATGTTCAAACTCCACGGGGAGGTGCTGCTGAACTTGCTGGAGAAGAAAGGAATCATCCTGCTTGGGAACGCATACGGCGTACTGCCTGAAACATGCTATACCTGTAACAACACAAACAAACAGACAAGATACCCTTCTCAAAGGGACCTATCAAGGTTATCATCTTGTGACAATTTTCAAGTAATTCATTGTTTCAACAATCAATGGCCTAGGCCAGTAAGTTTATGTATGCGCATTTTATCAAAAACATCGGCGTTCTCTTTCGTAAACAAAACAGGTAAATGCTAAACAAACAAATAGAATGGTTGAATAGTATACATTTTATTGATAATGAACCCCTGAATGGGCAAAAATGTTTTACAACAGATGCAAGCTCCTGGAATGAGGAAGCTGCGCAAAAATGAAAACATAAATATACATCAGTATATACACAAATGTCGGCAATATGGCGTAGACGAACACCATGAGTTGATTCCTCTATGACCCACTCGACTTCGATACTTCTCCGATGCTTCAGCTTCAAAAGAGATTGATTCAGATAAACGACCCTCAGGTCTTCCAAACCACTAAACAATGAGGGTCCACACGCGAAACGCAGTCATTTGCTTTTTCAAATCCCTAACTTTTGCCTGAATCGCCCTTCCGGGTTTTCGATTCACTGGGATACCCTTTTTTGCCAAAGTCGCCCTTCCAGGTTTTCGACTTTGCGGGTGTACATTCTTTTCTTTATATCCCTAATTTTGCCCGAACCTTTTTCCTTTTCTATGGTTCGCCGGGATGCCCCATTTTTTCCTGGATATTCTTTTTCTTTCCAGCGGGTCATTTTTTAAGCAAAGTATTTTTTAACTGCGTTCGCGTTCACTGGGGATGCAAAATCTTCACCATCCATCGTGGATAACAACAAGGCTCCTCCCGAGAAGACCTTGATGACGACGTACGAACCTTTGTAATTAGGAGTCCACTTGCCCCGGTGATCGGAGTATGGAGGAAGAATCTTCTTCAGGACGAGATCACCCGTCTGAAAGCTTCTAGGACGCAACTTCTTATCATAACCTTTCTTCATTCGACTTTGGTACAGACGACCATATGCAATCAATGCTAACCTCTTCTCGTCCATCAGGCTGAGTTGGTTTAGTCGGTTCTTAATCCATTCTGCCTCATCGAGTTTCACGTCAACCAAAACTCGTAAAGAAGGGATCTTAACTTCTAACGGTAGGACCGCTTCCATACCGTACACCAGTGAGAAAGGAGTTGCCCCGGTTGATGTACGTACCATCATACGATAACCGTGCAGTGCAAATGGCAGCATCTCGTGCCAATCCTTGTAGGTCACAACCATCTTCTGTACAATCTTCTTGATATTCTTATTGGCCGCTTCAACGACGCCATTCATCTTCGGCCGGTAAGGAGATGAGTTGTGGTGTTCAATCTTGAAACACTGGCACAGCTCCTTCATCATCTTGTTATTCAGGTTCGAACCATTATCAGTAATGATCCGCTCAGGAATTCTGTAACGACAGATGATGTCCCTCTTTATGAATTTGGCCACCACCTGCTTGGTCACATTAGCATATGAGGCTGCCTCCACCCACTTGGTGAAGTAGTCGATGGCTACTAAAATGAAGCGATGACTGTTAGAAGCAGTGGGCTCGATCTTGCCTATCATGTCGATGCCCCACATGGAGAACGGCCACGGGGAGGACATGGCATTCAACGGGCACGGCGGCACATGAATCTTATCAGCATAAATCTGGCATTTATGACATCTCTTCGCGAATCTGAAGCAATCAGACTCCATCGTCAGCCAGTAGTATCCTGCTCTCAGGATCTTTCTTGTCATAGCATGCCCGCCGGCGTGCGTACCAAATGTGCCTTCATAGACTTCTTCCATGAGCATACTCACTTCTTTCTCATCTACGCATCTAAGTAGCATGAGATCGTGGTTTCTTTTATAGAGAACTCCATCAGGATTGAGATAAAAATTTCCAGACAGCCTCCTTAGAGTCTTCTTGTCCTGGGTTGACGCTCCCGCAGGATACTCCTTAGTCATAAGGAAAGTCTGGATGTCGTGGAACCATGGCCTGCCGTCGGAGGCTTCCTCGATCGCAAAGACAAAGGCAGGTCTATCAAGACGAGAAAGGACAGTCCTTGGAGCTTCATTCCAAAAATTGACTTTATACATCGAAGCCAACGTGGCTAGGGCATCGGCCATCTGATTCTCGGCCCTGGGCACATGATGGAGTTCCACTCGATCAAAGAACGGAAGCAGTCTTCTGGCATAATTCATGTACGGTACCAAATTCGATTGACGGGTCTCCCACTCCCCTTTAATCTGGTTAATCACAAGTGCCGAGTCACCATATACATATAGGTTCTTGATTCTCAAATCAATTGCTTCTTCTAGACCCATGATGCATGCTTCGTACTCCGCTTCGTTATTAGTGACCGGAAACGTCAGTCTCGCAGTAAACGGGATGTGGGATTCGTGGGGAGTTGTGATGATTGCCCCAATGCCACTTCCGTAGGAATTAACCGCCCCATCAAATATCAATTTCCATTGGGATTTCCGGTCTGGGCCCTCGTCGGGCAACGGTTTATCGCAATCTTTCGCTTTAAGAAACATGATATCCTCATCAGGGAATTCAAATTTCATCGGCTGATAATCTTCGACCGGCTGTTCGGCAAGGTATTCAAACAATGCGCTACCCTTGATGGCCTTCTGGGAAACGTACTGAATGTCATATTCCGTCAATACCATTTGCCATCTGGCAATCCTGCCCGAAAGCGCTTGCTTCTCGAAGACGTACTTGATCGGATCCATCTTCGAAATTAGCATGGTTGTGTGATTGAGCATGTACTGTCGTAAACGTTTGGCAGCCCAGGCTAGTGCACAACACGTTTTCTCCAACATCGTGTAACGAGATTCACAATCTGTGAACTTTTTACTCAAGTAGTAAATGGCATGCTCCTTTCTGCCCGTCTCGTCGTGCTGACCGAGGACACACCCCACACTATTCTCAAGAACTGTCAAGTACATGATTAAGGGTCTTCCGGCCACTGGGGGTATCAAGATTGGAGGTTCATGTAGATACTGTTTTATCTTATCGAATGCCTTCTGGCAATCCTCGTTCCAGATAATCGCCTGATCTTTCTTCAGCAGTTTGAACATTAGTTCACACGTGGCTGTGAGCTGAGAAATAAACCTTGCAATGTAGTTTATTCTGCCCAGGAAACCACAAACTTCTTTTTCTGTTCTTGGCGCTGGCATTTGTTGTATTGCTTTAATCTTCGCAGGATCAACCTCGATGCCTCTTTCACTCACGATAAACCCCAGTAGTTTTCTAGACCGTACTCCGAAAGTACACTTGTTAGGATTCAGCCTCAACCTGAACTTCCTAAGCCTCTCAAAAAGCTTCAGCAAATTGACCAGATGTCCTTCCTCCGTTTGGGACTTCGCAATCATGTCATCAACATAGACTTCAATCTCATGATGAATCATATCATGAAACAAAGTAACCATTACTCGTTGGTAAGTGGCCCCTGCGTTCTTCAGACCGAACGACATTACCTTGTAGCAAAACGTTCCCCAAGGTGTGATAAACGTAGTTTTCTCCATGTCCTCCGACGCCATCTTGATCTGATTGTAGCCGGAGAAGCCATCCATGAACGAAAATACGGAGAACTGAGCTGTATTGTCGACCAACACGTCAATATGAGGCAGCGGGAAATCATCTTTAGGGCTCGCCCTATTCAAGTCCCGATAATCGACGCACATTTGCACCTTACCGTCCTTCTTCGGTACAGGTACTATGTTGGCGACCCACAGAGGGTAAGTAGTGACCGCTAAGAAGCCAGCATCAAGCTGCTTTTGCACTTCTTCTTTGATCTTAACAGCCATATCTGGTCGTGTTCTCCTAAGCTTCTGCTTAACGGGAGGACAATCTTCTTGCAGCGGCAAGTGATGGACCACGATGTCAGTATCAAGTCCGGGCATATCTTCGTATGACCAAGCAAAGACGTCAATATACTCTCTTAGCATCTCGAACAATCTCTGCTTGACATCACTCTGCAGTGCAGCCCCTATCCTGACATTCCTGACTAGTTCTTCAGAACCCAGATTCACAATCTCAATCTCTTCTTCGTGAGGCAGAATAACTTTCTCTTCTTGTTTCAACAAGCGGGCCAACTCTTTGGGAAGGTCTTCGTCTTCATCAATATCTTCTTCAGCTTGATAGATTGGGCAATCGAAGTCGAAGTGAGTCGTAGAAGGTCCAGAGTCGATGTCATCTGTTATGTGGATCCTGCAATAACAAGGGTTAAGCTTAAGACAAGGATATGTAGGTTAGCACAAACCCCATTGCCATTTTGTTGTTTTTCAAAACAAATATAAAACAGGAATAACAGAGATCACAACATTTGAATGCGAAAAGAAACGCCTTTTGATTTATTGGTAAAATGCATGTACATAATCAAACAAGACCCTGACAATAAAACCACTATGCCCCGGGTAGGACATAGGGTTGTACAATGATTGGAGAAAGTAAATCATTACTCTTTTCCTGTCACTTGGATGGTATCCCTGATGGACCAGTTGTTGAGGCTCTCTCCTGGTTTGCTTGGCTGGATCCAAGAGTCCAGGTCGCAATCGCTGTCTTCACCGTCTTCAGACACTGCGTTGACACTTTCAAATATCACCCCGCCACTGGTAAACTGGATCGGCCCTTTACCGCGCGATGCACTGTGAGAAGATGAGGCTTCGATCGTAGGAGAGTATCCCAACCCGAACTTGTCTTGCTTGTTAGGTATCTCTAGAATTCGCCCCCAGCCTGGGGTAGGTCCGGCTTGAATAACGGCCCGGGCTTCCTTGAAGGAAGAGAGAGTCGTCTCTGGTTTTTCAGTCATTACAGGAGCCACGTTCTTGACTTTAACAGCTTCGAACGCCTGACATAGGGTTTCGTGGATTTCCCCATCCATCTCAACATACTTGAAGGACGACAAATGGCTCACCATTATATCTTCCTCGCCACAAACAGTCACGATGCTGCCTCCGATAGCATACTTGAGTTTCTGGTGCAACGTGGAGGTCACGGCGCCAGCAGAATGAATCCATGGTCGGCCTAAGTGACAGCTGTAGGCAGGCATGATGTCCATGATGTAGAAGACTGCGTCGAAGGTTTCCGGCCCGACTTGGATTGGCAACGTTACCTCCCCGAAAACATGACGTTTGGTTCCATCGAACGCTTTCACAACCAGATCACTGGGTGTGCAAATTAATCCTCGAGTATCTAACTTCATCAATGCTTTCTTCGGAAGAACATTGAGTGACGACCCCGTGTCCACCAACACATGAGACATAATCGTTCCCCTACACTCTATCGAGATGTGCAGGGCGCTATTGTGGTTTCTTCCCTTCGGCGTCAGCTCCAGGTCAGTGAACCCTAACCCGTTTCCAGCATTCACGTGGGCTACGACCCCTTCTAACTGGTTGACCGATATTTCCTGCGGTACATACGTGGCATTCAAGACCTTTAACAGTGCGTTGCGATGTGCCTCAGAACACATCAACAAATTCAGAATGGATATTTTCGAGGGTGTTTGATGGAGATGGTCAATGATCTTGTAGTCACTCTTCTTGATCAACCTCATGAACTCTTCAGCGTCCTTTACAAGTAAGTCCTTCCCTACCCCACGAGGGGTTTCCTCAACGACTTTACTCTTTCCCTTATCATTTACCTCCGCTTTTTCTGTCTTGTCCACCACAATCTCAGGTGGAGCAAATACTCTTCCACTGCGAGTGATTCCGCCAATGCCCACTAGGTTATCCACAGACGACCCAAATGGTTCCAGTTCCAACTTCTGTCCTTTACAGTAGACGTCTGCCCCATAATGCCACGGGACAGCGTTAGTGCTTTCAAAAGGTATCGGCCCAGCCTTGGTGATGATAATTGTGGGCGGCCTGGGTGCAGAAATGGTGATCGTCCGGTGAGGGATGGTGATGGTGGCAACCTCATCATCTTGCTTCAGCATTACCTCTCCACATTCGGCCCTCCGGCTAAACTGCAAGATCCTTTCGGTCATCAGACTCTGAATCCCTTCTATCAACTGTTCACATCCATCAGGACTAGTCGCACAACCCATACATAATTCCCCACAGCCTGGAAAGAAGCCTCTCTTCATCAGTTTGGATTTAACGAAGCTAAGCGGTGTCTTCAGGTCCCTGACGTCAGTCAATAAATCCAAGTTCTCGTCTTCAATAATGGCATTCACCCCACCCCCCGATGATTCGGCATAGGGTTCTTCGTGACATTTGGCACATTATCTGAGAATTGATGATCTTGGCGTCCACCATATCTTGCACCTTGTGCTTGAAGGCATTGCAGTTTTCTATCGTATGGCCGGGTGCCCCCGAGTGAAACTCACAGGCTGCATTCGCATCATAACCTGGCGGAGGTGCCCCTGTCAAGGGAGCCAGGGTTCTCTTCTGGATTAGCTGTAACTGAAGCAGAGTCTGTAACAGCTGAGCATAAGACATAGGCGGCGTCTCAAGGTGACGACTCGACAGAGGTGCCCTGTTCTGATACTTTCTGTACCCTTGCTGATTCGGCTGTTGCTGCTGCTGTGGCTGGGGTTGTTGGACAGCGGGGATGGTTTTACTGGCCACCTGCTGGTGAGGGCCTTTACTCTTCCTTCGAGCGTTGGACACGGCGCTCGTCTCTCCTTCCCGTCTTTTGCCACCATACGGTTTCTTTCCTCCTCCAGATGAGGATAGACCACCTTGAATTTTCCCCAATTCGATCCCATTTTCAACGTGCTCGCCGGTGATGATGAGATCTGAGAAGCTTCTAGACATACTGCTGACCAATTTCTCGTAATAAACCCTTGGGAGGGTGGCTACAAACATTTCAACAAGCTCCCGTTCAACTATCGGCGGTTGAACTCTGGCTGCCAATTCACGCCACCGCTGAGCGTATTCTTTGAACCCTTTGTTGTTCCTCTGTGACAAATTCTACAGTTGGACTCGGTTTGGAGCCAAGTCACTGTTATATTGGTAATGGTGCACGGATGCCTCAGCAAGTTCCTTCCACGTGCGCACGCTGGTAGGTTCCAGACTCATGTACCATTCCAAGGATGGCCCGGACAAGCTATCCTGAAAGAAGTGCATCAGCAGCTTCTCGTCTTCAGAGTGAGCGGACATTTTCCGGTAGTATGATCTCAGGTGGACGCGAGGGCAAGTGGCGCCCTTGTACTTCTCAAAGTCGGGTACCTTGAATTTAGGAGGCACCTTGAAATCAGCAATCAATCCCAATTTAGACATGTCGACACCCATAGTGTTCAGGTTCTCGAAATTCCTCATCTTGTCCTCGAGTGCTTTAAACCTCAGATGTGCTTCAGCAGTCAGCTCTCCTTCAGCACCTTTCTGTGAGAACAAGTCTTCTTGACGGTCTTCCAACCATGGCTGAGGCCCATACAGATTTCCAACACCCGCGTTGCCGTTGCCCAGTCCAGCATTGCCATTAGCTTCAAAATTTCCATTACCGACGCCAGTCGTATTACCATTGAGCCCCATGTTAGCGATCATGTTGCCGTTGCCACTGCCATTCCCCTCGGTCACGGGGATGCCATTCTGAGGAGTTTCAACAGGTGGAGGGGTTGGAACGCTCCCACCGTGGAGTACACCATTGCTGCCAACCCTTGAATCAGAGGCTGGACCAATGTTCTGAGCTGGTCCTGGCCGTTGGCAACCACTTGCATGAGTTCCATGAAGCGGTCCATCCTCTCTCAGAGTTCCTGAACGTCAGTCTGCACTTGCTCCATTGCTCTAGCTTGATTTGCTCTGGTCGGATAGCGGTGGATTGGTCTTTGATCAATCCTGGAGCAAACTGAAACAACCTGCACACACAAAAGGGTTAGGAAAAACGACAAAGTGCTCGTTATGCAGATGCTTCATGCGAATGCAAATGTGTGTCTGTGCGTTAGGGAGGTATCCCCCCGATCCTAGTGCCTGAGTGCCAGTGCTGATAATAAGAAGTCCGAGTCCAGTCATGGAAATAACATCTCATATATATGAAGAAAGCCCCTCAAGGCGGTACACAACATCACTGGATACAAGCAGAATCAATAGCATGACCTCGACCAACAAGCCTGGTGATGGTCAGCATACAACAATGATCAAAAACAAAAGGATTACAAATACAGTCAAGTACGGCCACGGGCTCGAAACTCTTATAACAGATCCCTCGTTTCTGGATGGTCAGGCCGAGTGAGTAACCCTTTGACGAGTAACTCCCTCTGCGTAATGGTGTATTGAAGACCTTGAACTGAATCTTCCCATGCTCCTTCGCCGAAACAATCTTCTAACTTCCGCTTCTTGGATTCAAACGTCAGTTTGCGCTCCTTCAGGTTAGCAAGAGCCTTGTTTAGCAGGCCTTCAGCGGCATATCTGCGGGCAGTTTCTTCATCAAACCTCTTCTCACTAGCCTTCACCTGGGCTTTCAACTTGGAGATCTGCTGCTTCAGCTTATCCTCCCGTTCCTTGCCGTTGGCTAGAGTGGCCTTCCAATGCTGATTAAACTTGGATATTCTCCGGTACGCTTCATCCAAGTGCTGCTTCTTAGTGGCCAGTACGTCATTGACAGCTTTGAAGTCTCGACCCAAACGCTCACGCTCAGCCATCTGCTTAGTCAAATCCGTCCCTAACTGGTTCACCAGCTCTGTTTGCCTCTTAAAGGAATGGACGACTTCGCTCCTCTCGCTTCTGAGTTGAGCCAATTCCTTCTCCAGTTCTTCATTTGCCTTCTTCAGCTCATCTCTCTCAGCTAACACCTGATTATGCTGCTGAATGGGCATGGTGGTAGGCTCTTCAATCACTGGAGGGCTTTCTGGCTTGGCAGGAGGAAACGGCATCCCTATAATATCTGCTCTGGCTTTGATCCAGGTCACATACGGAGCGTAGGCTTGGCTATTACTTTTCCGCAGCAGCGGCTTTCCCCGCTTACAGATACCATTCCAAGCGTGCTGAAGCTTAGATAACATATCTCCCTCTAGAAGACCAGTGAGGTACAGAGATTCCTGCACCTCTTCATCCTTCGGCGGAACACTCAGAGCATAAGCAAACTGTCGGACCAGCAGAGATGGATTATAGTTGATACAACCCTTCCTGCCTATCAAAGGCGCATTCGGAAACCCGCTGCAGCTGAAGATAATCTCAGTACCCAACCTATCTCTATTAAACCAGACAATATCCTCCGCTGACAGACTCATCAAACGCTCAGACCACTCAGCTGTGGCTGCAGACGAAGCACAGGGACCCTTCTTGGGTAGGTGACTATCAAGCCATCTATAGAGCAGGGGCACGCAGCATGAGACATTCTTAACCCTTCTGTTCTCGTTCTTGTAGTGGACGGAATGATAGACATCTCCTATCAAGGTAGGGACTGGATTCCCTGATGCAAAGATGTGAAAGGCGTCGAAGTCTACAAAGCCAGGCATATTGGGGAACAGAATGATGCCATATATGCACAGAGCAAGGATGGCGTTGAACACGATCCAACATCCGTCTTTGGCGTACTGCTGGGCCTTTCCCACTAAGAACTACAAGGAGAAACCGGGAACCCTGTTCCAACTAGACAAGACCAACTCGGAGGAATCCAGATGAAGTGAAGGAGCTAGACTAGCCAGATTAGGCTCAACATCCATATGAACAAAAGGCATCTGACTCTTGATAGGCACACCTAACAAATCAGCATACTCCTCTAGTGTAGGTGCGAGAACAAAATCCGGGAAAGTAAAGCATCTCAAAGGAGGATCGTAGAACTGCAGCAAGGCGTGCAACCCATTCAACTCAAACACAGGAGGTTTACGAACCAGGCTGAGTAGTTTCCCATAAGCCTTTCTGAATTCACCTCTCACAGAATCATCTGCCAAAGCAATCAAACCAGTCAGCTGAACAACATCAGGAGTGGGGAGCTTGTAGGCCACAGTCTTCCTCAGAGAACCCATAGTAGCACAATAGAAGGCAAGAAAACCTGAACCGGGGGAAACGATACCTGCAACACAGACACACGTTAATGAAATGCAAATGAGTATGCAAAACAATGCAAAATGCAATCATGCAGCAGGAGATCAAGACGACTGTGCTGTTGAAGTGATGAAGGAGAAGATCTTGTATCAACAAAACCACAATACTGCTCTGTCAAGAACTACCCTATCTCTGATGAGAAGAAAACCATGGTATCGGACCATAAATCTGCTCTGTCAAGAACACACATATCTGAAGACAAGGACCTCTGATACAGGACCACAAATCTGCTCTGTCTAGAACACATATACATCTGATGATGAGAACCCCTGATATCAACAAAACTGATTCACTGTCAAGAAAACCAGGTGGTCTGAAGGTTAGGGTTTCCTGCAACAAACCCGACCCTGCTCACAGATATGGACCTAAACTGACACAAGCTCGGCATGCTATGCGGTCATCAGCGTCACAGACATTCAAGAGGGGTGATACGATACCCAGAAGGTGTGGCATCACTATCTCCTAAAGCGGCCTCACTTAGCTGAATCCCAAATGATCGGTCCCCAGAGTCGACAATCCTCCAAACCAACAACCCCTCAGGCCCAAAGGGGCGGAAAAGAAGTCAACTGGGAGAACTTCGTCTGAGCGTGGATTTCATGAGACACTAGTGCCTGCAAAGCAAGCACGCGCCCACTAATTTCCACAACTAATGCTAAGTACACTCAAGCCTGGGTCTGGCTTCTCACTCATCAGAATGCCCCTCCCACAACAGCACAGATAATCATATCATACTGAAAATAAAGTGCGGGAAATAAAATGCGATAAATAAACACAACCCAACAAGTAATCATACAAGCGCTAGGATTGACTCTCGCTGGGACGTTGGATCCCCAGATGGACTCGCATAAGGGACGTTGGATCCCAGGAAACTATCAAGTCCCCAGCAGAGTCGCCAGCTGTCGCTACCGCGAAAATAAGGTGCCGACAAAACAGAAGAGTCGCCACCTTTCGTTATTTATCCCTCAGAACGGGAAAGGAAACGATCAGAAAAACCTGACGAAAAGGTATAAGACAAGGTCATCGCAACCATTGTCTGGGTTCGGGAGTCGGTTACGCAAGAGGAAGGTATTAGCACCCCTCACGTCCATCGTACTCGATGGGATCCACGCTTGTTGTGTTTATCTGACGGGTTGATTTAAACTATCTACCTATCAAGGCCGGTCTGAAAAGAAAAGAAAGTGACTCGGCAAAGCGTCGCACTTTATGCCTACGTATTCTCATCAGAGAATGAGAAATCAGAGTCAACGTAGTTCGACTAACTACGGGTTACGGGGAAGGTGGCTCGCCAATACGTCAGTATTGTGCCTACGTACTCTCAACAGGTATGAGAGATCAGAGCTTACGTAGTTCGGGATAATACGGATTACAGGAATTCAGATTCATCTGTTTTATCGAGTAGGGTTAACAAACAGTTCCAGCAGTTGGATGTACGCAGCTCGACCCTTGGAGACTTAGGCGTTACCGTTTGCGGTGGAACTGGGAGTTAACGACACTCTTTTCTTCAGAAAAGCTTTCCTTTGACTTATGCGCCCACGGGGGAAAAAGGTTTGAAGTTTGTTTTCTGTCTTTTACGAAAGAACTGTTTTTTTATGGATGTTTGCAACCAATACCGCACTAGAGACTATGACCTGAGAGTGAATGCGTCGCATGTCACTCAAAGGGTGCCATACTAAACATCCAAGCTATCGAAAAGAAACTCTCCGACAACCCTTTCTCAAGTAGCTTAAGGCTCGTAACGTACGACGTCAGTTAACCTTTATTACTGTATTGTAATTTGTTTTGAGATGAGAAGAGAGAATAGACTCAAATAAGGGGGAGACTATCAAGTCCTAATGTTGTCATGCCAAGGATTCATCCTATGGTCGAGGTCTGAAACAGGGAACTCCTAGAAGTTATCATGCATAGGTTTCAACCTAAAGTTCTAATCATCACTTCCTTATCAAAGGAAGTGAGATTCCTAGGGGATCGTGTCAATGAATAAAGAGTCAGCTTAAACAGAAACAGATAAAGCATCAGCTTAAACAGATATACAGTAAACGACTGTAAAATGCATGCAATGCAAGTGAGGGAGGAAATGTGTGTGGGGCAGCAGCCTCCACAAGCTCATCTCAACCTCAAGCCAGATATGAATAACAGTAATCATACAGAGGAAATAACATGCTATCAGGAAAAATATCAGTGACTGCAATCATACAGAAGAAATGAAATAATATGCCATCAAGCACACACAAACCACACAGGCAAGGGAGCAGGGCTCTACCAAATACCAGCAAGCAAAGCCATACAGTAAAAATACAAGCAGAGGGAGCAACTCAACCTCTAGTGCAATCATGATCCTAGCTTAAATCAATATAAATATGAACTTATTCTAATGCATCAAGAAAATCAAACAAGTCACACCAATACAGCTGCACAGAAAGAAAACAGACAGTCAAGAAAGCAAATCAACAGCTTCCCCAGCTTCACAGCAAAGCAATCTTCTGACAGCAGTTCAGTCCACAGTCTGTAACTGTTCTTCAAGTCCATCATCTTCAAGAGAATGAAAGGTACTCCATCTTCAAGCTTCAATCTTCAATAGGCTCCACCAAGAATTAAGAGAATTAACATCAAGAATATTGGTTGATAATGGGAAGCAGACAGGAAACCAAAAGAATCCCATCTGACACTCAACCAGACATCAGAGAGAGGCATCCTCAAGAGTTCTACTCATTGTAAATGTCACATATCCCTCCAAAGGAGAGATGAGACTTTAACATGAGGACTCTGAATCATAGGATGGGAATGGAATGGGAATGAAACCAACCATTATTTGAAGAAAAATCTATTTCTAAAGCTCTCTCCTAAAGCCCTAATCTTACAAGCTACTCAAAGCTAACAAAAAAACAAGAAAAGCTCCAATCCAAGCTCCACCAGCCACTTCACACAAGCCTCATCATGTCCATGATATCTTCCAATGAGATCCAGAAGCCCACTATGCAAGGAAGCCCAACTTTGAGTCCATTCCACATCAATCACCAAAATTGAAACACCAAATGAATAAACAAGTAGAATATTCTATCAAAAATACCAAAACACATTCTAAAAACCTGATTATTTTTCTATAGGAACATGCATTTACTAATAACCTACAGTTAAAAAATCAGGGCCTAATTCATTCCCTAAGTCCTCTAATAAAATCCTAAGTTGCAAGGTATCACTAAAGAATCCACTAAAAATCACACCTAAACAACTACACCAAAAGCATATTTACAATAATCTAAAAATCATGATAAAAATCACAAGGCAACATCAAGATGTACTCAAACAGCATACAAAAAATCAAGACCAAATTCAGAACCAAGAGGGAGAGAGAAAATGGACAAATTCACATCATCATTATTTCACCATTAAGCACATGTTAAACCAAAAAATATGCAATAAAATGAAAAAACATGAAAAATGGAAAATAAAATCATGACAACATCCTAAACATTTTAAATTGTATCTACAATTTTTCTCAAGATTAAATGTCAATTTATACTATTTTTTGGGAATTAAAATCAAACAATATGAAAACAAAAATTAAAAGAAAACAAAATTAAAAAGAAAATGAATGGGAGGGTGCAGTCAGCAACTAAATTCAACTAAGGCGCTTGGGCCCAGGTAAAGAGGGGGTGCGTTGAGTAACTGGGCGCTAGGCCCATCTGAGTATCAACTCAGTCACAAAGAAAAACCAGAGGAGGGGGTGCGCTAAGCAGCCAATTCACGTTGTAAATCTCATTGGGCCTGGAGAAAGGGGTGGGGATAGCAAGAGATGCTAAGGCCCAAGCGAAAAACCTCAATCAACTTCTCTCAATTTGGTTCTTAAAATTAATTGAAAACAACACACGCGGGGATCGAACCCCTGCACTCTAGGATCACATAGCACGCGTTGCAAGGCTTGGATCCTCACTAACCTAAACGATGCGTTTAGCAAAGAGGCGACGTGGCTCACTCGTTGCCCTCAGATGCGTGGAATAAGTCCACCTTTCCAACCAAACGGAGGGCCAGGATTACGTCTTCAACCTATTTGAAACTCTGCAACTTATGAACTGAACCCGCGCGCAGCCATGGCCGACGGGAAGGGAACATTTCCGGCGAACTTCCAATAACCCTAACTCCCTCCGCACTCAACCATTTCACATGATTCTTGAATGAAAGTTGCTCGAATTTTCACAAGGAATTCAACTACACCACTTAATCATGCTAAAAACGCAAGAATAAAAAAATATCACTCTCAACCGAAAATGACATCATCCCTAAATTGTCACTAATCTTCGAATTAATTATCCAGAATCCATCTATATCCTAAGGGGAACCTAACCACATGCTTCTAATTGATTAAAAGTGCCTAAACTGTGAGAAATTGCAAGAAGTTAGAACCTACCTTGGAGCTTGAATTGCAGTGGATACACGCCTCAATTCTCTTCCAAACCTTGCAGAATTCTTCAAGGATTAATGGAGAATGTTTCTTGATGCTTCACTCTGGCTGAAACCCCTTGATTCTCTAGAATGGATTTTCACTTTCAAGCTTTTTCCTTCACTTTACTCCAATGGTTTCTCAACAGAATTATGCACTAGAAGCTTCTTAGAATGATCATTATCCTATTTATGTTTTGTTTCAATGGATTAGAAGCCCAAACTAGGCCCAATTATGGATTTTGGATCTTCACTTTTTCCTCCAAATTTCAATATGGATATGTGCCTTAAAGCCTTGGTCATGCTCCACAATCCTTCCAAACCATTCACTTAAGCATTATGGAGTGTAATGAAGTGGTTTTCTCCCTTTGGTTTCAACATATGGAGTGTATAGGATATGTTTCTTACTTGTGAAGTAATCATCCAAATGGCTATGTTATGGACCTCAAATCAAAAATGTGACAATGCCAATCTCTTTAGAACATCAATTCCATTCAAAATGACCACAAATTTGACTTGAAAACATGTTAATCTCTATTATTTTGAATTTTCTCATTTTAATTCATTAAAATGGCTTTTATATGAACTTTCTTCCACCAATGCTTGATATAATCCATATCAATGAACACTTGATGTTTATAAAAGCTAAAAAAATCATTTTGAACAGCTTTCATGTTGAACAAAAATGCATTTGAGGCTTGCAAGATGGTGTATTGGACTCATGATTCAAAATGGCCTGTAATGCCCAAATACCCAAAATACCCTTGACTTGTCAAAGCCATAACTTGAGTTCTACAAATCCTATCAAGGACTTCTAGTACTCTCTAGAGAGCTAAGAGGATAAGGAACAACATTAATGTTGACCAAGAGTTCATAGGAATCATCCTTATAGGGAAAAAGTGTCATGCAAGTTGGGTAACTTTCAAGCTCCAGATTCACCTGCCCCAAATGACTTGTAACTTGTCAAAGTCATAACTTGAGTTCTACAAATCCTATCAAAGACTTATAGCACTCAAATTAAAGCTAAGATCATGCTCTACAACAATCATGTTGGGGGAAAGATGAGATGACAATCACATCTTGAGCTAAATTGCCTTGAAGATAGGGGTCAAACTAGGGGATTTTACACTGTCAAGCCTTAGAAACCCTAACTTGAATCTTCTCAAACTCTTCAATCATGGTGAGTTAACCTTGGAATAATTCTTATAACATCTCAATGTATAAATCCATGATCACATGGATCTTGAATTAGGTCTCAACCTTCTTCACCTCCTCAGTTGACTTAGGGTTGACCCAGTCAAACCCTAGCTGCACCAATCATGGCTGAGGCTTCTTATTCTTGCACAATGACCTGTCTAGGCCTCAAAGTGATCTTTAAAACTTATCATGAGCTCTCTCAAGACCTCAAGTCCAACTTCATGGCTTCAGAATCATCTGATGGCTTCCCACAACTCTCAAGTTAGGAGACCTACACACTTGGTTTCAACCACTCTTTTTGAGGCTCTTTCAACTTCTCTGACAAGGATATCAACCCTTGAACACCTGAATAAGCCTCCTTAGCTAGCTTCAAAGTCTTGTGTATCTCTTAATTGGTAATCATACCTCCTGATCTCCTGCACACATGTCAATGAAATGCAAATGATAATGCTAATGTGAATGAAATGAAACATAAGCTAGGTAAAGAAATGTTGGGCAAATTTTAGGGTGCAACAGGGATAAAACCATAAAGAAGTATGATCTCCACTGGGGATTAATTTAAACAGAGGGTTGATCTTCTGACAAGAGAATCAAAGAAAATGGTCTTCTAAACTGAGACCAAGGGAATTGAGAAACGATCTTCTGACAAGAGATCAGGAAAATAGTGGAAAATAATCAAACTTTCTAGAAATTTCTTAAAATGAAGAGTTCAAACGGGATCTTCAAGAAACACCAGAAAAGACAAAGAAATAACAAACTTCATACGTGTCAAATGAATTAGAATTAGACCACAAGCAAAGGTAACAACTAGCTTCTAACCGATCGATGTCAGTAACTATTGGACTCTCAAGGGGATGTCGGTGACAACCAAACTTCCAATATTAATAGCAAGATGAGATAAGAGCACCAATAACAACTGGACCTTAGGCACCAATAACCATTGGATTTTAAGTAATGCCAGTAACCACTGGACTTTAGATAATTCCAGTCACCACTGGACTTTTAAAAGAATGCCAATTACCATTGGACTTTAAATAATGCCAGTAACCACTGGACTTTTAAAAGAATGCCAATTACCATTGGACTTTAGCAATGCTAGTAACCACTGGGCTTTAAAAGAATGCCAATTACCATTGGACTTTAAACAATGCTAGTAACTAATGGACTTTAAAAGAATGCCAATTACCATTGGACTTTAAACAATTCCAGTAACTACTAGACTTTAAAAGAATGCCAGTAACCATTGGACTTAAAACAATGCTAATAACACCTAGACTTTAAAAGAATGTGAATAACCATTGAACTTTAAACAATTCTAGTAACCACTGAACTTTTAAAAGAATGCCAATAACCATTGGACTTTCAAATAATACCAATAACCATTAAACTTTAAACAATGACAGTCACCATTGGACTTTAAAATAATGCCAATAACCATTGGACTTTAAACAATGCCAATCACCACTGGACTTTTAAATAATGCCAATAACCATTGGACTTTAAATAATGCTAGTCACCACTGGACTTTCAAATAATGCCAATAACCATTGTACTTTAAACAATGCCAGTCATCACTGGACTTTCAAAGAATGCCAATAACCATTGGACTTTAAACAGTATCAGTAACCACTAGACTTTAGATAATGCCAATAACCATTGGACTTTAAACAATTCCAATCACCATTGGACTTTCAAATAATGCTAATAATTGTCGGATCGCTGCGAAAAGGGGCCGGCAAGGACAAAAGAGTCGCCACTGTTTGTTATTTATCCCAAAAGAGGGAAAGGAAACGATCAGAGAAAACCTAACGAAAAGGGAAAAGACAGGTCATCATAACCATACCTCGGGTTCGGGAGTCGGTTACGCAAGGGGAAGGTATGAACACCCCTCACGTCCGTCGTATTCAACGGGATCCACACTTGTTATCTATCTAAAAGGGTGTAAATCTATCTAAGCTACAGGCTACAGGGACAAAAGAAAAGAAAAGAGACTCGATAGAGCATCGCCGCTCTATGCCTACGTACTCCCTCATGCAATGGGAAAGTTAGAGTCAACGTAGTTCGGAAAACTATGGGTGAAGATGGGGGAAGGTTGCTCACCAAAACATCGCCGTCTTGTGCCTACGTATCCTCGTCTGGTACGAGAAATCAGAGCAAACGTAGTTCAGGCTGACACGACCACAGGTTGGTTCAAATGTTTTACCCGAGTAGGGTTAAACCTTAGTTCTAGCAGTTATGTGTATTGCTGCTCGACCATTGGAGACTTAGGCGTTACCTGTTTGCGGTAGAACCAAGAGTTAACAACACTCTCTTTGAAAATGGTTTTCCATTAATCCCGAAGGATAAAAAAGTTTGATGTTTGTTTTTGAGTCTTTTATGAAGAAGAAGTGAATTGAATTGTGTTTGTAATTCATGTTGCACTAAAGACTATGACTTAGGAGCGAATGCGTCGCATATCGCCCAAAGGGCATACGCTAAACACTCTAGATAATTGAGAGGAGGCCCCCCAATCATCATTTTGAAAATGATTAAGGCTCGTAGCGTACAACACTCATTATCCTTTATTACATGTCTTGAAGAAGTTTGAAGATGAGAAGAGAGAAGACACAACTAAAGGGAAACTAACTCAACCCTAATGTTATCATTCAATGTGCTCCTAAAGTTGAGATTGAAAGGGGAATGACTATCCTAATGTTATCATGCTTGGATTTAACACTTAATGTCTCTCCTACTCCCATCTTACACAAATGTGACTAGGAATTCTAAGGGATCATGGCAAAGAAACCAAGTAAACACAAGATAAATCAATCACAAAGAGATGCAAACATGAAATGCAACACAAAGAAAAGAGGGAGGAGAAAAGTGTGGGGCAGAAACCACCACAAGCACATCTCAACCTATTGAAACCATGCAAAAGGATGCAAAACAAAAGAGAAATGCAAGCAAGAAGACTTGAACAAGTGCAAGCAAAAAGTGAGATGAAATGAAAGAAGTTACAACTCCTACAACCATTCAAACATCAATCACCAAACCAAAAGGCAAACAAATAAGAAAGAGATGGAACCATGATCAAGATGAGGATGGGAAAATAGGCTTGGGCAGCAAGCAACAAAGAAATAAATCTCAACCATAAGCATCAAAATGATCATGCAAAAGGAAACAACAAAAGAATTCTCAAAGTGGCATCTCATCCAAGTCAAACTCAAAGTGCAAACAAGGAGCACCAAATCAACTCGAATGAGTTCCCCAAGTCCAAAGATAGAAGTGAGAACAAGAGAATAAAGTTGACAAACCAAAGAAGAAAGCAAAGCAAGACAAGTTGCAAAGATAGGGCATGGGAAAGAACCTAAGTTCAAACCACTTTCAACATTAAAGACAAATGGAAAGCCATAATTAGGAGCAACTTGTAGCACAAACCAAACAAATGTAGGACTTATAAACTTGCAATCAGCAACTTTAATATGTTAAGAATGTGAACCAAAAGGTGTTGGAAGCATATGGGATCGACAAGGGTCATCTCCCAAAAGAAATAGGTCAACTAGTTTGTATAAACCTCCATTAGGGTGACTTGACTTGAAAGGTTCACAAAAAATAGGAAAATGGTTCAATAAATTCCAAATAAAATATGCAAAGCTCAAAAGTAAGTTGGCAACCAGAGGCTAAAGCAACAAAGCCAAAATCCAATCAAACAATCACCAAAGGAATTGACCCACTAGGGTGCTCCACTTTGAAAGAGATTCATCGAGGGTCAAACAAATGCAAATGAAAGTCAAACAAAAATAAGTCAAACCTTGACCAAAACCAGCCTCAAAGGCACCTCAAATCATCATCAAAATGAGGAGGAAGCCTCACTCATTTGTGGTTTCAATTGATCAACAAACTAAGCAAGATCAAATGGAAACAAACACAAAAACACTTCCAATTGTAAAATCCCAAATTAAATACAAAATAAAATAAAAATGGAATTAAAAATTAAATAACACCCTAAGGTGTTGAAAAATATTTTTTATGGGATTTTATGACATCTAGAAGTATTTTTAAAAATCAAAAAGCAAAACAGATATAAAAAAAGAAAATAAAACAATGAAATGGCAGGGAGGTGCAGTCAGCAAGAAAAACACGTTGAAATGGCATTGGGCTCACAATAAGAGGGGTGCATATAGCAGGCAAGCCCAATCCAACTCAGTAAAATCAAAGCGTTGCGTTTCACTAATTGACGTGGAAGTGAATCTTCACGCCTGCAAGGTCAAGGCAATCTGAGCCACACATCTCACACAGTCAAAGAGTCCAACACACGCACACGCGTTAGATCTGAGGTCAAAAGACCAGACGTTGGATCCCTAGCTCCGGTAGTCTTCTCTGGTGGACTGGCCGGAGATCCAATCACTCAAACTCAACCAAACTTAGCAAACTGCATATCAAAATGAAGCTAAGCTCACGTACATCTCAAATCCAAGATCCATTGGTTTTAAACATGCGTAAATAAAGAGATTCGAACGAATCAAAGTTGAGTTGTACATATGAGAATCTCATCAAACAAGACAATTAAGCATTCAAACATGGCCTACACGAGGTAGGGCTTCAGATGCAGCTAATATGGACCTAGATCATGCTCTAGAATGAGAGAAAAGTGAAGGGGAAAGTTACCTAACGGAGACACTCCGTTGGTGCTTCAATTGCTTGCTAGCTTGCTTGAGAATGTCCAGATCCACTCTAATTTGCTCAAGGAAGAAGAATTACACCTCAATTGAAGTTGAAATGCAGTGGAATTGAAAACACGATTTGAGATTTTTCTTGAGAGCTTAAATATGGAAGTTGCTTCTTCTGGCTCCAAATTGCCCTTCTGAGCTCTCAAAACGAAATGTGAACTAATATATGTTGGATTTGGAAAGGAAATGGAGGCCCATGAAGCCTGGTTTGGCTGAATTTTGTAAAATACCCAATATGTGATTCTTTCATGCACACGTGAAAACTAATGCTTACACACATGAAAACCATTTGAATATGCAGCTGGAGAGTTTAATTTTGCAATGTAATTGGATTGGGCTTTGTATCTAGTCCAATTTGGAAGTTTGAATGAGAAACTTCCTGGTGAAGTAAGTTGCAATTCCACGTATTTTTGCTAGCATGGACCAAAGTGAATTTGTGCATTTTACTCATGAGTGCATTGTGAACAAAATTGAGTCAAAATAAAACATGTAAATGGCCTATAACCAATTCAATTGAAATTACCTCTTAAAGTCCATTTTCACTTGAAATGTTTCACCCAATGTCTATAACCAAGCATAATTCACACCAAAATTGAGTTCTAGAGTGTAAATAAGGTCATTTGGAACAACTTTCATGTTGGTTTAAGTTTCATTTGAAGTACTTAAGTGCATGTAAATGACCCATAATCAAAATGGCCTATAATCAAAGTTTCCCAAAATACCCCTGCCTTGCAAGATCCATAACTTGAGTTCCACAAATGATATCAAGGACTTCTAGGACTTTTTGGAAAGCTAAGATCATGAGGAATAACTTTCATGTTCACTTCAAGTTGAGGAGAAACTTGATTCTAGGTCAAAAGTGTCTTGAAAGTGAGTTGACTTTTGTTGACTGAACAATATGTTCATCTGAGACCTATAACTTGATGGCATGATAACTTGAGTTCTAAAAACTCAATGGATGATTTCTAGTACTCAAAAGAAAGCTTAGAAAATGCCCTACAAGCTCAGGTTTACAAGAGAATGAGATTGAACTTGTATCTTGAGGTAAATGGTCCTTGAATTTGGACACTAAAGAAGGGGATTTTACACTGAAACCCTCTGAAACCCTAATTTAGTAACTTCTTAGACTCTTGATTGTCCTTGATTTGAACTTGATATGACATCCTAGTTGTCTCAACATGACTTCCCATGACTCCAATGACTTAGAACCAAATCTCAATCTCCTTCAAGTCCATAGTTGACCTTGAACTAAGCAGATGAAACCCTAGGTGCACACCTTTTGACTGTGCCCTCTTGCAAGTGAAATGAGCTCCACAATGAATTCAAAAGCACTCTTGAGCTTCTCAAACACGTCTTGTTCATAACCATGAACTTGTGGACCCCTGATGATCCTCAATTTCCCTCCAAGATATGAGGTAAGCAACACTTGTCAATCTTCTCTCTCAGAGAGCTTTGTCTACTTCTTGATGATTGTAAGCATTAGATAACTTGAATAAGCACTCTTGGTTGAGCTTGATACCCTTGATAACCTTATGTTGAACTAGCACACATCTCTTGATCCCTTGCAAAGAACAATGCTATGCAATGCAAATGCTAAAGAATGAAATGAAACATAAGCCAAGTAAAGAAAGAGGTTGGGCAAATTTTAGGGTACAACAACTGCCCCTATTCAAACGAATTGGACCTGAATGAGTGAAAAGCGAATGGCTTTCAAACAATTCAAGGTAAAATACGGTTGAATACCAAAGAACCCGAAAACTCGCCAACCAAAGAAATAGAAATGCAAACTTGTTATTGGGTCAACATCTCCGGAAATAACTGAATCTGATAATTGCAACGACAACAAGCTAACTGACTACCAATCAGAAAACCTCGACACGCAGTCGGAAGAAACATCTGCTAACACGCAGACAACAACACTAAGTCGGAAAGATCATCTGATTTCACCATCAGGCATCTGTATAACAAACACATGCATCGAACCCAAAGGCCGGATCAACACGCAATTGATAAACTTCTGCTAACCAGTAGGCATTCGCTAAATAAAAGCGAGCATCGAACCCGAAGGACGAATCAACAAGTAGTTGATAAACTTATGCTAACCAGCAGGCATTTGCTAAATAAAAGCGAGCATCGAACCCGAAGGCCGGCTTAACACGAAGTTGAGAAGAACATATGACATCACCGTCAAGCATCTGTTAAATAAAAACAGGCATCGAACCCGAAGTCTGGCTCAACCCGCAGTTGAGAACATCTGCTAACCAGCAGGCATTCGCTAAATAAAAGCGAGCATCCAACCCGAAGGCCGGATCAACATGCAGTTGATAAGTGAATCTAACGATAATTCACAAGAGAAACTCCGCTGGGGAAAGAGAAACTTAACCAAGCAACTCTGTTGGGAAGCACTTGATAAAAATGAACACCTCTATCAAAGATTTTTCCATGGTCTAGATATCACATGGGCTAAAGAAACACATCACACCTTGCCATGGTTTGGATACCATGCGAGCAAAGAACAACAACATTTGCTGGGGTCTGGATACCGCACGGCCAAAGTATATCAACCATTTGTTGGAGATACACCTAAAAAGAAAGAGGTAACAACCTGGCTTATGTTTCACATGCATATGTTTGAATATGGCGTAATGCTCCATACGAAATGGAAATGCTACGCATTTCTGAGAATGCTATGCACGAATGCAAATGCACCGGAGCCAAATCAGCAAAATAAATGCTGAAAAGACAAAGCCAACTCCGCTGGGGGGAAGAAATGGAATATGCCAATTACGATTGGACTTAAGCTGGGAAAACAAACCCTGGATGGCCTCCTGGAAAAGAACCTTCCTGTGTAATGTTGTTTTGACAAGAACGAGAATCCACTCCGCTAGGGATCAAGATCAACACCTGCTGAGGAAAATACCCTGGACGGCCTTCCAGGATACAACTCTCCTGGGGAATAGACGACCCGACCGGGGAAAGACAACCAAACGTTGGAGATAAGTCTAACCTATTGGGGAAATCAACGACTCCGCAGGGGATAACTATCAACCACTGAGATTCCCTTTGCTTTACCAGGAAAAACAACCCTGAACGGCCTCCTAGAACACCAAAGTCCTTCTAGGATACAAAATACACCTCTGGGAACAACCCTACTCTGCCGAAGATCAAAAATCTGACCTACCAGGAATTACTCGACTGGGGAATCAACTTCTGCTATAGATTATATCCAACTGCTAGGGATTACTCAACGGGGATAACCGAATAAGATTTACTGGGAAACCGATCCCAAACTCTTTTTGTTGAGGATAGAAAGTAGCAATTTCCGATTCAAACCTGATATGCGGGGAAGAATAACCACTCTTCTTACTTCTCTGGGGATTAGGAGTCAATGGGAAAATATTCCAAAACTCGCTTTGACTCTACCGGGGAATCAACCTCTGCTTAGAGAATGAATCACCATTTTAAACCCTGAGGGGATACCAAGTCATATGCCTAGACTATACGGGGAAACAAAATACTGAACTTGCTCTGCTGCCAGGAAACAGTTCCAAACCTGCCTAGTGGAGAGAAATTTAATCTTGACTCACTAAGGATTAAATGCGTACCTACACTCTGCTGGGGATACGGGCACATACCTGACCTGCACGAGGGATATCAATCTCGACCCTCTGGGGATAATTTTACCCTGCTGGAGAATTCAGTCTTGAACTGCCGAGGAATGAGTGGATACCAACAATCTGCTGGGGAAAAGTGTACACCCTCTACCTGCACATCCTTTTCCGGTAGAAACAAGCCTCTGCTGGAGAGAAAAAAAAATGAGTCTCAACTACACGCCTCTTTTCTGTAGGAATGGTGATCCTACCGGGGATACACCTCTGGAAATTTGCCCCAACGACCTTGCAAATGAACAAACAACAAGATATCCTGCACAAAGGGAACTATCTCGGTCATCATCCGCGACATTGTTCAATAAATCAAAGTTTTAATGATTATCGGCCGAAGCCTGCAAGTTTATGTATATGCAGTTTTATCAAAACATCGGACGTTTTTCGCAAACAAAACAATAAAGGTTAAAGCAAGAACAACAAGTTACTGAATAGTATATGTTTTATTGACAAAAGGCCTATAGATAGGCAGGTTTTACAACAGATGCAACCCCTGAAAAGAGGATGCTGCGCAAAATTCTCTTTTACAGAAATGCACAAAAATATACAAAATGTCGGCAATGTGGCACAGACAAACACCATGAGTTGATCTATCTATGACTCACCCGACTTCGATGATTCCCCGACGCTTCGTCCCCTGAAAAGACTGATTCGAATGAACGGGCTTCAGATCCTCCCTCAATTCACTATACTCTAAAGATCAATACGTAGACCTCAATCATTTGCTTTTCAAATCCCTAACTTTTTCCTGAATCGCCCTTGCGGGTTTTCGATTCACTGGGATACCCATTTTTGCCAAAGTCGCCTTTCCAGGTTTTCAACCTTGCGAGTTTACATCTTTTGTCTTTTTATCCCTAATTTTTTCCCGAACCCAATCTTCTTATGGTTCACTGGGATGCCCCATCTTTGCCTGGATATTCTTTTTCTTTCCAGCGGGTCTCGTTAAGCAAAGTATTTTTTAACTGCGTCTGCCTTCACAGGGGATGTCAAATCTTCACCATCCATGGTTGACAACAACAAGGATCCTCCGGAGAAAACCTTTCGCACGACATATGAACCTTCATAGTTGGGAGTCCATTTGCCCCTGTGATCTGTTTGTGGAGGGAGAATCTTCTTCAACACTAACTCGCCTGTCTGAAAACTTCGAGGGCGCACCTTCTTGTCAAAAGCTTTCTTCATCTGGATCTGATACAACCGACCATATGCAATTGATGCTAGCCTTATCTCATCCATCAGGCTGAGCTGATTCAATCTGTTCCTTACCCATTCTGCCTCATCAAGCTTGACGTCGACTAGAACTATCAAAGAAGGAATCTTGACTCCTAATGGTAGGATAACTTCTATACCATACACCAGCGAGAAAGGAGTTGCCCCAGTTGAGGTACGTACCGAAGTACGATATCCATGTAAAGCTAAGGACAACATCTCGTGCCAATCTTTATAGGTCACAACCATCTTCTGCACAATCTTCTTTATATTCTTATTGGCTGCCTCAACAGTGCCATTCATCTTCGGACGATAGGGAGAAGAGTTGTGATGTTCAATTTTGATACTCTGGCACAGTTCCTTCATCATCTTGTTATTCAAGTTCGAACCATTATCAGTAATGATTCTCTCGGGCACTCCGTAACGACAGATGATGTCCTTCTTGATGAATCTGGCTACCACTTACTTAATGACATTGGCATATGAAGCTGCTTCCACCCATTTAGTGAAATAATAAATGGCTACCAGGATGAAGCGATGTCCATTAGATGCGGTGGGCTCAATCTTGCCAATCATGTCAATGCCCCACATGCAAAAAGGGCCAGAGAGATGCCATGACATTCAACGGACTCAGCGGCACATGAATCTTGTCAGCATAAATCTATCATTTATGGAACTTCTTTGCATACTTGAAGCAACCAGACTCCATAGTCAACCAATAACACCCTTCTCGTAATAGCTTTCGAGACATGGCATGCCCGCCGGGGTATGTGTACCAAAGGAACCTTCGTGGACCTCTTCCATAAGCAGCCTAACTTATTTTTCGTCCATGCACCTTAGCAGCACTAAGTCATAATTCCTCATGTAGAGTACACCATGTTGGTTTAGATAAAAATTTCCACCTAACCTCCTCAAGGTCTTCTTATCCCGGGTTGACGCCCCAGGCAGATATTCTTGATTCTTGTGAAAATTCTGGATGTCATAATACCACGGCTTGCCATCAGAAGCTTCCTCTATTGTGAATACGAATGTCGGCGTATCAAGATGCGAGATGACAATTCTTGGAGCATCATTCCAAAAATTCACCTTATACATCGAGGATAAAGTAGCTAAGGCATCCGCCATCTGATTCTCTGCTCTAGGCACGTGGTGAAACTCCACCCGATCAAAGAAAGGTAACAACCTCCTTGCATAGTTCATGTAAGGTATCAGGTTAGGCTGTCGGGTCTCCCATTCTCCCTTGATCTGATTGACAACTAGCGTTGAATCGCTGTATACATTTAGATTTTTGATCCTCAGATCAATAGCTTCTTCCAACCCCATAATAAACGCTTCGTATTCGGCTTCATTATTGGTGCAAGGAAATTATAACGTGGCAGTGAATGGGATATGAGAACCATGGGGAGTCGTGATAATTGCCCCAATTCCACTACCGTAGGAATTGACAGCACCGTCAAAAATCATTTGCCATTGCGAACCCTTCCCCTGGCCTTCATCAGGTAATGGCTCATCGTAATCTTTCATCTTTATAAACATGATGTCTTCATCAGGAAATTCAAACTTCATCGGTTGATAGTCTTCGATCGGCTATTCAGCAAGATATTTGGACAGAATACTCCCCTTGATAGCCTTCTGGGAGACGTACTGAATGTCGTATTCCGTCAAAACCATCTGCCACCTGGAAATCCTCCCCGAAAGTGCTTGTTTTTCAAAGATGTATTTAATTGGATCCATCGTTGAAATCATCATGGTTGTATGATTTAGCATATACTATCTCAGGTGCTTGACAGCCCAAGCGAGTGCGTAACACGTTTTTCCAACATTGAGTATCTGGACTCACAATTTGTGAACTTTTTACTCAAGTAGTATATGGCATGCTCTTTTCTTCCAGTCTCGTCGTGTTGACCGAGAATACAACCCATGTTGTTCTCAAGAACCGTTAAATACATTATCAATGGTCTTCCAGCCACTAGAGGTGTCAGTATCGGAGGCTCCTGCAAATATTCTTTTATTTTATCAAATGCCCTTTGGCAATTTTCGTTCCAGACAACCGCCTGATCTTTCTTCAACAATTTGAACATGGGTTCACACGTGGCTGTGAGATGAGATATGAACCTAGCAATGTAGTTCAATCTACCCAAGAAACTACGAACCTCTTTCTCCTTCGGCGCTGACATATCTTGAATTGCTTTTATTTTTGCAGGATCGACCTCGATTCCTTTTTCACTGACAATGAACCCCAGTAACTTTCCTGACCTGACACCAAAAGTGCACTTGTTTGGATTCAACCTCAGCCTGAATTTCCTTAGCCTCTCGAACAGCTTTAAAAGATTTACCAGATGTTCCTCCTCCGTTTGCGACTTTGCAATCATGTCATCAACATAAACCTCAATTTCGTGATGAATCATATCATGAAACAAAGTGACCATAGCCCACTGATAGGTTGCCCCTGCATTTTTCAACCCAAAAGGCATTACCTTATAACAGAAAGTCCCCCATGGTGTAATAAAAGTTGTTTTCTCCATATCCTCTGGCGCCATCTTAATCTGATTATATTCAGAAAAACCGTCCATGAAGGAAAACATTGAATATTGCGCGGTATTATCAACAAGTACGTCAATGTGAGGGAGCGGGAAATCGTCCTTCGGGCTCACTTTGTTGAGATCCCGGTAATCTATGCACATCCGTACTTTATCGTCCTTCTTAGGTATAGGTACAATGTTAGCGACCCACGGAGGGTAAGTTGTTACAGTGAGAAACCCTGCGTCCAACTACTTCTGGACTTCTTCTTTGATTTTTTCCCGCCATGTCTGGTCTGGTTCTCCTGAGCTTCTGCTTGACAGGCGGACACTTTTCACACAAAGGCAAGCGATGAACCACAATATTTGTGTCGAGACCGGGCATATCTTCGTATGATCAAGCAAAGATATCACTATACTCTCGGAGCATTTCAACCAATCTTTTCTTGACATCACTCTGGAATGCAGCCCCTATCTTGACATTTCTTCTGACTTCCTCAGTACTTAAGTTGACGACCTCAATTTCCTCCTGATGAGGTAGAATGATTTTCTCATCTCGTCTCAGTAGCCTGGCGAGCTCTTCAGGTAGATATTCATCTTCATCAATCTCTTCTTTGGCCTGAAATATCAGATTATCAAAGTCAAAGCGAGTCATAGATGATTCTGGAGCGGTGTCATCTACAATGTGAAACCTGCAATGATGATGATTTAATGCTTAAAGTGATATGCAAACAACACAAACCACATTGCCATTTTATTGTTAAAAATAAAAATAGGAAAGACAGAGATCATAATATTTGAATGCAGAAAAACGCCCTTTGATTAATTGATAAAATGATTGTTCAAACATAAAAGATTAGGCCCTGCAGACAAATATCGCTATGCTCTGGGTAGAACATAGGGCTACACAATAATCAAGAAAACAAATCATTACTCTTCTCTCGTCAATTGGATGACTTCTTTGACGGTCCAATTGTTTAGGCTCTGACCAGGAGTACGCGGATGGATCCACGTATCCATGTCGCAACCACTGTCACCTTCTTCATCATACACAACATTGATCTTCTCAAAAATGACCCCACCGCTGGTGAACTAGATGGGTCCCTTATAATGCGACACACTCTGTGAGAAGGAAGATGAGATGTACCCCAGTCTGAATTTTTCTTGTTTGTTGGGGATATTCAACACTTGGCCCCAACCTTGAAATGCCCCGACCTTCACCACTGCCCGTGCCTCTTTAAAAGATGACATGGTAACTTCCGGCGCCTTGGCCATAACTGGTGCTTTATCCTTGATCTGTACAGTCTCGAAAGCCTGACATAATGTCTTGTGGATCTCACCGTCAACTTCAACATATTTGAACGAAGATAAATGACTTATCATAATATCTTCTTCTCCACAGACAGTAACAACACTGCCACCTACCATATATTTCAACTTTTAGTGCAGCGTTGACGTTACGGCGCCTGCCGAATGATTCCAGGGTCGTCCCAACATACAACTATATGCTGGCTGAATATCCATGATATAAAATACCGCATCAAAAACCTCTGGACCAACCTGGATCGAAAGCGTCAATTCCCCAAACACGGACCTCCTGGTCCCATCAAAAGCTCATACCACCAGATCGCTTGGGGTGCACGTAATTCCTCGGGTGTCTAGCTTCATTAAAGCTTTCTTAGGTAGCACATTCAGTGATGACCCGGTATCCACCAGCACATGCGACATCACAGACCCTCTACATTCTATCGAAATATGCAGCGCCAGATTATGATTTCGTCCCTTGGGCGTCAGATCCAAATCGGTAAAACCCAGCCCGTTACCAGCATTAACGTGTGCCACTACTCCCTCGAGCTGATTCACAGATATCTCCTGTGGCACGTATGTTGTATTCAAGATTCTTAGGAGAGCGTTTCTATGTGCCTCAGAACACAACAGCAATGAAAGAATGGAGATCTTAGCCGGAGTTTGCTGTAAGTGATCTACGATCTTGTAGTCAGTCTTCCTGATCAACTTCAGAAACTCTTCTGCCTCCTTCAACAAGGACTCTTTCTCACCATCCTGGGAAGTTTCTTCGACCACTGCTTTACCTTTACCTTTGTCAGATTTTTTAGCGACCACTTTAGGAGGCGAAAACACTCTTCCACTCCGGGTGATCCCACCAACACCTACTAAGTTGTCAACATAATCCAACGGTGAACCCTTCAGTTCCTGATTCTGCCCATTACAGTAGACTTCGGCTCCGTAATTCCAAGGAATCGCCTTAGTGCTCTCATACGGTACGGGTCCATCCTTGACAATAATGATGGTTGGCGGGTTTGGAGGCGCAGAAATAGTGATGGTCTTGTACGGAATCGAAATTGTCGCAACTTCATTCTTTTCTTCATCAACTATTTCCTCATTCTTCTCTGACACTCTATCAAATTGTAGAATCCCATCATTCATCAGCTTCTGAATATGATTCTTCAACTTCTCACACCCCTCAGGATGGACCAAACACTCTGCACAAGCTTTATCAAACCCAGGAGATACCCCTCCACTCAACAGTTTATCCTTTACAAAGATCAATGGAGTCTTCAACTCCTTAACATCAGCTACCAGATTCAAATTGTCATCTTTAATAATGGCACTAACTCCAGCTCCCTATGATTGGGCATGGGATTCTGCACTACATTGGCCGCATCGTGAGAAAAGTTAATGGCTTTGCTATCTATAAGGTCTTGAACCTTATGTTTGAACGCTTTACAGTTGTCGATGTTGTGACCCAGAGCACCAGAATGAAATTCACACCTAGCATTGGCATTGTAACCAGGAGGTGGTGCACCTGTCAAAGGAGCTAGAGTTCTCTTCTGTATCAACTGTAATTGCATTAAGTGTTAAAGCAACTGCGAGTATGACATCGGTGGCGCATCAAACTTCCTGTTTACTGCCCTTCCCCGATCCTGAAATCTGCGAGGAGCATAATTTTGTTGATTCTGTTGTGGTTGTTGTTGTGGTGGTACCGCTGGAATCGTAATGCTTGCAACCTGAGGTTGCTGTTGACGGTATTGTTGATGCTGATTTCTGTTTCTTCCCCGGAAACTAGCTACTACATTAGCTTCTCCCTCCCTCTTATTATTTCCAAAGGTTTTTCTTCCTCCTCCAGCTGAGGATCCTTCATCGGCTTGAATTTTACCTAGCTTAATTTCGTTCTCGACTCTTTCACCCATAATGATAAGGTCTGAAAAACTTCCCGACATGTTGCCAATTAGCTTCTCATAGTACATCCCTAGTAGTGTGGCAACAAACATATCTATCAGCTCTCGCTCCACCATAGGAGGTTGCACTCTAGCTGCCAATTCACGGCATCTCTGGGCGTATTCTTTGAAGCACTCATTATTCTTCTGAGATAAGTTCTGCAACTGGACCCTGTTTGGTGCTAAATCACTGTTATACTGATAATGCTTAACAAATGCCTCATCCAAATCCCTCCAGCTTCGGATGTTAATTAGCTCCAGCCCCATGTACCATTCCAGGGATGGCCCAGAAAGACTATCTTGGAAGAAATGCATGAGCAGTTTCTCATCGTCTGAATAGGCGGACATCTTGCGGTAGTAGGGACGAAGATGAACCCGAGGACATGTAGTGCCTTAGTATTTATCTAAATTGGGAACCTTGAACTTCAAAGGAACCTTCAGGTCTGGGATCAACCCTATATTTGCCATGTCCAACCCAAAGGAATTCTGATTCTCATAACTCTTCATCTTCTCCTCGAGCAGCTTAAACCTCCTGTCTGCGTCATACGGCAGACCAGCACCAACATCCCTCATAGATAACACATCCTCTTGATCATCCTCCTCCCATTGAGGGCCAGCGTCTCCATGTACAACACATGGAATAGGAATAGGGATTCCAGTATGATTACCTCCGCCCGGAGGAATCACAGTTGTTGGAATAGCTGTGGTGTGAGGGGTGACATTGTCAGCAGTGGGAGGTATAGGAGAAGTTCCCCCATGTAGCACACCACTCCCATCAACTCTAGAAGTTAACGGTTGCACCAAAGTTCTCAGTTGTTCTTGGCCATTCGCGACCCCTTGCGTCATATCCATGAATTGGGACATCCTGTCACGGAATTCCTGAAGCTCAGCTTAAATTTGATCCATAATCTTGTGCTGATTTCCCCGAGTAGCGTAGCGATGAGTTTCTTGGTTGTCAATCCTGAAACAAGCTAACAAACCACAGAGATAAGATTGACGGTTCCGAAGCACCTGCAATGCAAAATGAGAAATGATGCATTATGCAGACATGTAAATATGCGTTAGGGAAATTTCCCCCTCGATTCTAGTTCCACGAGAGCAACAAGACAATGGGAAGCCAACATAAGCACAGAGTAAACTCATAACTAAAATGAGAGCTCAAAAGTCAAATACAAAGCACCATACTGCAGCAATACAAGGGAATCAAAATGACCTCATCCAACAGATCTAGTGATGGTCAAGATACAACATGACAACAAACTACAAAGAGAAGAAACACAATCAAATACGACAACGAGCCTGGAAATCCTCCAATAAATCCTTCGTATCTGGATGGTCTGGCATGACAAGAAACCCCTGGATGAGCAGCTCTCTCAGGCTAATAGTAATCTGCAAGCCCTGAGCATAATCCTCCCAGGCGCCTTCACCAAAAGCCTCCTCAAGCTTACACCTCTTCACATCATCTCTAGACTTGTAATCATCCAACGTTGCACGCGCTTCATTCAATCTGCAATCACTGTCACGTCGACATAAGGACTCATCTGCAATCTTCTCATCCTTCACTTGGAGTTGAGCTTTCAACTTAGCAATCTGTAGTTTAAGCCCATCTTCCCGCTCTTTGTTATTTGTTAGGATGGCATTCCATTGGTCATTAAACTTTGAGATCTCCATATATGCTCTGTCCAGCTCCTTCTTCTTGGAACTAAGAACATCACTGACACTCTTCAAGTCTAAACCCAGACGCTCTCAGGCGCGTATCTATTTGGTTAACTCTGTACCTAGCTTTTTCACCAATTCAGTTTGCTTCTTAGATGAATAAGTGGCTTCATTCCTCTCGCTTCGGAGCTGAATAATCTCTTTCTCCAATTCCTCATTTTCCTTACGCAACTCATCCGTCTCGAACCATAACTGATTATATCTCTGAATATCAACAGTAATCGGCTCCTCGATCATCAAAGGAGATAGAGGCTCACAAGGTGGAAAAGGCATCAATAATCTCTCAGCTCTCTCCTGAATCCAAGTCACATAAGGATCATAAGCTCTACTGTTGCTCTTACCCAAGGAAGCTTTCCCTCTACGGTGGATCTTGTTCCAAGCTTACTCCACTCTAATCAAGGTCTCACCCCCAAGTAAACCCGTGAAATACAGAGATTCCTGTATTTCCTCTTCCTTCGGGGGTTCCCTCAGAGCATGTCCAAACTGCCTCACTGCAAGGGATGGGTTGTAGTTAATACCTCCTTTCCTTCCAACCAACGGGACGTTAAGAAAACCAACACAACTAAAGATAATCTCTGTGCCCAACCTATCTTTGTCAAACCAAACAATGTCTTCAGAAGTCAAGCCCATCAGTCTCTCTGACCACTCTGAGGTACCTGTAGTATCAACCAAAGGAACGTACTTGGGAAGGTGACTCACAAACCATTTGTATAAAAGAGGTACATAACAAGACACATTCTTCCCTCTCTGATTCTCATTCTTATAATGCACAGAATAATATACATCCCCCAGAAGTGTAGGCACAGGATTTCCTGAAGCAAAAATGTGGAAAGCATCCAAATTCACAAAGTCTGGAATGTTCAGAAACAACATTATACCATATATGCATAGAGCCAAGATGGTATTAAAGATAATCCAGCAACCATCCTTTGCAAACTGTTGAGCCTTACCAACCAAGAAAGACAGTGGAAATCCAGGCATTCCATTTTTCTTGACCAACTTCCCTTTTAGAAGCACCCAGATGAAGGGCATTAGCAAGCTTAGTCAAACCAGGCTCAACATCAATATGATAAAAAGGCATCTGGTCAAGAATAGGAACTCCAAGCAGCATAGAGAACTCCTCCAAAGTAGGCAGTAGCACATAACCAGGGAAAGTGAAGCACCTCAACTGTGGATCATAGAACTGCAATAAGGTGTGGAGACCACCCAACTCATATGCTGAGGCTTTGCAAACACATCCCAAAAGCTTCCCATATGAATTCTTGAAATCTTCCATTACAACATGACCGGTAACAGAAATCAAACTGAGCAACGGTCCTATGTCAGGAGTAGGGAACTTGTACATGACAGTCTTCTTCAAACTAGGCTCCATGTCAGAAGTGGAATAACTCACTGGAATCGAAGGGAAAATATACACCTGCAACATAAATACATGTCAATATTAATATGCAAATGAAAATGCAAATGCAATAGGGGATCAAGATTGTTGTGTTGTTGACTGAGAAGAACCAGTGCTTCGCTCTGGAGAGATAATAACACAACACTGAATAAGGACCCACTGTATCAGGATCAAAAGTTCACACTAACGAGAAAACCGGGTAGGTTGAAGGTCAAAGTTTCCTGCACAACCCTCCCCACTCACAGGTATGAACCTATCACTAACAAGGTCTGGCATCCTATACGGTCGTCAACGTCATAGACTTTCGAGAAACGATGATACGTTCACCATTTTTGGTTTGGCATCATAGTCTCACAAAGCGGCCTCACTTAGCTGACTCCCAAATGATCGGTCCCCAGAGTCGACAATCCTCAGATCCAACATCCTCTCAACTGTCCGAAACAGACTGGAAAGGTAGTTATCAAAGAGAATCTCGTCTGAGCGCGAATTTCGTGGGAACTAGTGCATGCCAAACATACAGGTTCACCACTACTTTTAGCTTCTAATTCTATGGTTATACTCAAGCCTGGGCTTTGGCTTATCTCACAGTGGAACATTCCCGCCCAACAGCACAACAACAATGATATATATACAATGCTGAAAGTAAAATGCAAAATGCAGGTAAAGTATAACACACACACACACACACACACACACACACACACACACACACACACACACACACACACACACACACACACACACACACACACACACACACACACACACACACACACACACACACACACACACACACACACACACACACACACACACACACACACACACACACACACACACACACACACACACACACACACACACACACACACACACACACACACACACACACACACACACACACACACACACACACACACACACACACACACACACACACACACACACACACACACACACACACACACACACACACACACACACACACACACACACACACACACACACACACACACACACACACACACACACACACACACACACACACACACACACACACACACACACACACACACACACACACACACACACACACACACACACACACACACACACACACACACACACACACACACACACACACACACACACACACACACACACACACACACACACACACACACACACACACACACACACACACACACACACACACACACACACACACACACACACACACACACACACACACACACACACACACACACACACACACACACACACACACACACACACACATATATATATATATATATATATATATATATATATATATATATATATATATATATATATATATATATATATATATATATATATATATATATATATATATATATATATATATATATATATATATATATATATATATATATATATATATATATATATATATATATATATATATATATATATATATATATATATATATATATATATATATATATATATATATATATATATATATATATATATATATATATATATATATATATATATATATATATATATATATATATATATATATATATATATACACCCTAAGATAAACATACAAGTGCTAGGATTGACTCGCATAGGGGATGGGAAGTTTCCCCAGCAAAGTCGCCAGCTGTCGCATCACTGTGAAAAGGGGCCGGCAAGGACATAAGAGTCGCCACCGTTCGTTATTTATCCCTAAAAAGGGAAAGGAAATGATAAGAGAAAACCTAACGAAAAGGGAAAAGACAGGTCATCGCAACCATATCTCGGGTTCAGGAGTCGGTTACGTAAGGGGAAGGTATGAGCACCCCTCACGCCCGTCGTATTTGACGGGATCCACACTTGTTGTCTATCTAAAAGGCTGTAAATCTATCTAAGCTACAGGCCATAGGGACAAAAGAAAAGAAAAGAGACTCGATAGAGCATCGCCGTTCTATGCATACGTACTCCCTCATGCAATAGGAAAGTCAGAGTCAACGTAGTTCAGAAAACTATGGGTGAAGGTGGGGGACAGTTGCTCGCCAAGACATTGCTGTCTTGTGCCTACGTATCCTCGTCTGGTACGAGAAATAAGAGCAAATGTAGTTCGGGCTAACACAACCACAGGTTGGTTCAAATGGTTTACCTGAGTAGGGTTAAACCTTAGTTCTAGCAGTTAGGTGTATTGCAGCTCGACCATTGGAGACTTAGGCGTTACCTGTTTGCGGTAGAACCAAGAGTTAACAACACTCTCTTTGAAAATGGTTTTCCATTAATCCCGAAGGATAAAAAAGTTTGATGTTTGTTTTTGAGTCTTTTATGAAGAAGAAGTGAATTGAATTGTGTTTGTAATTCATGTTGCACTAAAGACTATGACTTATGAGCGAATGCGTCGCATATCGCCCAAAGGGCATACGCTAAACACTCTAGATAATTGAGAGGAGGCCCCCCAATCATCATTTCCCAAATGCTTAAGGCTTGTAGCGTACAACACTCATTATCCTTTATTACATGTCTTGAAGAAGTTTGAAGATGAGAAGAGAGAAGACACAACTAAAGGGAAACTAACTCAACCCTAATGTTATCATGCAATGTACTCCTAAAGTTAAGATTGAAAAGAGAATGACTATCCTAATGTTATCATGCTTTGATGGAACACTTAAAGTCTCTCCTACTCCCATCTTACACAAATGGGACTAGGAATCCTAAGGGATCATGGCAAAGAAACCAAGTAAACACAAGATAAATCAATCACTAATGAGATGAAAGAAAGAGATGCAAACATGAAATGCAACACAAAAAAAAAAAAGAAGGAGGAAAAAAGTGTGGGGACGCAACCACCACAAGCATATCTCAACCTCTTGAAACCATGAAAAAGGATGCAAAACAAAAGAGAAATGCAAGCAAGAAGACTTGAACAAGTCCAAGAAAAAAGTGAGATGAAATGGGAGAAGTTACAACTCCTACAACCATTCAAACATCAATCACCAAACCAAAAGGCAAACAAATAATTAAGAGATGAAACCATGATCAAACAAGGATGGAAGAATAGGCTTGGGCAGCAAGCAACAAAGAAAGAAATCTCAACCATAAGCATCAAAATAATCATGCAAAAGGAAACAACAAAAGAATTCTCAAAGTGGCATCTCATCCAAGTCAAACTCTAAGTGCAAACAAGGAGCACCAAATCAACTTGAATGAGTTCCCCAAGTCCAAATACAGAAGTGAGAACAAGAGAAGAAGGTTGGAAAACCAAAGAAGAAATCAAAGCAAGACAAGTTGCAAAGATAGGGAATGGGAAAGAACCTAAGTTCAAACCACTTTCAACATTAAAGACAAATGGAAAGCCATAATTAGGAGCAACTTGTAGCACAAACCAAACAAATGTAGGACTTATAAACTTGCAATCAACAACTTTAATATGTTAAGAATGTGAACCAAAAGGTGTTAGAAGCATATGGGATCCACAAGGGTCATCTCCCAAAAGAAATAGGTCAACTAGTTTGTATGAACCTCCATTAGGGTAACTTGACTTGAAAGGTTCACCAAAAATAGGAAAATGGTTCAATAAATTCCAAATAAAATACGCAAAGCTCAAAAGTAAGTTGGCAACCAGAGGCCAAAGCAGCAAAGCCAAAATCCAATCAAAGCATCACCAAAGGAATTGACCCACTAGGGTGCTCCACTTTGAAAGAGATTCATCGAGGGTCAAACAAAGGCAAATGAAAGTCAAACAAAAATAAGTCAAACCTTGACCAAAACCAGCCTCAAAGGCACCTCAAATCATCATCAAAATGAGGAGGAAGCCTCACTCATTGGTGGTTTCAATTGATCAACAAACTAAGCAAGATCAAATGGAAACAAACACAAAAACACTTCCAATTGTAAAAACGCAAATTAAATGCAAAATAAAAGAAAAATGGAATTAAAAATTAAATAAAATTAAATAACACCCTATGGTGTTGAAAAATATTTTTTTATGGGATTTTATGACATCTATAAGTATTTTTAAAAATCAAAAAGCAAAACAGAAATAAAAAAAAGAAAATAAAACAATGAAATGGCAGGGAGGTGCAGCCAGCAAGAAAAACACGTTGAAATGGCATTGGGCTCACAATCAGAGGGGTGCATATAGCAAGGCAAGCCCAATCAAACTTAGTAAAATCAAAGTGTTGCGTTTCACTAATTGACATGGAAGTGAATCTCCATGCGTGCAAGGTCAAAGCAATCTGAGCCACACATCTCACACACTCAAAGAGTCCAACACACACACGTCAGATCTGAGGTCAAAAGACCAGACGCCGGAGCCCTAGCTCAAACTCAACCAAAATTAGCAAACTGCATATCAAAATGAAGCTAAACTCACATACATCTCAAATCCAAGATCCATTGGTTTTAAACATGCGTAAATAAAGAGATTCGAACGAATAAAAGTTGATATGTACATATGAGAATCTCATCAAATAAGACAATTAAGCATTCAAACATGGCTTACACAAGGTAGGGCTTCAGATGCAGCCAATATGGACCCAAATCATGCTCTAGAATGAGACAAAAATGAAGGGGAAAGTTACCTAACGGAGACACTCCGTTGGTGCTTCAATTGCTTGCTAGCTTGATTGAGAATGTCCAGATCCACTCTAATTTGCTCAAGGAAGAAGAATTACACCTCAATTGAAGTTCAAATGCAGTGGAATTGAAAACACGATTTGAGATTTTTCTTGAGAGCTTGAAAATGGAAGTTGCTTCTTCTGGCTCTAAATTTCCCTTCTGAGCTCTCAAAACGAAATGTGAACTAATATATGTTGGATTTGGAAAGGAAATGGAGTCCCATGAAGCCTGGTTTGGCTGAATTTTGAAAAATATCTAATATGTGATTCTTTCATGCACACGTGAAAACTGATGCTTACACACATGAAAAACATTTGAATATGTAGCTGGAGAGTTGAATTTTGCAATGTGATTGGATTTGGCTTTGTATCTGGTCCAATTTGGAACTTTGAATGAGAAACTTCCTGGTGAAGTAAGTTGCAATTCCACGTATTTTTTCTAGCATGGACAAAAGTGAATTTGTGCATTTTACTCATGAGTACATTGTGAACAAAATTGAGTCAAAATAAAACATGTAAATGGCCTATAACCAATTCAATTGAAATCACCTCTTAAAGTCCATTTTCACTTGAAATGTTTCACCCAATGTCCATAACCTAGCATAATTCACACCAAACTTGAGTTCTAGAGTGTAAATAAGGTAATTTGGAACAACTTTCATGTTGGTTGAAGTTTCATTTGAAGTACTTAAGTGCATGTAAATGACCCATAATCAAAATGGCCTATAATCAAAGTTTCCCAAAATACCCCTGCCTTGTAAGATCCATAACTTGAGTTCCACAAATGATATCAAGGACTTCTATGACTTTTTGGAAAGCTAAGATCATGAGGAATAACTTTCATGTTTTTAGGGACCAATTGGTATTAATTTTTATATATTTTATCGGTCTCTTTTTACCGATTTCTTATTAAATTCACACAAGTTTTATCACAATTTAGTAAAACATTCAATTTTAGTTATTTTGTTTTGTTTCGAATAGATATTTCACTTTTTCTCTAGTTTTGTAGAATGTATGTCAAGAAAAGAATGATCTCCAAAGCAACTCGTGAGGATAAAAGATTGGGAAAGGAATTGATGAGGAATCACGAAGCAAAGCAAGGAATTCTCAAGCTGGGCAGTTCGCGCCGTGACCACCCTTCGCGCCGCGAACTGGGTGAAATCAGTCACTTGCAATTTATTGACACATGTCATGTCTTGGAAGAAAAAAAACCACTTTTTGTAGGGTGGCGCCCCATAGGCTATTTATTGCACTTTTCCCTTGCATGTTGGACATAATGATTCCACCTTTTAGTCTTAGCATCTTTGAGGTTTGTAGAATATCTTAGAGAGATTTTGGAAGAGATTTTTCTTGTTCTTGGAGAGTTTTGGCATGCAAGAAGAAATTCTTGAAGAATTTTCCATGGAATCAATGAAGATGATGAGTAGCTAAACTTCTTTCTTGTCAAGCTTGAGGTAGTAGCTATCCTATGTTGTTTATGTAACATTACTATCATTGCATGTAACAAACTACATTTGATATAAGGAATTATATTTTCTCTTTACATTGAAAATTCAGAATTAAATTATTGTTGAGAAAGATAGTTTGATTCTTGACCTAAGATATTTTTCCAAGTAGAGAATAAATTGTAGAGATAGATTTATTCACTACTTTTCTATTGTGTTAAACATTCAAGATTATTATATCAATAGTTAGATGGAGAGATCGTCTAAGAATTTATATAGTAACCATCACAATTTTATTTAGTAATGAATATTATTGAGAGGACACTTGAATTTTATCATTGGAGTTTGAATGCATGCATGTGGTATTAAGAACATATAAAGAACAAAGATAGTGAAACTCAATCTTGAGAAGACTTCTAAACTCTATTCTAAAATCAATTTTATTGTCTTAATTTTCTTATAAGTAAAAAGACTACTTTAGTCATAAACAAACAATTCGAACACCTTTTGAACTTACAACAATCGAAATTATAGAACGGCGGTAATAACACCAATCTCTGTGGATACGATATTAAAAATATTTGCCGGAAATATACTTTTCAACAAATTTGCGCTGTTGCCGGGGATTGGTGTCGTTATTACATGCATTGCAATAATTCATTGTTCAAAGTTCTTGTTTTTATTTTTGTTTCTATCACTCTTGTGTTTCACTTGGTTTGTTAGTTTTGTAGATTCTAGTGCATGCGAGAAAAAGCCACCGAGGAGAAATTTCAATTCGACCTCGAAATTGAAAGAACAATCCGAAGGCTTAATAGCAAGACACGAAGGAGAAAGAAACTAGCTAACAAAAGGAACCGGAGAGAAGAAGCAACAAATTCTGCACTTGCTCAAATTGAAGAGGAAGTTGTAGAAACCGTTGAAGGATGTATGGGTGACGACGCTCGTACCGAAATGTCCGCTAATAGTCCAAGGCGGACAGCTCAATTTGCTCGAGGCGGAAGGAATACGGAGATGAAGACCGGAATCCTTCAACTTCTTTATGCAAATCCGTTCACCGGAATGGATCATGAAGATCCGTACAACCACCTCATCAAATTTTATGAGATTGCGGGTTCTACAGGAGTAGATGAAGTAGGTGAAGAAAACTTATTCAAGAGAATGTTTCCACACTCATTGGTGCGAAAAGCAAAAGAGTGGTACCTTGATCAACCAACAAGAGTAATGACGAATTGGAATTTGTTAGAAGAAAGATTTCTAGAGAGGTATTACCCTCAATCCCGATTCATGAAAGCCAAAACGGCTATTTCGGTGTTCACACAAGGAAGCAATGAGTCTCTAAACGAGGCTTGGGAAAGATTCATATCCATGTTGAGGAAATGCAAAGGTCACGGGTTTGATGATCTCACACAAATTCACATTTTTCTCAACAGACTCCAAACATCACAAAAGACGCTCTTGGATGCTACCGCGGGTGGTTCTCTCATGTCAAAAAATGCGAAGGAAGCGAAAACCATTATTGATCAAATGGCACTCAATGATCGACAAAGTCAACACGACCGTAGTCCTTCACAAAGGAAAGTGGGGGTTCTGGAGTTGAATACCAACGATGCCATACTTGCTCAAAAAGAGCTACTCCCTCAACAAGTGGAGCTGCTCACTCAACAAATGTCCAAACTTTCACAATAATTGTAAGAGATTCATGGAACACAAGTTAGACATCAAGTAGCAAATTGTGAACTTTGTCAAGGAGATCATCCAACCGGATTTTGTCCCCCGATTCAAGAGGAAGTAAGTTATGTCAACAATCAAGGTCAAGGTTACCAAAGATATCCTCCACAACACAACAACACGTTTCAAAGGAACAACCAAGGCTACCAACAATCAAGAGTCAACAATCAAAAATTTCAGCAACAAAGTCCATATCAAAATCCAAGCACACAAAGCCAACAATCACAAGGCGGGAGTTCCAAGTTAGAAGATACGCTTGCACAATTCATACAAGCCTCCATGGCAAGTCAAAAAAGCAATGAAGCAGCAATCAAGAATTTGGAAACTCAAGTAGGCCAACTTGCAAAATAATTGGCGGAACAACAAGCAAGTCCATCATTCTCCGCCAACACTCAAACTAATCCAAGGGAACATTGTAAAGCAATTACCACAAGAAGTGGTAAAAAGTTGGCAAGCAACGTAAACGAGGAAATTACAGTGGAGGATGAGATAAATATCACAGCTGGAAATCAAGAGGAAGAATTGTTGGAGGCTCAAAATGAAGAAGAGAAAAATTCTCCTCAGGTCGCGCCGCGCCAGAGCTTCACGCCGCGAACTGTACAAAAACAGAATCATGAAGAAGGTGTTTAGAATGAGCAAAAATTGAAAAACAAAAAAGGGGATAAAAGCATGAGTCATGTTCCAGCCCAACACTTACCTTACCCGCATGCACCATCAAGGAAGGACAATGCAAGGCATTATGCACGGTTCATGGATATACTCAAGCAACTTCAAATTAGTATTCCATTTACCGAAGCACTAGAGAAAATGCCAAAATAAGCAAAGTTTTTGAAGGATATTCTTACAAAAAAGAAGAGGTATACTGAAGATGAGACCGTTCTACTTGATGCACGGTGCAGCGCAATCATTCAAAGAAATATCTCAATGAAGGAGTCTGACCCGGGCCGAGTAGTTTTACCGGTGACCATTGGAAACACATACATTGGCAATGGTTTGATTGATCTAGGGTCCAACATCAATCTAATTACCTTATCTATTATCAAAAGATTGGGAAACATTGAGATGAAGTCGAAGAGAATGACTCTCCAACTAGCCGACAAGTCTACCACTTCACCATATGGAGTTGCACAAGATATGTTAGTCAAGGTGGACAAGTTCTTCTTTCCGGTAGATTTTGTGGTAGTGGACATGGAAGAGGACCATGGTGTTCCTTTAATTCTCAGAAGACCATTCATGAAGACAGCTCGGATGATGATTGACATCGATGATGGACTCATGAAAGTGAGGGTGCAAGATGAAGAAGTGATGTTCAATCTTTTCGAAGCCATGAAGCATCCTAAAAATAAGCATGATTCCTTCCGAATCAATGTAGAAGAAGAGGAAATCATTGAAGTTGCAATGTCTCAACCGAAGAGGAGGAAAAAGAAATTGAGGCAATTTTGAGCGATTTAGAGTTTTGTGGAGAAATTGCCTCTCATGAAGAAAAAATTGAGGCTTTGGATGAGAAGAAGAAAGTAGAAGACACAAAGCTGGAATTGAAAATGCTACCTCCACATTTGAAGTATATATTCCTTGGCGATAATTTGACCAAACCGGTGATAATTAGTAATGCTTTATCCATCCAAAAAGAGCAGAAATTGACACAAGTATTGAAAAAGAATGAAGGCGCAATTGGATGGGTATTATCGGATTTAAAAGGTATTAGCCCAGCCTATTGCATGCATAAGATCATGATGGAAGACAACTACAAACCTGTTGCTCAACCTCAAAGACGCCTAAATCCATCCATGAAGGAAGTGGTGAGAAAAGAAGTCGTTAAACTATTGGAAGCTGGAATGATCTATCCTATATTCGATAGTGAATGGGTGAGTCCGGTGCAAGTAGTTCCAAAGAAAGGTGGTATGACGGTTGTTCGAAATAAGAAAAATGAGCTGATTCCAACTAGGACGGTAACCGGATGGCGGATGTGCATTGATTGTAGGAGATTGAATCAAGCCACAAGAAAAGACCACTTCCCACTACCTTTTATGGACCAAATGCTAGAGAGGTTAGCTGGTAAGAATTTCTACTATTTTTTAGATGGTTATTCGGGCTACAACCATATTTCGGTCAACCCGAAAGATCATGAAAAAACGGCCTTCACATGTCCTTTCGACATTTTTGCTTACCGGAGAATGCCTTTTAGATTGTGTAACGCACCGGTAACATTTCAAAGGTGTATGCAAGCCATCTTTTCAGACTTGATTGAAGAGTGCATTGAAGTGTTCATGGATGATTTTTCCGTCTATGGTGCATCATTCGATTTATGCTTGAAGAATCTTGATGTAGTACTAGAGAGGTGCGTAGAAACAAACTTGGTGCTGAATTGGGAGAAGTGTAATTTCATGGTAACCGAAGGGGTTGTTCTTGGGCACAAAATCTCCTCCAAAGGGCTGGAAGTTGACCGAGCAAAGGTGGAAGTAATCGAAAAATTACCACCTCCAATAAATATCAAGGGGATAAGAAGCTTTCTCGGACATGCTGGATTTTACCAAAGATTCATTAAAGATTTCTCAAAAATTGCAAAGCCCTTGAGCAACTTGCTCAACAAAGGTACACAATTCCTTTTCGATGACTCTTGTTTGAAAGAGTTTCATGAGTTGAAACAAAAGCTAGTGACCGCACCCATAATCATTGCACCTAATTGGAAACTTGATTTTGAACTTATGTGTGATGCAAGCGATTATGCGGTTGATGCGGTTTTAGGTCAAAGAAAAGCAAAAAAATTTCATGCCATACATTATGCTAGTAAAGTTTTAAACGAAGCACAAGTTAACTATGCAACAACTAAAAAAGAGTTACTAGCCATAGTGTATGCCTTAGAAAAATTCAGAGCTTATTTGATCGGATCTAAAGTTGTAATTTACACAGACCATTCGGCAATCAAATATTTGCTAACCAAACCGGATTCCAAACAAAGGTTGATTCGTTGGATTCTATTATTACAAGAATTTGATTTGGAAATCCGGGATAAAAAAGGTTCTGAAAACGTGGTAGCCGATCATTTGTCCCGATTGGTGAATGTGGAAGTTACAAATAAAGAAGAAGAAGTGCGGGAAGAATTTCCGGATGAAAAAATTTATGCGATTCAAGTGAGGCCATGGTTTGCTGATTTTGCTAACTATAAGGCAACTGGTTTGATACTGGGGGACCTCACTTCGAATCAAAGAAAGAAATTCTTGGCCGACACAAAATACTATGTTTGGGATGACCCATACCTGTTCAAAGTAGGTGCGGATAACATCTTAAGAAGGTGTGTGACTACTGAGGAGGCAAAGGATATCCTATGGCACTGTCACAATTCTCCGTATGGGAGTCACTATAGTGGTTTAAGAACCGCTACTAAAATCCTCCAATCGGGATTCTATTGGCCATCCGTGTTCAAAGACGCTTATGAACACGCCAAAAGTTGTGATAAATGCCAAAGAAGCCGAGGAATTAGTAAAAGGGATGAAATGCCTCTAACCAACATGTTGGAAGTAGAAGTTTTTGATTGTTGGGGGATTGATTTCGTTGGACCATTTCCACCTTCCTTCTCTAATGAATACATCTTGGTAGCTGTCGATTATGTGTCAAAGTGGGTGGAAGAAATTGCCTCACCTAAGGCCGATTCCAAAACCGTGATCATGTTTTTAAAGAAAAATATTTTTTCACGTTTTGGTGTGCCTAGGGTGCTAGTAAGTGACGGGGGATCACATTTTTGCAATACACCGTTGGAAAACGTTTTAGAGCATTATGGTGTAAAGCATAAGGTAACCACCCCATACCATCCACAAGCAAATGGCCAAACGGAAGTGTCAAATAGAGAGGTCAAAAGGATCCTTGAAAAGACGGTTTCTAATTCGAGAAAAGAGTGGTCCTAGAAACTAGACGAAGCCTTGTGGGCATATCGTACTGCATACAAAGCCCCCATTGGCCTCACACCTTTCCAAATGGTTTATGGGAAAAATTTCCACCTCCCGGTAGAAATGGAACATAGCGCATTATGGGCTCTCAAACTCTTAAACTTTGACCCCATTCAAGCTGGTGAGAATAGAAAAGCAGAACTTCATGAGTTGGAAGAGTTGAGAAACAATGCTTATCACTCAAACAAGACGTACAAGGACAAAGTGAAAGCATACCATGATAGGAAGGTTCGTCCCAAAGTATTTAGGGTCGGACAAATGGTGTTCCTTTTTAACTCAAGGCTTAAGTTGTTCCCAGGTAAGTTGAAATCCAAGTGGTCTGGACCGTTTGTGATAAAAGAAGTGAAAGAGTACGGAGCCATCGTGATTGAAGATCCCAAATCCCAAAAAAGTTGGACTGTAAATGGGCAACAATTGAAAGTCTATCACGGTGGAGAAATAAATAGAGAGGTTTGTGTCATTTCACTCGAACCATGAAGAAATCACTTGATCGTCGAGCTTGAACGACGTTAAATAAAGCGCTCGTTGGGAGGCAACCCAACCGCTGTAAGTTTCCTTCATTTTTATGATTAAACAGTAATGTAGCAAGTTGCGGGATACAAGGGATAGCAGCCCATTCTCTATTTTCAAAAATTTGTCAAAATAATGGTCAGTTCACACCGCGAAGGCGGCTTGCGCCGTGAACTGAGGAAAAATGAACATTCTGATTTTGACTATTCGCGCCGCGAACAATGGTTGTGCCGTGACCTGAAGCGAAAAAGGTGAAAATCCCCAATTTATTTACTTTGCTTTGTTGTCTTTTATTCTTTTTCTGTTACCCCTTTTGCCCACTATCGCTCTCACACACTCCTTCACCCCACACACTCAAAACTCCAAGGATTCCATCACTTTCAAGGTTCTACACCTCACTCTTTGCAAATTATCTCTCTCTCTCCAATCTCAAGCAAGATGTCCAAACGTGCTAAGACCACAACCCCTAGCTCCTCAAGGACCCAACCAACTTTTCTTGGTCCTGAACAAGAGGCAAGGTTCAAGGTGCTTCTCAAGAAGAACATTCAAAATGAAAGAATCATCTGGCTATCAAGAGAAGGTAGATATAGGGAGGTTGTGGCCAATCTGGAAGGAAGGAAATGGCAGAAGATCTTTGAGCCCGTCACGGAACTTAACTATGACATTGTGCGAGAATTCTACGTCAATGCACTTCACACGGAACCCGGGACGACATACGCCTATAAGACAATGGTGAGAGGTAAGTCTGTCCCCTTTAACAAGCAAGCACTTAATAAGTTCTTTGGTAATCCTCTCACCTTGACGGGGGATAAGCGATGTGAATTCCAGATCAAGGCATTGGCAAATGATTGGGTTATTCTGGAAGTTAGTAATTATCTATGTCTTGAGGGAAATACATACGAGTTGAATGACCAAGGATTACCCAAGTGTTGGAAGAGGGAGAATCTGAAATTAGAGGCACAAATTTATTTAGTCATTTTGCTGAATAACATTCGACCCCGAAGCCACACCACCACCATCCCACTCGATGTAGGCTGCTTGTTGTATTATATTATGTTAGGGAAGACCATTGACTTAGCCTTCATTGTTGCATAAGAACTGCGGAAGATTGCATTGAGCGGAACACCATTTGGAGGAAAAATGGGGCTGCTGATGTATCCTGGGTTAATCATGGGATTGTGTTTGAATGCAAAAGTGCAGGTTCCGGGAGAGGTACATTCCTCCATCACTTCGATCATGGATGATGCATACTTAAACAGGTTTTGTCAGAGCCAGATGGAGAGGAATGCAAATGTAGAAGCTGCTACCCCGGCCCCTAGACCCCACTGTGCGCCGGTGTTTGATCAAATGGCATTTGCCACTTACTGCTGTGATAACTTTGAGGCCTCTAAAAGGTCTCAATCATTTTTATTTTATTGTATGCAGCAACAGTTTCAGAACACCTTTCTTGCACCGGAGGCCCGCACATTCCCATCTCAGGCGGACTACTTCGCTTATGCTAATTGGCCTGAGGGCAGGCCATCTTTTATGGGAGGGGCAGGAAGCAGTAGCCAAGCTCCAAGCACGGGCCAAGATGCTCAGATGGAAGATGTTTTAGGAACCGTGGACGGTGGAGAAGATGAGGATGAAGAGTGATGATCTAATGTTGGTAGTTTTTGTAATTTTTTTTTGTTATTTTAGTTTTGTTTATTTATTTTGGCATTATGTACCTTGGTGGCTCTAGTTTCACCATTAGACTTGTTGGATGCATTTCGACTTTGTGATTTTTAAATTGTGTGTTTTCAAAACTTTTTTTGGTATACCCCAATTTTTTTTTAAATTGTTGTTTAATTGTCCTTGTGCTTGAGTAAGTTTAAGGAACCAAGATGATTGTGACGAGCAAGTTGGGAAAATCTGAGTGGTGATGATAAGAACCGGCTGTCGACACTTCAAGGTACACCTTATTTTTATTTTTAGACTTTAGATTAATAGTTTAATGGTGTGTTACAAAATTGTTATCATAAAATTCCTTGAGTTACATGTTACTTTGAATCAAATTAGGACCTAACCAATTGTGAGGTAACCTTTCATTGTACACTAAAATGCGGGAGACCGACAATTTCTTTTCAACTCAGTCTTATCATGCTAAATCATACATTGATCTAATTTTTGAGAAAACGTTTTTGAAAAGGATAGAGGCAACCTTTGTTATTGAGAAAAACCACTTGGCCAAAGAAAGTAAAAACCTTGTGAGGAGTGATCCGTAATAAAACCCCTTTTGAGCCTAATGAAGGATCCATCCAAAGTAGAAATTTAAATACCATTGATAATATGGTAAATAAATGGATCATAAATTCTTTCGTTTCAAGTGAACCTAAACCCAAGTTGGTCGCAATGTAATTTTTGTGCCTATGTCTAAATAGAGAGTTTGATTGCATCAACTATGGTCAAAATGATGAAGTTGGGGAGAAAACATAATACATCACCTTGAAAATATTTAAGCTAACAAAAAGAAAAATGAAAAGAAAAGCTCATGGTGGTGTGTTATCCAAAAAAAAAATAAAAATAAAAATAAAAATAAATAAATAAATAAATAAATAAATAATAAAGATTGTTGAATAAAAGGAACTGCTCTCTTGGAATAGGCAATCTTTAGTTGAGTCTTGTGATCATGTCCTTTCTCTTTAACCCGAACCACATTACAACCCTTAAAAGACCTCTTGATTCTCAAAAATTTTCATGATTTAGTGTATGTTGTGATGAATGCATGATTCGAGTTGATGTTGATTTAATTGTTCGGATGAGTGTAAGAGAACCCTTATGATTATTCATCATCACTATGATGTGTGTGTAATTTTGATTCAATTTTGACATGTATTACTTGGAATTTCTTGGTATAGTTTTTGTAGCCAACCATTATTTTTATTCATGTTTTGTCTAATATTGAAAGTAGGTGTATCATAAGAGTGTTGTATGCTTTTGAACCATTTGAATATCATCCGCTAACACTTGTTCATTCCTTGCTTTCATAAATTGGTTTGCTTTAAGAATAACTTTTCTTTAGGGACAAACAAAATGATAAGTTGGAGAGAGTTGTTAGGGACCAATTGGTATTAATTTTTATATATTTTATCGGTCTCTTTTTACCGATTTCTTATTAAATTCACACAAGTTTTATCACAATTTAGTAAAACATTCAATTTTAGTTATTTTGTTTTGTTTCGAATAGATATTTCACTTTTTCTCTAGTTTTGTAGAATGTATGTCAAGAAAAGAATGATCTCCAAAGCAACTCGTGAGGATAAAAGATTGGGAAAGGAATTGATGAGGAATCACGAAGCAAAGCAAGGAATTCTCAAGCTGGGCAGTTCGCGCCGTGACCACCCTTCGCGCCGCGAACTGGGTGAAATCAGTCACTTGCAATTTATTGACACATGTCATGTCTTGGAAGAAAAAAAACCACTTTTTGTAGGGTGGCGCCCCATAGGCTATTTATTGCACTTTTCCCTTGCATGTTGGACATAATGATTCCACCTTTTAGTCTTAGCATCTTTGAGGTTTGTAGAATATCTTAGAGAGATTTTGGAAGAGATTTTTCTTGTTCTTGGAGAGTTTTGGCATGCAAGAAGAAATTCTTGAAGAATTTTCCATGGAATCAATGAAGATGATGAGTAGCTAAACTTCTTTCTTGTCAAGCTTGAGGTAGTAGCTATCCTATGTTGTTTATGTAACATTACTATCATTGCATGTAACAAACTACATTTGATATAAGGAATTATATTTTCTCTTTACATTGAAAATTCAGAATTAAATTATTGTTGAGAAAGATAGTTTGATTCTTGACCTAAGATATTTTTCCAAGTAGAGAATAAATTGCAGAGATAGATTTATTCACTACTTTTCTATTGTGTTAAACATTCAAGATTATTATATCAATAGTTAGATGGAGAGATCGTCTAAGAATTTATATAGTAACCATCACAATTTTATTTAGTAATGAATATTATTGAGAGGACACTTGAATTTTATCATTGGAGTTTGAATGCATGCATGTGGTATTAAGAACATATAAAGAACAAAGATAGTGAAACTCAATCTTGAGAAGACTTCTAAACTCTATTCTAAAATCAATTTTATTGTCTTAATTTTCTTATAAGTAAAAAGACTACTTTAGTCATAAACAAACAATTCGAACACCTTTTGAACTTACAACAATCGAAATTATAGAACGACGGTAATAACACCAATCTCTGTGGATGAGTTCTAGTACTCAAAAGAATGATTAGAACATGTCCTACAAGTCTCATGTTTACATGAGAATGAGATTGAACTTGTATCTTGAGGTAAATGGTCCTTGAAGATGGACACTAAAGAAGGGGATTTTACACTGAAACCCTATGAAACCCTAATTTAGTAACTTCTTAGACTCTTGATTCTCCTTGATTTGAACTTTATATGTCATCCTAGATGTCTCAAAATGACTTCCCATGACTTAGAACTAAATCTCAAACTCCTTCAAGTCCATAGTTGACCTTGAACTAAGCAGATGAAACCCTAGGTGCACACCTTTTGACTGTGCCCTCTTGCAAGTGAAATGAGCTCTACCATAACTTCAAAAGCACTCACTGAGCTTCTCAAACACCTCTTGTTCATAACCATGAACTTGTGGACCCCTGATGATCCTCAATTGCCCTCCAAGATAGGAGGTAAACAACACTTGTCAATCTTCTCTCTTAGAGAGCTTTGACGACTTCTTGATGATTGTAAGCATTAGATAACTTGAATAAGCACTATTGGTTGAGCTTTGATACCCTTGATAACCTTCTCTTGAACTAGCACACCTCTCTTGATCCCTTACAAAGAACAATGCTATGCAATGTAAATGCTAAAGATTGAAATGAAACATAAGCCAAGTAAAGAAAGAGGTTGGGAAAGTTTTGGGGTACAACAATAACCATTGGACTTCAAATAATATTGGTAACAACCAGAATTCATAGGAAAAGATGGGGATGACCAGACAAGCAACATCAAGAGAGAGTTAGTAACAACTAGACTTCAAAAGAGAGATAGGTAACAACTAGACAAACAGTAACAACATATGTGTGTCAACCAAAGATCTTAACAAAGATGCCAATCCCAACTAGACTTTATTGGGGATCTCATAAAAGAGATGCGCGTTGGTTGCTTTATGAGCAAATTTTCTCAAATAAAGAGAAAAAATAAATGAGTTTTGATCAACTTCCTCCGAAATGATACCATTTCATTTAGGTATAAATTTAAAAGAGATATTGTTACAACAACACTGCTGGAGAATGGATTTTGTCTTCAATGAGGATCTATAAAAGATTCTTCCTGTGGGACACAATGCAAAAATAAATGCACGCCTAACTTAAATTCAGAAGCAACACCTGCTAGGGACCAAAGTTCAATCTAGGAACAAGCTAGAAAGAAATGGTCAAACAAGACTCCAACCATTGAGGAATGAACTCAAATGGGGATTTATTTTATCCGAACGGGGAAAAGATAACTGAAACAACCATCATCCACGAGAATCAAACTTTGTGGGGAATTTAGAAAAGGCGTGCACTTTATGCTTAAGGCTGACGACCCTAATGGAGAGAAAAGACAAACCCAGTCACTTGGGGAGATAGACGCCAAAGTGAATGAAACAGGTACACACCATAAAAAGATAGCAAAAAAAGCTCAGATGCTATGCATATGTATGAATGCTTGTATGCCATGTTTACGCTTATGCTGACAAAATAGACGAAAGGAAAGCAAAAAAAGAGACAAAATAAACATCTCGATAAGGATACCTAACCAACCTCACCAGATTGGAACATCATTAGGGATGAACAGGCAGAATTAACAGTTCCACCTCAAGGTTACAACCTTCTCTGAGGAAAAGAGTATTCCACTCAGGATATAACATCTAAGTTTACTAGGTTTGCCATCATGAGCCTGATTTCCTTGTTGTAAGAGAAAGATCATGGGAACTTGCCAACATTAATTGAAGTAACAACTTACTGAGGAACTGGCAAAATATGTCACAAGAACAATGTAATTCTGCATTTCAAATGCATAATGATCATCATAATGAGTAACGACCCTTGCAACAAATAATCTTTAAATCTCATTTGCCTCAGAATACATGGTCTGTGAGAATAAAATACCAAGAGGATTTCACAGAAGAATTGGCATACAGAATGCTTCAATGTCTTCAAACTCTTGGAGAGATTCACAAATCTTGACGTAATTGCCCCAAATTAACTGCATTTGCACAACAAAGTCCTCGAACTCATGAGAGTAACAACTAGGAAAAAAAACTTGCCCCTACTAGTGGGTCGATCTGTGAAGGAGTTTCCCCAAATTAACTTGGAAGGAGTTGGGAAACAATTTGCCATAAGATAACCTCAAGATGACTTGCCCCAATATTTTGAACTTGAAGAGTTCTACCCCTAATTCACTAACTCTTGGGACGGTTGATTAACAAATCCTTCAAATGGGTTACCTCAGGCTGAGCTTCTTTTACCAAGTCAAAATCCCTACCTGGCTGCATTTTTTGGGATTCCTTTGATATTGGGTTGTCTTGCAAACAATATTGTTCACTTGCAATTTCAATGCAACATTCATGCAATCTTTTAAAATCAAATTTTATTGATAAAATAACATAATAGAGTGATTCAAAGATAAAAAACAAAGTGGATCTTGTCATTTACAGAATGACAGGTGAAGTGATCAACAAAAAACAAAGATCATTAGGAGTCAGGTTATCCAACCTTAATGTAGTATGCTTTCAAAACAACCTTACCTCAATTAGGCCTTTAAAAAGTTGTAATATGGCTTGGTTCACAGTTCATGCAACAAAAGATAAAGGCTCAAAGTTTGCTTGTCCCTACTCAAACTTCATAGTGAACTTTAGTCCTACGTTCAGTTAGCTCAGGTTATGCATCCAGGTTCCTATAGGCTAGAAATTGAACTGATGATAGTTGGTGATGGTTCATAAACCTAGGACGGTTACTACTCCCTTATAACATTCAGTTGTTTTTTTTGCTATTGAGGACTTTCGAAGTGAAAGCTTTAAGGACCTTCTCTTTTTATTATCCCTGACTTTTTCCTGAACTGTATCTTTTGATATTACAGTCAGCGGGATGCCCCAATATCTAAGCCTTCTTTATAGGTTTTGACTTGGCGGGATTTTCTTTTTTTAATTTTACTTTTTGAGAAAGAAGATGACTACCTAGTTTAATGGCTATGGAGAACCATCATCGGCCTTTAGGCTTGGAAAACATCTTCAACACTTGCTTGTTGTGTGCGAAGGAAAACCTGTGAGCACAACCTTTATATCAAAGGTGTCTTATATGCCCATATCAACAAGTTAACTGAGAACTACCCACCCCAAGGTTGAGATTACGGGTTCTTTTATAAGGAAAGAAAACTCCTACTTCTAGACTTGAAGGGGTTAACGAGTGATTATTTTCCTTATTTCTACAGTGTTTGGGGATTGAAACAATGCCTTACATCATTGGCAAAAATTAATTGAAAGCATACCAACAACAGTTATGGGTATACTATTTTCGTCATCCTCCCCAATCTTTGCTTAAACAACAATTCGATAAATATAAGTGGATGGAAAAAGATAAATATTTTTGCTTTTTATGATAATAAAATAAAATGAGTGGATACGAATGGGTTGATTCAAAAGATGCATAAACATTTCATTAATCTTGCCAATTCAACAAACAACAAAGCTTACAAGCATACATGAAATTAAAAAGCAAGGAAAATACAACTGAAAATACTGAAACACTCAAAATACAGCCAACTTCAAAGAATAGACTTCAGCATCTTCAATTTCCAGGTCTGAACGGAGAAACACCTCCATCCCTGATTACTTGTTCTTTGTAGTACAAAAACTTGAGAGGCCTCATAGGTCCTTTGTCTTTTGCTTCATGAATCGAGACATTGGCATTTGGCTTACCTTCTTGAGGTTTTATCAACTCCAACAAGCTTTGCAATTTCAGTTCGAAACCTTTGCCCTCTTCAACTGGATGCCTCAATGTCCTAATATTGTACTTGCATTCAACTTCTGAGTATTCTTCTTCAAGGATTAGATCTTTTTCATATATCAGCTCTTACACAACAGATCATAATGCCAATCAAGTATCCAGGTTTTACCCTTCAACCCTTTGTGAAACTCACAAGTCAAGTTCGCATTATGTCACGGTCCTAGCACAGGGTTGAGAGATCACGGAGTCACCAACTAAATATGAATCAACAGCAGATAAATCTTACTCAGCAGCATATAAATTGGCTTATAGCAGGCCTTGTTCCTTTTGAAAAGATTCTTTTTGTTCATGTTTTTCCCTTGAGAACCTCGAGGGGAAACAACTAATGAATGTTGAAGCACTCTTTTGGTAACCACTTGATAAGGATGACATCTTGGTGCAGGCCTAAATGCTGGTTGATGCGAAGTTTCCTCACGTGCGTGTCCTTGATGTGGAAGAAATACAGGAAGTGGTGAAGGATTGTTGACTTGAATGCCTTGAGGCGTGAATGAGATTATCTTAGAGTCAAGCAGATTCTGAACTTTGATCCTGAGCACCTTACAAATTTTAGTTGAATGCTCTTGTGCCTTTCCATGGTAGTCACATTAGGCATTAGCGTCAAAGCCTAGTGGGTATGGAGGGATCATTAGGTCTATCTCCTTCGACACTATCATTAGCAGGGGAGTGAAATGCCTATTTGGCTTCCTTGGCCTTTGTTGAACATGCTGACGCGGCTGACGGCTATCTGATCGTTGATACTAAGGAGTTTCGCAACTGCGAGACAAGGGTCGGCAGAAACAAATAGAAGAGACGCCACCAAACATTATTTATCCCAAAGAGAGGGAAAGGAAAGATCGAAGAAAACCTAAGAGAACAGGAAAGACAAGGTCATCGTAACCAAATATTGGGTTCGGGAGTCGATTACACAAGAGGAAGGTATTAGCACCCCTCACATCCGTTGTACTCAACGGGATCCATGATTATTGTCTAATCAAAGGGTGAGTTATCTAAAAGCTACTGCTAAAACGGGGGATGGAAAAGAAAAAGGAGACTCGATAGGACATCGTCGCCCTATGTCTATGTATTCCCTCGTGCAATAGGAAAGTCAGAGTCAATGTAGTTCAGAAAACTACGGGTGATAGGGGGATGGTTGCTCGCCAAGACATCACCTTCTTGTGTCTACGTATCCTCATCTGGTATGAGAAATCAGAGCGAACATAGTTCAGGGAACTAGACCACTGGTTGGTTAAGTGTTTTTTATGAGATATGTTAAGTTCCCATTCCAGCAGTTAGGGTCGATGTCTGTTTGCGGTAGAACGGAAAAGCAACATACTCTTTTCTGAAAATGATTTGAAACACAACCCCGAAGGATAAAAAGGTTTAAATTTGGTTTAAGAGTTTTATAAGAAGTGAATTGAAATGGTTTGAGATTCACGTTGCACTAAAGACTATGACATAAGAGCGAATGCGTCGCATATCGCCCAAAGGGAATACACTAAACACTCTAGACAAGTGAGGAGAAACCCCTCACTCATCATTTCCCATGTACTTAAGGCTCGTGGCGTACAATGTTCATCATTCTTTATTAAGTGTCTTAAGATTATTTGAGATAAGACGAGAAGACAAAAAAGAAAACACTAATGGAAAACTGAAAACCCTAATGTTGTCATGCAAAATAGTCCTAAGGTTAGGATGAAAAGGAAGTCTACCTAATGTTATCATACAAATGATGGACCTAAAGTTGAGGTAAAAGGGACTATCCTAATTGTTATCATGCAAAGGATTGACAGCCTAGTGTCTCTCCTACTGTCATCTTAAACAGGGGGATTAAGAATCCTAAAGGATCATGTAAGCAAACACAAGTAAACACCCTACTAATCAATCACAAATGAAAACAAAACTCAAGACTTAAGCAAGTCTCAAAGCAAAAGAAAGAGAAAAAGAAGAAGGGGATGGAGGAAAAGAAGCAACAACAAGTAACTTCACAAGGAAGTTCAACTCAAATGACAAGACAAACACCAAAGTAAGCACTAAACTCAATCACACAAAGTATACATCAACATTATGTAAAAGTGAAATAAGAATTCATATATGCCAAACCACACTCAAAGATTTAGAGGTTCAAGCAAAGTGGTAAAACAAAATGTCCAAACACACACAAATGACTCAAAGTCTAACAATAGGCATCATCAATCATCAAACAAAGTGGGATAAAGTCAAATGAGATGGAAAAAAATTAGGGAAGTAGCAACATCACACCATATCCACATCATGTCAATGATCAAAGGAGAAGCAAAAACAGCTAAGTCATGCATAAAATTCATAAACAAATCCAATGTTACACAAAACAAGTATGCAAGACACAACCTTAAAGGAAGAGACATGAGATAAGAGAAAGAAAACAAGTGTGGGAACAATATCAACATGAATATCAAGTCAAAGATCCACTTATAAACACACAAAAGGAAAATCAAGGTTTGAAATCAAGACATGCATCTAGAACAAGTTCAAACACCAAAGTCAATCTCAAAGAAAAGAGGTACTCAACAAGAGTACAAATAATCAAACTTCAATCCATCAAAGTCAAAAACAAACTCATATGATATGCATCACGCTCAAAATCAAATCAACAATCAAATTCAAGAAGAGGCAAACTCAAGTTGAAGCACAAGAGTCAAGCAAACATCTCTTAAGTTAATCCATGAAGGAAGCAAATGATCATGTGAAGCATATGAGTAAAATGGTCATGAAATGAACATCCATATATGAAAATTAGAACCTCAAACATGTCAACTAGAGCATACAAGAACCCTCAAACATCCATTGAATCATTCAAGAAACAAACTCCAAAGACTAGGTCAAGTCACACACAAAACATGGTCAAAATAACAACAACTTGATGCACCAACCAAAAAATAGAAACAAGAACAAATAAAATTCAAATAAATTCTCAAGCTCATGTAAAATGTGTTATGAATCATATGGAAAAACATAAAAATAAGAATGACAAGAGAGCATCATCAAATGTATCAAACAAGGCAACGCAAGCAATTAATCGAGTAAGAATCGAGGGCCAAATAAAACTAAATGAAAATCAAGAAAAATGTGATCATCAAAGCATCCAACTAGCATGTAAACATTCATCAAATAGTTATCTAAGTGTGTGCAAAAGATTGAGCCCAAAGTCAATTGGAAAAGGCAATAATTGAAGTCTTGTCTCAAACTAGGTTAAGCAAAACACACAAAATCAATAATTCAAAATAAAATAAAAATGAAAATAAAAAATGTGAAAAATTAAATAAGATATGGAAATTTCATAAAAGTATTTTTGTGGAATTTTAGAACATTTAGTACTATTTAAATAAAATCAAAATAGAAACTAAAAGAAAGAAAATGAATAAAATAAATATAAAGGGAGGGGGTGCACTAGTAATAACTGGAAGAGCATGAACAACGTGTAACACACTATTGGGCTCATAAGGGGTGGTGTGAAAAGAAAATAGTAGAAGGCCCATGTCAAACAAAATTAGAAACCACAAAAAAAAGACACGCATGGGATTCATTAATCCTAGTCAGCTCTAAAGGGCACCTACCAAGCAAACACATAAGCATTGACCCCAGTCAAATAAGAATAACTCAGCAAACATCCCCACGCGCTGGAGCTAGGGCTCCAGTCATCTTCTCTGGCGACTCCTTCAGGAGCAAACTGAAAATTTAACCAAAACTCAACAAGCCTTACACCAATCTCAAGGTAATTTCATGCTAAACACAAATATGGCATCCATTTTTATTTCTAAAAACTCTAACATTATGAAAACACGACATGAATAAAACACATGGTTTCTGCAACTCATTCAAAACATCACAAGACTAATGCAAACATGGCCTACAATGTGTAGGACTTCAAATGCAACCACCATGAGCCCTAATGAACCTCTAACATGAGAGAAACAAGGAAAAGCAAGTTACCTCAAAAATTGAAAATCTGCAGCTTTTAAACCTGCTTCAATCCTTAGCCAAACCCTTCCTTATAGCTCTAACAACTTCAAGGAGGAAGGAAGAGACAAGAAAATTGGAGGAGAAGCTTTGAAAAGACAAATTTGAAGGAGGAAAGAAAATGAGAAGGAGAGAGGTTTTTTGGTTCTAAACTTTGAGATAATGTGGCTGCCTCCTTCTTTTAGGGTTTTTAGGGCTTATATATGAGGGTCTGAGTGAGTAAATCAAGTGTTACTGCGGTGAAAATTATGGTTAATGACTTTGTGAGATTTTGAAAATGAAGAGAGTGAGTGTCGCTACTGCGAAAATCGGCGCCGGCTGAACAGAAGAGTCGCCACCGCGCGTTATTTATCCCACAGGAGGGAAAGGAAACGCTCAGAGTAAACCTACCGCAAAGACGGGAAAGGTATGGTCGTCGCAACCAAAACCTGGATTCGGGAGTCGGTTACGCAAGGGGAAGGTATTAGCACCCCTCACGTCCGTCGTACTCGACGGGATCCACGCTTGTTTTCTGGTACGGATTGTTATTCTATCTACTCTACAGGTCAGGGGTTAAAAGAAAAGAAAATGACTCGGCAAAGTATCGCACTTTATGCCTACGTATTCCCGTCTGGAACGAGAAATCAGAGTCAACGTAGTTCGCCTACCTACGGGAAAGGGAGGGAAGGTTGCTCGCTAGGATATCGCATCCTATGCCTACGTACTTTTATACAGCATGAAAGATCAGAGCAAACGTAGTTCGGGCCACGTACGACACAAGTCTGTCTTGATTGTTTTTATTCCTTCTGAAAAAGGTTTTTCTGATTAACAGTCCAAGCGGACAAAAATGACGTTTTGATGAGTTCACATTCTTTTACGGAAGAAGTGTCTTTTATTGCGTCTGAAATATTTATTGTGTTTTTCTGTTTGTTTTGAGAAAGAAGAGACAGAACTCTAACCTACGGTTGCGAAGGGAATCAAACTAACCTAATGTTATCATGCATGGGTTAAGACGTAATGTCTATCATGCTCCTCTCTTGCACAGAGAGAAACAGAGATCCTAAGGGAATAGCCGGAAACAGAAACAATAGCAATATATACAGTAAAGCAGTAAAATGCATGGATGCAGCAATACGAGCGAGGCAAGGGAGTCCCACTCATCCTCGAACCTAGAAAACAATAGGCAAAAGTGAACAGAATTCACTTTCAACCCAACAGGCTAAACAGCAAACAATACAGTCAGGGAAAACCAATCAATACATCAAGAATAAACAGCAAAAATAAACAGCCACAGCAGCTTTGCATCAGCATCTGTCTTCAAGTCATCATCAATCAGCTACAAGCTTCAGCAAGCATCAATCTCCATCTCCACAGCCTTCAAGCAAGGTCCTTGTCATCAGTCTTCCATCTGCATTGGCTTTTCTTCAAGTCTCAATCTCCAAGCTGGTATGATGATGAAAACAGCTATGGAAATCCTTGAATCTGATGCTTGCAATGATTGGAACTTGATCCACACACTCAATTCTTGATTCTGTATGCAGAAATTCTGACTCAAACCTCTTGGATCTTGTAATTGAAACTTTCTTGCTTCTAGGATGATTAACTTGTATGGCACGAGTTCTCCTCAAATCAACCAAATGCTTGTGTGGATTGTGATCTATGAATGATGTTGATGATGATCAAATCAAGAAAAATGGAAATTGATGAAAGTTTGATGAAGTTTGAGAGGTTTTGCTAAAATGGAAGAATGGTGTGAAACTTGATATTATGAGCACAATGAATCACCAACCATGGCATGGAGTTACTTCATTCAATATATAGATGAGAATAGAAAGCCCTAGAAGTTTGTAGAACCTTCCCATGCACACTTTCCCTTGGATTTGGATTATGTAACTTCATGTGTAAGTAACCATGCATATCTTTCAATTCTTGAACCAAACTCAAAATTCTACTTTTGCCAATGTTCTTAAAACATTTTTTCCAATCAAAATGACCTATAATTTCATCCCATTTGGCCAAATTATGAAAAATCTCCATTTTAGGTCATTTTTTATTCATTAAATTCACCAATTTTGAAACCTTGAGCTATGAGCCTTTCCAATCTTTCATGGTAACTTTTCTAGACTCAAAATGCCATTTGGAGCAAGTTTGATGTTGTGAAGATTTCCATTTGAAGCTTCCTTGTATGAGTTTTGGGCATAGGTTTGAAATGACCTGTAATTCTCAGATGACCAAAATACCCTTTGCTTGCCAAGACCATATGTAGAGTTCCACAAATCATATGAAGGCATACCATACCTTTATAGAAATCTAAGACAAAGAGGAACAACTCTTATGTTGACCAGGAATTCATTTGAAATCTCCTTGAGGGGTAAAAGTTGCTTGGAAGACAAGTAACTTTTACAGACAAAATTTCAGATACCTCAGATGACCTGTAACTTGCAAGGACCATTACTTGAGTTCTATAAATCTCCTTAATGTCTTCCACCACTCAAATTAAAGGTCTTGAGATCCTATACAAGTTTCATGTTGGCCAAGGATCCATTTGAAGCTTGCATTTTGACTTATCTTGCTTGGAAATTTGACCTAAACTAGGGGATTTTACACAGAAACCCTAATTTAGAAACTCCTCTTCTCCTTGATTTCTCTTGATTTCTTCTTGACATATCACCATATCCTTATCTACATGTCAAATGATTAACCCCACATCTCTCCAATAGACCTTAATGCCTTTCAATCAACCAGTTGACCTAGAGTTGACCCAGGGTTGACCCAGATGAAACCTTAGTTGACTGTCTTCAACTACAATTCTTGTGATCACATCAATGACTTGTCTCCTTCTTCAAATGACTTTCTAAGTCCTCTATGATGTCTATATACTCTCCATGCTCAGCCCACAACTCACAATTTATTTGATGATCCTCAGATACCCTCAGATAGGAGATAGATGCACTGCTTGATCCACTGACTTCTTAGCTTTCAAATTCTTTCTGATGACTTGAATGAGATTGAATTAGAATAATAACCTCTTGATAGGCTCATAGAGATGAGAATAGTGATTGGACCCTTGTTGGATGACTTTCTATGCTATGCTATGCAGATGATTAGACTATGTACATGACTCTATATGCAAATGCTAATGCAATTGAAACATAAACCAAGTGAAATAGGTTGAGCAAATTTTAGGGTGCAACAGCTGCCCCTATTCAAGCGACTTGGACCCGATTGGGTGAAGAGTGAACGGCCTTCAAACATTCGCGGTACGAGACGGTTGAATACTAAGAACCCGGAAATTTGCCAACCGCAGAAATAAATTGCACCACTGCTTGGGGAATGACATTCATCAACTGAATCTAGCTGTTACATCAACCAACTGATCTCGTGCTGGGGATTATTTTCATCGTCCTGAAAAAGATTCTATCATCGAAAAACTTGTCCACGTTAGGACTCCTGTTTTATCAACACGAAGAAATCTCAACTAAAATTTGTCCACGTCAGGACTCCATCTGTCGTCAACTCGGAAAAATCTCGACGACTTCACTGGGGATGACTCGTCTGCATTTCATCAAAAATAAATCGTCCACGTTAGGAACAAACTCCTCCACGTTAGGAATAACATCGTCCACGTAAGGAATCATCTCTTCTGTATTTGTCCACGTCAGGACTAAACTATTCCACGTCAGGAATCCATCTTTTTTCCACGTAAGGAATCACATCTTATCTTGATCCGTCCGCGTAAGGACTCCAGTCTTTCCACGTAAGGAACACAATCTCGATCTGTCCACGTAAGGACTCCAATCTCTCCATGTAAGGAAGGCCATCTTTCCACGTAAGGAATCACAACCTTTCCACGTAAGGAATACAACTTGATATGTCGACGTAAGGACTCAATCTTTCCATGTAAGGAATAAACTCATCTTTCCACGTAAGGAATCAATCTTTTTCCACGTAAGGAATAAACTTCTCTTTCCACGTAAGGAATCAATCTTCTTTCCACGTAAGGAATCAATCTTCTTCTGATTTGTCCACGTAAGGACTCGCATCTTTCCACGTAAGGAATACACAATCTTTATTGGTCCACGTCAGGATTCCCATATCGTCGTGATTTTGTCCACGTCAGGACTATATCTTGACTTGCTGAGGAAATAAAATTTGTCCACGTCAGGACTCACCTCTCGACCTGCTGAAGAAAAACTGGTCCACGTCAGGACTCGCGCGCCTTCGCCTCGCTGAAGAAAAACTGGTCCACGTCAGGACTTGCGCGTCTTCGACTTGCTGGGGAAATAAAATTCGTCCACGTCAAGACACACACTTCACCAACAACACGAAGGAGGATAAATTTGTCCACGTCAGGACTCGCGCCTCTCATCATCACGAAAAACCATAAACTTGCCCACGTCAGGATGCACATTTCACCATTACGAATAAAGATATCTACTGGAAATAAATGGTCCACATCAGGACACCAACACGAAGAGTAACCAACTTTGTCCACGTCAGGACTTCACATTCAATTAATACCAAGAAATCAAATCTGTCCACGTTAGGGCTAACACATATCGTCAACTTGAGGAAATGTCCACGTCAGGACTCCACATTCCATCAATTCTGAGAAATCGAACCTGTCCACGTTAGGACTAGCGCCTCTTACCAACCCGGGGAAATAAATCTGTCCACGTTAGGACCCCCACTTCTCTAGCATGAAGAAAACCTGTCAATAAAATTGTCCACGTCAGGACTCGTTTCTCCACTGGTCCCAAACCACAAACTTCTTAGCACTGACGTGACATCGACTTTGAGGCGGACTCTACTGGGGAATAATTGGAAACCAAACTACCGAACGCCTGTTCTGATAACCGGCGGCAACCTCTGAAATTCTGATTCATGAAACCCTTTGATGACAAATAACTCTGCTTGGAGGCAAGGAGATATTTTTCCTACTAACTCTGGCGGGGAAAACAAGAGAAATTTACACAAATAACTCTGTTCGGGGAATAATGCCGAAGCTGACACTTCATTGAATGTCTCACGTCGAGACCTCGAATGTTTGGTAATTCATTTGAGCAAGAGCTCCTTCCACCTGCATGGGAAACAATACTTGAAACAAACGGTTAGCCATCCTGGTTCATGTTTCAAAATGCATACGTTTGACAATGACGCAATGCTCCATTCGACATGGAAATGCTACGCGTTTTTATTTGGTGGATGCAAATATGATCCTATATGCTGATGCAAATGCAGACTCGAACTGCTGGGATACAGGAAACCGCTTCAGCAAAATAAATGCTGAAGATACTGCCGACTCCTGCTGGGGATAGCCAAGTGCTACAGAATTATTCCAGCAAAATAAATGCTGGAAGGGTGAAGTCGACTCAGCTGGGAAATTGGGAACTTAAACCAAGCACCTCATTGAAGTAACACCCTGCTGGGGAATATAACTCTGCTGGAGAATAGCAGATGCGCCTGGTATGATTGGACTTCTGCTGGAGAGTGAACGAATATCACATGGTATTCTGGCAAAACCAACCCTGCTGGGGAGAGTCTTAACCTTCGAGTTCCTCCGAGAGGAAGGAAAACACTTGCTGGAAATAGAACTCCGCTGGGGACAAAATGATTCTCTTGGGGAAAATCAACTGACTCCGCTGGGGGAGAGTAACTGACCCTACGGGGAAAGGGTAAACTGTCTAAGTACAACTCACAAGTTGGAAACATTGATCTTCTGAGGCTAAACCACTCTGCTTGAGATAAGGAATCCTCCTGGGGGACACCACACTGTCTGAACACAGCCTACAATCTTGGAATCGCCAAACTCTGCTGAGGATAGGCGACTTTGTTGGAGCATGTCCTTTGGATAAGCTACGACTAGCTAGGGAATTTGATCCTTATTTAGTGAGGAACAATGCGATCTTGGAAGCACGTCCTGCATGGGGATCGAGTCTTTCGTTACTGCAATCTTTTGATCGTCCTCTTCATACAGCTATGAACCCTGCAACAACACAAACAAGACAAGACAAGTCTATGCAACCAAATCTATTCAGGTTAGCGTTAGTGACATCGTTTTCAGTTAATTTAAAGTTTTAGCAATTGTTGGCAAGGGCCAGTGATGTTATACACATGCTAGTTTCATCAAACCTAGGCGTTTTATCATGCACAAAACAGTAAAGAATCAGCATCAAACATATTTTATTGATTGGGCCCCTGAATGGGCGGAGTTTTTTTTGTACACGGGATGTAACTCCTGAAAAGAGGAAGCTACGCACAACAAATATACAAGTATGCACAAGAAGCATAAATATATTGACAAATTAAATTTGTACACATGTCGGCAACGGGATGCAGACGAACATCACGAACTGATCCTCCTATGACTCGCCCGACTCTAATGCTTTCCCGGTATCCACACTTTCGAAGAGATTGTATATGATAATCGCCCCCTCGAGTATATTCTCCCGCACCAATGCTCCATGCAGTATCAAATTCGGACCGCAGTCATTTGCTTTTCAAATCCCTAACTTTTGCGTGAACCGCCCTTTACGGGTTTTCAGTTCACCGGGATACCCTTTTTTGCCGAAGCCGCCCAGTGTCGGTTTTCAACTTCGCGGGTGTACATTTTTTTTCAATTTTATCCCTAATTTTTGCCCGAACCTTTCATTCTGTTTTTGGTTCGCCAGGATGCCCCATTTTTGCCTGGACTCTCTTTTTTTTGTCCAGCGGGTCAATTTCAAGCAAAGTATTTTTTAACTGCGTCCGAATTCACAGGCGACGTAAAGTCTTCACCGTCCATGGTGGACAACAACAACGCTCCTCCTGAAAAGACTTTTCTGACAACGTATGGCCCTTCGTAGTTGGGGGTCCACTTGCCCCTGTGATCTGCCTGCGGCAGGAAAATCCTTTTCAGCACCAGGTCGCCCGTCTGAAAGCTCCGAGGGTGTATCTTCTTATCATATGCTTTCTTCATTCGGCTCTGGTACAAACGCCCGTATGCTAGAGAAGCTAGCCTCTTCTCATCCATTAAGCTCAACTGGTTCAACCTATCTTTCACCCATTCTGCCTCGTCTAGATGAACATCTCGCAATACTCTCAGAGAAGGAATCTCAACTTCCAATGGTAGCACTGCTTCCATTCCGTATACTAACGAGAACGGGGTTGCCCCGGTTGATGTGCGTACCGTCGTACGATAACCGTGCAAAGCGAAAGGTAGCATCTCATGCCAATCCTTATAGGTCACCACCATCTTTTGAACGATTTTCTTGATATTCTTGTTGGCCGCTTCAACAGCGCCATTCATCTTGGGTCGGTAAGGGGAGGAGTTGTGATGTTCGATCTTGAAATTCTGACATAGCTCCTTCATCATTTTGTTATTCAGGTTTGAACCGTTGTCCGTGATTATCCGCTCGGGGATTCCATATCTGCAAATGATATCTCTCTTGATGAATCTGGCCACCACTTGCTTAGTTACATTTGCGTAAGACGCCGCTTCCACCCACTTGGTGAAATAATCGATTGCTACAAGAATGAACCGGTGCCCGTTAGAAGCCGTCGGCTCGATCTTTCCAATCATATCGATTCCCCACATCGAGAATGGCCATGGCGATGACATCACATTTAGAGGACTCGGAGGCACATGGATCTTATCAGCATAGATTTGGCACTTGTGGCACTTCCTTGCAAACTTGAAACAATCAGTTTCCATAGTCAGCCAAAAATAACCTGCCCGCAGTAGCTTTCTCGTCATAGCATGCCCACCAGCATGCGTGCCAAAGGTACCTTCATGTATTTCCTCCATGAGCAACTTCGCCTCTTTTTCATCTACACAACGCAGCAGCACCAAATCATGGTTTCTTCTGTATAAGACACCATCCGGATTCAAATAGAAATTACCCGTTAATCTCCTGAGAGTCTTCTGGTCTTGAATGGATGCCCCAGCCGGATACTCTTTGTTCTTCAGGAAATTAAGGATATCAAAATACCACGGTTTATCGTCAGAAGCTTCGTCAATGGCAAATACGAAGGCAGGTCTGTCAAGTCGAGAGATAACAATGCTGAGAGCCTCGTTCCAGAAGTTGACTTTGTACATGGAAGACAAAGTGGCCAGGGCGTCAGCCATCTGATTTTCCGCTCGCGGTACATGATGCAATTCAACCTTGTCAAAGAACGGCAACAATCTCCTCGCATAGTTCATGTACGGTATCAAATTGGGCTGACGTGTCTCCCATTCCCCTTTTATTTGATTCACCACCAGAGCTGAGTCTCCGTATACGTCCAGATTCTTGATTCGCAAATCAATGGCTTCTTCAAGCCCCATGATACAAGCTTCATATTCGGCTTCATTATTGGTAACCAGAAAGGTCAATCGGGCAGTAAACGGGATGTGTGACCCATGTGGAGTGGTGATGATTGCCCCTATTCCGCTACCGTAAGCATTTACAGCTCCGTCAAAGATCAACTTCCACTTGGAACCCAATTCTGGTCCCTCGTCTGGCAACGACTCTTCACAATCTTTCATCTTTAGGTACATGATATCCTCGTCAGGAAAATCAAACCTCATCGATTGGTAATCTTCAATAGGCTGCTCAGCCAAGTACTCAGACAGTACACTCCCCTTTATAGCCTTTTGCGAGACATACTGGATGTCATATTCAGTCAAGACCATCTGCCAACGAGCAATTCTCCTTGATAATGCCTGCTTTTCGAATACATATTTGATAGGATCCATCTTCGAGATGATCATGGTTGTATGATTCAGCATATATTGCCTTAAACGCTTGGCGGCCCAGGCTAGCGCGCAACAAGTTTTTCCAAGCATTGAATATCGAGATTCACATTCAGTAAATTTCTTACTCAAATAGTAGATCGCATGCTCTTTTCTCCCTGTCTCGTCGTGTTGACCGAGAACACAACCCATGCTTCCCTCAAGAACTGTCAAATACATAATCAAGGGTCTCCCTGCCACTGGAGGTATCAAAATAGGAGGCTCCTGCAAATACTGCTTTATTTTATCGAACGCCTTTTGACAATTTTCGTTCCACGTTACAGCTTGATCTTTCTTCAACAGCTTGAACAATGGTTCACACGTAGCCGTTAGGTGAGATATGAACCGAGCGATGTAGTTCAACCTCCCTAAAAACCCGCGCACCTCTTTCTCTGTTCTAGGCGTCGGCATCTCTTGTATCGCTTTTATTTTAGCAGGATCAACCTCTATTCCTCTTTCACTTACGATAAACCCCAGCAGTTTACCCGATCTCACCCCGAAGGTGCACTTGTTAGGGTTCAGTCTCAGCCTGAACTTCCTAAGCCTTTTAAATAACTTCAGCAGATTCACCAAATGCTCTTCCTCCATCTGGGATTTGGCAATCATATCGTCAACATAAACTTCGATCTCCTTATGCATCATATCATGGAAAAGAGTCGTCATTGCACGTTGATACGTTGCCCCAGCATTCTTCAATCCGAAGGGCATCACTTTATAACAAAATGTTCCCCAAGGCGTTATGAAAGTAGTCTTCTCCATATCCTCTGGCGCCATTTTAATCTGATTATAGCCCGAGAAGCCGTCCATGAAGGAGAATACGGAGTATTGAGTAGTGTTTTCAACTAGCACGTCGATATGAGGAAGCGGAAAATCATCTTTCGGGCTCGCTTTATTTAAGTCACGGTATTCTACGCACATTCTCACTTTACCGTCTTTCTTTGGTACTGGTACGATGTTAGCGACCCATGAGGGATATTTTGTCACAGCCAGGAAACCAGCATCCCACTGTTTTTGAACCTCTTCTTTAATCTTCACTGCCATATCGGGTCTAGTTCTGCGAAGCTTTTGCTTGACCGGCGGGCATTCTTCTTTCAACGGCAGACGATGCACAACCATATCTGTGTCAAGCCCTGGCATGTCTTCGTACGACCAAGAGAACACATCACTATACTCTCTGAGCATTTCAACCAGTCTTCGCTTGATGTCGCTCTGCAGCGCGGCTCCTATGCGGATATTCTTCTCAACCCCTTCCGACCCCAGGTTAATGATTTCGATGACCTCTTCGTGAGGCAGAATGACTCTTTCTTCTTGCTTTACCAACCAAGACAATTCTTTGGGAACGTCACCCTCTTCAGCAATCTCTTCTTCGGCCTAAAATACCGGGTGCTCAAAGTCGGGACGAGTCATAGGTGGTTCAAGGATGTCATCTGAAAATGTTATCCTGCAAAAGGAATGGTTAAATGCTTCAAAATGCGTATAAAGCGAATAACTACGTTGCCATTTTATTGTAAAAACAAAACAAGAAAAACAGAGATCGCAATATTTGCACATGAAAAACGCCTTTTATTTAATGATAAACACGCAATGTTCATAACAGCACAACCCTAAGCAAATCATGATGCCCCGGGAAAGACACCAGATTGTTCAACAATTAAAAAACAAAGCATTACTGTTTAAGAGTCACAGGAACAATCTCCTGAATAGACCAGTTGCACAATCCCTGTCCTGGCACGCTCGGCTGAATCCAGGCGTCCATATTGCAATCGTTGTCTCCTTCGTCAGACTCCGAAGCAGCGTTGATGGTCTCATGGCATACTCCACCAGCAGTGATAGTTATTGGCCCTTTGAAACGGGGTGCCCCCACGGCAGGTGTTGATGACGACGGTTGATATCCTAGCCCAAACCGGTCCATCTTCACGGGAATATCCAGCACTTTGCCCCAACCCTTTGTCTCACCGGTCTCTACTAGAGCTTGAGCTTCTTTATATGATGAGACGGCTATCTCCGACGCTTTGCTCGGCCCGGGACCTTTGTCCTTGATGCGCAACCCTTCAAATGCCTGGCAGGGTGTTTCGTGAATCTCTCCATCGACCTCCACATACTTAAATGACGACAGATGGCTGACCAGGATGTCTTCTTCTCCGCATACGGTGACCACACTGTCTCCGACCATATATTTCAACTTTTGATGCAAGGTAGACGTGACAGCCCCAGCCCCATGGATCCAGGGTCTTCCGAGAAGGCAGCTATATGCAGGCTGGATGTCCATGATATAAAATTCAGTCGCGAAAACCTTCGGCCCCACCTGTAGAGGCAATGTTATCGATCCAAATAGTGTTCTTCGCGTGCCATCAAACGCCCTAACCACCAAGTCACTGGGCGTGCACAGGATTCCTCTGACATCTAGCTTCATCATCGCTTTCTTGGGCAGCACATTCAAAGACGATCCGGTATCGACTAGTACATGAGACATGACTGATCCTCTACATTCGACAGATATGTGCATCGCCATATTATGATTTCTCCCCTTCGGGGTCAAGTCGAAGTCTGTAAAGCCCAAGCTATGGCCTGCATTTACATGTGCTAACACTCCCTCCATCTGATTTACGAAAACATCTTGGGGCATGAAGGAAGTATCCAGGACTTTCAACAGTGCATTTCGGTGAGCTTCAGAACACAATAGCAACGACAGTATAGATATCTTTGACGGCGTCTGCTGCAGATGCTCAACAATCTTATAATCACTTTTTCGAATCAAGCGCATGAACTCTTCTACATCCTTCGATGCCGTTTCTTTTCCGCTTGCCTGCACAGGGACATTCTCAACCATCTTTCCCTTTCCCTTCGCCAGTCTTTCGGCTTCTACCTCAGGCGATATGAAGATTCTTCCACTCCTTGTCATACCTCCTGTACCAACAACGTTATCTACAGTCTCGGCTGGCTGCTTATTAACATCAATCTTTACTCCGTCACAATACACTTCCAACCCATAGGACCATGGGACTGTTTTTGTGCTCTCGTACGGGATTGGTCCGGCTTTAGTGATAGTGATCGGTGGTTGCTGGACCGGTGTCGTAATAGTGATTGTCTTTCGAGGAATTGTTACAGTGGCCACATCACTTTGCTTGTCTGCTAATGCCCCTGCAGGCTCTTCAATTACTGCTCGATCAAACTGCAGTGTGCCGCCATCAATTAAGGCCTGAATACCTTTCTTTAAGTCATCACACCCCCCAGCTAGGGTCCAGCACTCTAAGCAGTACTCGTCACATCCAGGATAGACACCCCCTTGCAATAATCTGCTTTTTATTTCGCTCAGCGGCGTCCTTAGATCATCCACATTCATAATCAGATTCAACCCTTCCTCAGTCAGAATGGCGTTTGCCCCATGGTTGGGCATGGGCTTCTGCACTATATTCGGACCCGCCGTCCCAAAATTGATAGCCTTACTATCCAATAGATCCTGCACAACATGCTTGAATGCATGGCAACCCTCTACATCGTGGCCCGGAGCGCCAGAGTGGAACTCACAGTGCCTGCTTGCATCATAACCATACGGAGGAGTGCCTGTTATTGGTGCCAGAGTTCTCTTCTCTACCAAGTTCAAACCCAGTAGTGTTTGCAACAGATCTGCATACGTTGAAGGAGGATTTTCAAACACTCTCCTTGGTTTACCCCCCTGGAATCTGCGATGGGCAGGCTGTGCCCCCTGCTATGGCTGCTGTTGCTGTTGTTGCATTGGTTGCTGCTGAAACGGAATAGTGACACTCGCCACCTGCTGCGGCTGATTATACTGGTTTCGACCTCTGCCTCTGCCTCGGCCTCGGCCCCCAAACACTGCGCTTGCATCGCCCTGACAGAGCCCACCAAAAGCCTTCCTTTTACTGCCAGATGCAGTTGATTCCTCAGCTTGGAATCTTCCCTGTTTAATGTTGCTTTCAATCTTTTCTCCCATCAGAATTAAGTCTGAGAAACTAGCCAAAGATGTGTGAAACAACTTGTCATAAAACATACCGGTGAATGTTCCTATGAACATGTAATTCATTTCCTTGTCTTCTAAAGGAGGACAGACCCTAGCAGCCATGTCGCGCCATCTTTGCGCATATTCTTTAAAGCTCTCACCCTTCTTCTGAGACAGCCCTTGCAATTGGACCCAGTTGGGCGCCAAGTCGCTGTTATACTTATAGTGAGCTACAAATGCCTCTGCCAGCTGCTTCCATGTCTTTATATGCGTTGGCTCCAGTCCCATATACCACTCTAGGGAAGGGCCTGACAAACTATCTTGAAAGAAATGCATTAGCATTCTCTCATCAGTTGAGTACGCAGACATCCTTCTGTAATATGACCGCACGTGCACTTTTGGACAAGTGTCCCCTTTATACTTATCAAATGTAGGAGCTTTGAATTTGATTGGCACCCTCAAGCCAGGTACCAGACCCATTGTTGACATATCCAATCCGACAGCACTTTGGTTCACGACCCCCCTCATCTGCTCTTCTAGCATTCTGATCCTTTGAGAGTCATCCATCGGCCCTTCGAAACCCCCACCGGAGAAAGCGTCCTCTTGCTGGTCTTCCTTCCAGTTACCATTCCCAACTCCATACCCATCGTATCCATTGTTGCGGCCAGCTCTAATCTGATTCATCACCGGGCCTCGCCCTCTATTACCGTACCCTGGGGCAACTCCAGCCGGTCCAAAAGTCATTAACCCAGCGCCATTTCCATTCCTGAAACCTCCGTAACCCTGATTAGTCACACCGAATCCGTCCTGCCCAAAGCCTTGAGCATTGAAACCATATTTCCCAGTATTATCGAATCCCTGGTCATTGAAACCAAATCCAGCATTACCGAAGCCATTGCCTCCCATATTATCACCCAAGTTGACATCACCAAGCCCAACGTTATGGACAACAGTCTCGTTCCCAATTCCAACGTTACCGTTCCCAGCAGCAGTACCGTTGTTGACATTAACAGCAGGTATATTGACTACAGGTGGAGCCACTGGTGTGGGAGTACCATCCCCATGAACAGTGTCGACTCGCACAGACTGATGATCCTCATTTCCATGCCCGACATTCCTTGCCAACAGGGGTTGCACCATAGCTTGCAAGTTCTCCTGACCTTTTGCAATAGTCTCCATTGTCTGCATAAAGAGTGCTAGCTTCTCGCGCATATCTTGCATCTCGTTTTGCATTTGATCCATGATTCTTCGACAGTTAGTGCGAGTGGAGTAGCGGTGCGGGCGCTGATCTGCAATCCTGAAAAAGACCTGGTACAGAGCAGGAAATAAGATACCATCCAAAAATTACCTGTAATGCAGTATGAATATGAATGCAATGCAATGTGTCTATGCATTAAGGAATAGCATTTCCCGATTCTAGTGCGAAGGTGCCAGTGCGGTGACAGTGCTAGCAATATGAAGATCAGAGCTGAATCATAGAAAGCCTCATATATTGCAGAGAAATCCAATAAGCCAAGAATACAATATCACTGAGTATAATAAGAAGGCATGACCTCAACCAACAATCCTGGTGATGGTCAGCACTATGCAAATAAAGCATACAAGTTAACACATGAAATGATCAAGTACTCCCATAAGCCCGGTACTCTTCTATTAACTTCTTGGTCTCTGGATGACCTGGTCGGGTAAGCAGCCCTTCAACAAGTTGGTTTCTTCTCTTGAGAACACGTCGCACATCACCAGCGGTTTCCTCCCATGCCCCTTCTCCGAAGCGATCCTCTAGCTTCCGCTTCTGAGACACGGCTTCGTTCCTGCCTTCGATGGCCTTGTTCAATGCATTCTGGAGACTATACCTGGTCATCACCTCTTCTTCGTACTTCTTAATGCTAGCCTTCAACTGCTCTTCGAGGTCGGAAATTTCCTGCTTCAATTTATTTTCCCTCTTCTTATTATTGGTTAGCGTAGCATTCCAAGTCTTGTTACAAGAAGAGATTTCTCGGTGTGCTGCGTCGAGTGCTTTCTTTTTGGATTCCAACATGTCATGGGAGCTTCTGAACTCTTGCCCCAGACGTTCACGCTTCTTCTTCTCCTCAGTCAACTCAGCCCCTAGTCTATTTACTAGTTCGATCTGCTGTTGGAAAGCATGCACAACCTTGTTTTTCTCACTGCGTATCTGAGCTAGCTCCTGCTCTAACCCTTCATTGATCTTCATCAAGGCTTCTTTTTCTTTCACCACTTGCTCGTAGGCCTCCCTAGTAACAGTAGTTGGCTCTTCTACCGGAATAGGAACAGGGACTGGTGCATCTGGAAATGGCATTAATAACTGTCTTGCTCTTTCTCGGATCCATACTTTGTAGGATGCATATGCCTGGCAATCATTCTTCCCTAACAGTGGTTTCCCTCTTCTGTTAATACGCGTCCAGGCATGCTGCAGCTTGGCTAGTAACTCTCCCTTCAAATCACCGGTGAAGTACAAATATTCCTGTACTTCTTCCTCCTGAGGTGGGTTCTTCAGCGCATATCCAAACTGGCGAACGAACAGAGAAGGGTTGTAATTGATACACCCTTTTCTTCCTATCAACGGGACATTAGGGTACCCAGAACAGCTGAAAATAAGCTCAGACCCCAGCAAGTCTCGATCAAACCACTTAATGTCTTCAGAAGATAGCCTCATCATACGCTCTGGCCAGTCAGATGTGGTTGCACTATCCACAAAAGGTCCCTTCAGGGGAAGATGGCTCTTAAACCACATGTACAACAAAGGCACGCAACAAGAGACATTCTTGCCCCTCCTGTTCTCATTTCTGTAGTGCATCGAATGATAGAAGTCCCCGATCAGTGTAGGCACCGGGTTGCCAGCAGCAAACAGATGAAATGCATCCATGTCCACGAAGTTTGGGAAATTGGGAAACAACACTATCCCATAAATGCATAGAGCCAAAATAGCGTTAAAGACCACCCAACACCCATTCTTGGCGTACTCTTGAGCCTTACCAACCAGAAACTGGAGAGAGAAACCTGGAACCCCTCGCCAAGAAGTCATCAACAGCTCGGAAGCATTCATGTGCAAGGCCTTAGCTAAATCCTCCAACTTGGGCTCGGCGGCAGAGTGAATAAAAGGAACTGCATTCTGTACCGGCAGCTCAGTAAACTCTACATACTCCTCCATGGTAGGCCCCAAAATGAAGTCAGCAAATGTGAAACATCTCAAAGCCGGGTCATAGAATTGCATCAGCGTGTACAACCCATTCAACTCATCATCGGTGGATTTGCGAACCAAACTCAACAGCCGTCCGTAACTCTGCCTGAAGCTTCTACGGACATCCTCATCTGCCAGAGAAATCAGACCCAGGAGGGGAGCAATATCAGGGATAGGTAGCTTATACGCAACTGTCATCCTCAAACCAGCCATGATCAATACTCAGAAGTCCAGACACTAGAACCGAGGGATATGCAAATGCACCTGCAGCACAGACACACGTTAATGGGATGCAATGATAATGCTTATGCAAACAATGCAATGCAAGCAACATGCAACAGGGACCAAGTGCTATAACTGAGGAGCCTGAACCATATCAAACGTCTCAAATCCTGGTCTCAGATAGACCCTCCAAAATTCCTCAAACCCTGGTCTCCGATAGACCTCATAACAAAGCTCCAACACTGGTCTCTGATAGACCCTCATAACTCTGACTGGTCTCTGATAGACCTCATAACTCTCCATAAGTACCCATGATCTCAGATCAAGAAATAACCGGTATCTGAAGGTCTAGTTACCTGCATACCCCCAAACCCTCTCACAGGTAGGTGTCCTAGCAACTGACAACGGTATGGCATCCTATGCGGTCGTCGGCGTTACAGACTTTCAAGGTTGATGATACGATTCCCAGAAGGAGTGGCATCATCAAATCCTGAAGAGGCCTCACTTAGCCAACTTCCAAATGATCGGTCCCCAGAGTCGACAATCCAACTAACCAGCAACCCGAGCCACCCAAGGGGCAAGACAGGAGGCCAACCAGAAGAACCTCGTCTGAGTGTAGATTTCGCAGGACACTAGGACATGCAAAGCACGTGTGCGCCCACTAATCTCTACTCTAAGTCTAGGTGCACTCAAGCCTAGGTCCGGCTTATCTCTCAATCATAGAACACCCGTCACACCCCACAATACAGCAATAATAATGATAATATAATGCTGAAATGTAAATACAAAAATGTAAATCCATACAAAATCCTCGACGGGAAAACAAGCGTTAGGATTGACTCTCTTGAGGGACGTTGGATCCCAAATGCATAAGGAACTATCGCAGTCCTTAGCAGCCAGGGGACGTTGGATCCCCAGCAGAGTCGCCAGTTGTCGCTACTGCGAAAATCGGCGCCGGCTGAACAGAAGAGTCGCCACCGCGCGTTATTTATCCCACAGGAGGGAAAGGAAACGCTCAGAGTAAACCTACCGCAAAGACGGGAAAGGTATGGTCGTCGCAACCAAAACCTAGATTCGGGAGTCGGTTACGCAAGGGGAAGGTATTAGCACCCCTCACGTCTGTCGTACTCGACGGGATCCACGCTTGTTTTCTGGTACGGATTGTTATTCTATCTACTCTACAGGTCAGGGGTTAAAAGAAAAGAAAATGACTCGGCAAAGTATCGCACTTTATGCCTACGTATTCCCGTCTGGAACGAGAAATCAGAGTCAACGTAGTTCGCATACCTACGGGAAAGGGAGGGAAGGTTGCTCGCTAGGATATCGCATCCTATGCCTACGTACTTTCATACAGCATGAAAGATTAGAGCAAACGTAGTTCGGGCCACGTACGACACAAGTCTGTCTTGATTGTTTTTATTCCTTCTGAAAAAGGTTTTTCTGATTAACAGTCCAAGCGGACAAAAATGACGTTTTGATGAGTTCACATTCTTTTACGGAAGAAGTGTCTTTTATTGCGTCTGAAATATTTATTGTTTTTTTCTGTTTGTTTTGAGAAAGAAGAGACAGAACTCTAACCTACGGTTGCGAAGGGAATCAAACTAATCTAATGTTATCATGCATGGGTTAAGACCTAATGTCTATCATGCTCCTCTCTTGCACAGAGAGAAACAGAGATCCTAATGGAATAGCCGGAAATAGAAACAATAGCAATATATACAGTAAAGCAGTAAAATGCATGGATGCAGCAATACAAGCGAGGCAAGGGAGTCCCACTCAACCTCGAACCTAGAAAACAATAGGCAAAAGTGAACAGAATTCACTTTCAACCCAACAGGCTAAACAGCAAACAATACAGTCAGGGAAAACCAATCAATACATCAAGAATAAACAGCAAAAATAAATAGCCACAACAGCTCTGCATCAGCATCTGTCTTCAAGTCATCATCAATCAGCTACAAGCTTCAGCAAGCATCAATCTCCATCTCCACAGCCTTCAAGCAAGGTCTTTGTCATCAGTCTTCCATCTGCAATGGCTTTTCTTCAAGTCTCAATCTCCAAGTTGGTATGATGATGAAAACATCTATGGAAATCCTTGAATCTGATGCTTGCAATGATTGGAACTTGATCCACACACTCAATTCTTGGTTCTGTATGCAGAAATTCTGACTCAAACCTCTTGGATCTTGTAATTGAAACTTTCTTGCTTCTAGGATGATTAACTTGTATGGCACGAGTTCTCCTCAAATCAACAAAATGCTTGTGTGGATTGTGATCTATGAATGATGTTGATGATGATCAAATCAAGAAAAATGGAAATTGATGAAAGTTTGATGAAGTTTGAGAGGTTTTGCAAAAATGGAAGAATGGTGTGAAACTTGATATTATGAGCACAATGAATCACCAACCATGGCATGGAGTTACTTCATTCAATATATAGATGAGAATAGAAAGCCCTAGAAGTTTGTAGAACCTTCCCATGCACACTTTCCCTTGGATTTGGATTATGTAACTTCATGTGTAAGTAACCATGCATATCTTTCAATTCTTGAACCAAACTCAAAATTCTACTTTTGCCAATGTTCTTAAAACATTTTTTCCAATCAAAATGACCTATAATTTCATCCCATTTGGCCAAATTATGAAAAATCTCCATTTTAGGTCATTTTTTATTCATTAAATTCACCAATTTTGAAACCTTGAGCTATGAGCCTTTCCAATCTTTCATGGTCACTTTTCTAGACTCAAAATGCCATTTGGAGCAAGTTTTATGTTGTGAAGTTTTCCATTTGAAGCTTCCTTGTATGAGTTTTGGGCATAGGTTTGAAATGACCTGTAATTCTCAGATGACCAAAATACCCTTTGCTTGCCAAGACCATACGTAGAGTTCCACAAATCATATGAAGGCATACCATACCTTTCTAGAAATATAAGACAAATAGGAACAACTCTTATGTTGACCAGGAATTCATTTGAAATCTCCTTGAGGGGTAAAAGTTGCTTGGAAGACAAGTAACTTTTACAGACAAAATTTCAGATACCTCAGATGACCTGTAACTTGCAAGGACCATAACTTGAGTTCTATAAATCTCCTTAATGTCTTCCACCACTCAAATTAAAGGTCTTGAGATCCTCTACAAGTTTCAGGTTGGCCAAGGATCCATTTGAAGCTTTCAGTTTGAATTATCTTGCTTGGAAATTTGACCTAAACTAGGGGATTTTACACAGAAACCCTAATTTAGAAACTCCTCTTCTCCTTGATTTCTCTTGATTTATTCTTGACATATCACCATATCCTTATCTACATGTCAAATGATGAACCCCACATCTCTCCAATAGACCTTAATTCCTTTCAATCAACCAGTTGACCTAGAGTTGACCCAGGGTTGACCCAGATGAAACCTTAGTTGACTGTCTTCAACTGCAATTCTTGTGATCACATCAATGAATTGTCTCCTTCTTCAAATGACTTTCTAAGTCCTCTATGATGTCTAGATACTCTCCATGCTAAGCCCACAACTCACAATTTATTTGATGATCCTCAGATACCCTCAGATAGGAGATAGATGCACTGCTTGATCCACTGACTTCTTAGCTTTCAAATTCTTTCTGATGACTTGAATTAGAATAATAACCTCTTGATAGGCTCATAGAGATGAGAATAGTGATTGGCCCCTTGTTG